>JAZKJV010003846.1:0-400041 GCA_037367405.1 Ottelia alismoides | reverse complement strand
TGAGGGAGGGAGCGGGGTCGCGGCGGTGCGGGAGGGGCGCAGGGGGAGGAGGGAGGGGGCGCAGGGGTCGCGGCGACACGGGGGGTCGCGGGGGCGCGGGGCGCAGGGCCGGGGGGAGGCAGGGCGAGGGCGCAGGGGCGTGGGGCCTGGGTCGCAGGGGCTCGGGGGAGGAGGAGGGTGCGGGGTCGCGGCGGGCGCGGGGGCGCGGGAGGGGCGCGGGGGGAGGAGGGAGGGGGCGCAGGGGTCACGGCGGCACGGGGGTCGCGGGGGTGCGGGGCGTAGGGGCGGGGGGAGGCAGGGAGAGGGCGCAGGAGCATGAGGCCTGAGGCGTAGGGGCGGTGGGAGGTCGGGGCTGCAGGGGGCGGGGCTGGGAGGGGGGTGCGGGAGGTCGGCGCCGGGAGGGAGGTCGGGACGGAAGGGGGTGCGGGGTTGGGCGGCGTCGGGCAGGGGCTGGGGCTGCGGGCTGGGAGGAGGTGCGGAGAGCTCGAGGCGGAGCTGGGCGGCACGGGGCAGGAGCGGGGGCGGGGGCAGAGAGGGAGGAGGAAGAAGAGGATGGGGAGGAGGAGGAGGAAGAAGAAGAAGAAGATGAGGAGGAGGGTGTAAAATGACCTCCTAACCTTTTTTTAAAGTAATTCCGCCTATGTCCTCAAAGTTAACGGTCGTTTGCACTGTGGATGGACGGTCACTAACCCGAGGGGCACAAGTGATAAATTATCAAGTTTTGAGGGGCACAACTGATATTACCAAAAAGATAGGGGTATAACTGATATTGCGATATCTCGGAGGGGCACAAGTGATAAAATCCGTAGAAAAAATAAACACTAAAAACTCAAGAATAACAACCAGAATCTAAGACATAGACTAATCAAGAAAAATTAATTTATTTCATAAAATACAATGATAATCAACTCATATGTCCCACACAAGACTTTCTTGATTTATAAACATTGTATGAAGATAGGATACATGAACAGAGTGTGCATGACAGGTGAGAGTTTCTATACGTATAGGATACGGGAAGGGTTCGGGCCCTCTTCGGGTCGGGCCGTGGGCCGGATCAGGCTGGGCCAAGCCAAACCCGAGCCTGGCCCAAAAAAAATTTCGAACTTAACAATTAGACCCAAGCCCGACCTAATGTTCGTTTGGACTTAGATCAGACCGGGCTTTTTAGCTGGACTTCGAGCTGGGCCGGTCTAGCCCAATGCTCATCCCTACCGGAGGGTTTGGTCGGGCTAAGTAAAAAAGAGGAAAAAAAAAGGAAGGGGAAAGCCCTACCAACCCCCAGATCGCATCCGCGGAGCAGAGCAGTCCCACTGAAGAGAAGAGGCGAAGGATGGACACCCGAAACATCCAGGATCACAAAAGGCGGCTGCTGTTTGCCAAGTTCGAGTGGAAGCGGCGCCTCTTCAAGGCCATCCTGAGGGACCCCGACCTCCCCGAGGACCTCCACGACAAGTTCCGCCGCAAGCTGTCCGCCCTCCCGAGGAACAGCTCTCTCACGCGCGTCCGCAACCGCTGCGTCTTCTCCGGCCGCCCCCGAGGCGTCCTCTCTCTCTTCCACATGTCCCGTATCGTCTTCCGCACCCTCGCCAACCGCGGCGAGCTCAACGGCGTCCACAAGTCATCCTGGTGACGCTGCAATGCAAATAATCGTTTTTTTTTTTTGTGATTTTTTATGTCTGCTTTTCTTACTCTGAAGTGTTATCTGCGGTTCGGATGAAAGCAGTAGAGGATGCTGAGATTTCTGCTCGGATTTATGGTGTTCTAGTGGTGTTTTTTTTGTCCTTGTCAATTTGAAGAAGCAGTTGTTTAGATAAAATGCAGTCAAAATGATCGAAATCTCATTGATACATGACTGCATACAAGTTTGTTCTTATCGCTATCATAGTGCACATGTTCATGCATGAACATTTAGCATTAATCAATACTCTCGATTGCGTTACGAAGCAATGATCGTGGAATGGTAAGATAACTTAATAAGACACTCCGACGATATGACATGTTGGATTCCAGAGAACTGCTTTAGTAATAATCTTGATGTTATGAGGTTCAATTGTAGAACGATACTTTTGTCAGAGCTTTGAGCGAATTATTTACAATAATTGTTATTAGAACTTTTTATATATCAATAAAACTTATTGATTTCCACTCCCTATCTGAAATTAATGAATGCATACACTTGTAAGATCTCTTACTACAATTAAGGTTATATACCATGGCCATTTTGATAATCGTACAAATATTGATTCAATGGTTGAATCGTAGAGGTTGGTGTTTGGATGACATCTGAAGAGTTAGATTGCGGACTCATCTAGCACCGCATTATGATTGTCGAGAATGAATCTCCGGTCTAAGAAGGAGATGAAAATCCTTACTCCAAAGGCTGATATCTGACCGACCTCTTGATGTAGGTCCTCTACATAGGAATAGAAATTCGTAGTTGTCGGATAAATTAGGTCAAAGAGTTGAGTCAGTTGACTTAACGAGATCGAGATAACCAAGACGTATGTCGTATGTTGTTAAGATACATGCACACATCATCTAACCGGAGACATACGTATTACTATATGCTTAAATATGTACGTTAGGCAGACTATTAAGTTGATGACCTAATCAAAGTTTATACATCCACGAGTTAGTGTGTATACAAGGGTATATGATTAATAGTAATACAATCTCTTAAAGGATCATACATGTTTACTACTGAATTGTAAGACATGAGCTCACTCATGAGATATTGGGAATTTGGGAGCAACCAAATTCCATCGACGGTCGTCTTGTTTAGAAGTATGACATGATTTGTAGGTATGATATATGCTTTTGGAAAGCATATGATCAATACAAACTTCCAATGATCGAATGAGAAACTTAATGATAAAATCTTGAAAAAGATAATTCAAATTTGATCAGAAATTCACATTTATTTTAGGTCTTCCAGTATGCAGGATGTACGAGTATTAGGGATATTCAAGGGTGACGTGATCTTAATCGATTGTATAACCATGGTGCTTCCATTCTAAGGGAGTGATGAAACAAGTTTGGATTTTAGTGACTCCACTCGGTAGATTAAGTATCTAATCTTAGTCAAAGAACGGATTCAGAATGATGCAATCAGAAGGAAAGTTGATGTGACTTTGATCGATGATAATATGCAAGAAAACCGCTTAAGGTGGTTTGGCCATTTGCACAGGAGGTCAACTAATGCACCAGTTAGGAGGTACGAGTTTTGGAATGATTAGTCGGCTAAGTGTTGGCGAGGAAGGCCTAAGAAGTGTTGGACTGAGACTATACGAAATGATCTTAGTTCTGGATCTAAGCCTGAGAATGACCCAAGATAGATCTGAATGGAGGCAAAGAATTCAGCAAGGCCCTAAATATCAGTTTCGGCTACCATTTCGGTGATTGACCAAAACGGATTTTCAGTGGATTTTCGGTTGAAATTTGACTGAAATTTCGGTCATTTCGATCATTTTTGTACTAAGGTCTCCACATTCCGGTCATTTCGGTCGAATTTCGATTTCGACAGGATATCGATATTCGACAGAAATTCACCTGAATTTCGTTGAAATTGAAGGCCATGAATCCATGTTGCTGACCCTACTTAATGTGGGAAAAGTCTTTGTCGTTGAAGTTCAAGTACAACAACAACAAAGCCTTTTCCCACAATTAAGTAGGGTCGGCTACATGGATTCTTCGCCTCTATTCAGATCTATCTTGGGCCAATCCCGAGCTTATATCCACTGTTAGAGATTATCGTATATGGTTGTTGCTTTATTTAACTCTATTTCCTTATGCATTGTTTCCTTATGCACCTCTGTTTCCTTTTGTACTGTTTCCCTTTGTAACCCCACAGGTGTATTTGTGTAAGCTCTCTCCTGAGCACCCTAGGGTTTAGTCCTATATAAGGACCCCTAGACCTCACAGAATAAACACACAATATTCTTCTCCTATTATCTCCACATGGTATCAGAGCAGCGGTCCTAGACCAGTGTCTGACCTAGCATCCCTCCGCCACCAGCCGCCCCTTCCCTCCTGTTCCAGTGCTTCTACGCACTCTCGACTAGGGCTTCGCGCGAGCCCTTGCGCCTCTGCACACTTGCGCCCCTCGATCGCAAGGGCTCCAGGGCTTCTCCAACTCGCGCGGCTTCTCCAGGGCTCCATCGCGCCTCTCCATCGCGCGATAAGGGTCCTCGCGCCTCTCCATCGCGCATCTCCATCGCGCGTGGGCTCCATAGCGCGCGGGCCTGAGGGCTCCTGCGCCTCTCCATAGCGCGGACAGGGCTTCTCCGCCCCTGAGCCTCTCCATAGCGATAGGGCTTCTCCGCCCCTGAGGGCTCCTTCACCAGGACTCCATCTCGCGCGCAGGCTCCGCGCCAGGGAACCATCGCGCACAGGCCTGAAGGCTCCTGCGCCTGCGCCTCTTAGCGATCCAGCGCAACAGCGCCAACCTGGGCTAGGGTCCCTGCTCCCGTGCCTGCTAGGGCCCCGTACACCTGCACAAGGGCTTCTACGCATCTACGAAAGGGCTTCTACGCCCTGCGCAAGGGCTCCTGCAGTCCTCGAGGCAACTGCTGCTGTCGCCTTAAACTTCTTGTTCTATCTTGGTTTAGGGCGTAGATCCTTCAATACTCTACAAAGATGTGCAACTAAAGAGGTTCTACATATTAACTACAACCGCATCTGGGTCACTTTTTCTTGATCTGGAGACGCTATCATGACGTCAATCGAGACCAAGCCTATGTATCCTCCTTCTTCTTTGATGATACAAGGCACATCAATCAAATTGAAAGGGTTCGAAAACTATGTTCTCTGGTTTCGATCCTTCAAGATATTTATTGGTGGCCAAAGAAAGAGTGCCATCCTCACAAAGACTCCTCCGTCTATCACTGATGCAGATTATGAAAGCTGGTTTGTCGACAATTGCCAGGTAATTACTTGGATGACAAATAGTGTAGATCCAAATATTGTTGCCAATCTTTTATATAAAGATACTGCTAAAGTCATGTGGGAAAGTCTTGAGCACACATATTCCCAGAAAACTACCAAATCTCGTCTTTCTGATATATACACAAGAATTTGGTCTACTAATCAAGAAGAATCCAGCCTTACTGAATACTATCAAACACTTTCAAGCTTGTTTGAAGAACTTCTTATCTTTCAACCTGCATGCTGTGATAAGCAAGTAGGCGAACGTGCTAAGTGGCAGGTTTACATGTTCCTCTCAGGGCTTCATCCGAAGTACAAAATAGCCAAAGATCAATTTCTTATGGCAGATAAATTACCTACGATCGAAACCATATTTGGTCGACTACAGGAACTAGAAGCTCCGGCTCAAAATTCTCTGGTTCATCCTTCTACGGAGACAGCAGCTCACTATTCATCTGGGCAAAGAGGACGTCATTCTTATCCCAGAGGCCGAGGTCGTGGCCACGGCCGTGACTCTGGTCGTGGACGTGAATCTGAACGAGGTCGTGGTCGTGATTTCTCTACTGGTCGTTACCTTGCATGCGTACACTGTGGTCGCATGAATCATCCTTCTGAGCGTTGCTGGGCTACATTTGAAAAGCAACCAAGTGCTCATAACACTTATGACGACGAACCACATGAAACTAACAATGATACAACTAATCAGAATACAGATGGACTACTTACTCCATTCACTGCTTCTGAATATACTCGTCTACGACAACTTCTAAATGATTCTGCTTCATCAACCAAAGACATGACTGCATCTGCTGCTACTGCTAGCCTTGCCACTACCTCAGGTACAGTAGCCAACTCAGTCTCTGTTACCAAACATGTATGGATTATTGATTCTGGTGCCTCCACTCATATAACTGGAGACGCCAGTCTACTCACCTCCTCTCAACCCTCTACCACTATAAAGAGTGTCTGTGTTGCCAATGGCGATCATTCTCCTGTTACTGCTGTCGGAACTATTGACTTCTCCAACAAACTACGACTGACAGATGTGCATTATGCTCCAGCTTTCCCACTCAGTCTTTTATCGGTTCAGAAGCTATGTCAAGAGCTACATTGTCGTGTTATTTTGGTGAATTATGTTGCTATTTTCAGGACATCCGGAGGAGGCAGATTTTTGGTGGGGGACATGAGAGGAATGGCCTATATTACCTCAGCAACACGTCTACTTCCAACTTTGCTGGCGCTACTTCCATCTCTAAAGACCCTCTTCTATGGCATCATCGTCTGGGACATCCCTCTGCCAAGGCTATCTCTATGATGTTCCCTGAACTATCTAACCTAAAACCCTTTGAGTGTGAAGCATGTCAGTTCGGAAAACATCATAGAGTTTCCTTTCCTGCTAGAACTGAGTCTCGTCGCACTACTCCTTTCTTCTTAATTCATTGTGATATTTGGGGACCATGTCCGGTCAAAACTATTAGTGGTCATAAGTACTTTGCTGTTTTTGTGGATGACTACGGTCGTCTATCTTGGGTTTTCCTGTTAAAGGAACGATCAGAAATAAATATCATTGTCAAGAACTTCTTCCATTATGTCGAAAAAATTTTCTCTACTACTATTAAAATCTTTCGTTCTGATAATGCTCTGGAATTTACTCAGAATGACCTGATAACCTTCTTTGCCTCTCAGGGAACCATACATCAAACTTCTTGTCCATATACATCCCAACAAAATGGTGTGGCTGAAAGAAAACTGAGACACCTTCTTGATATTGCACGATCCTTACTCATATGAATGTTCCCAAGATATATTGGGGCAATGCGGTCCTCACTGCTGTTCATCTTATAAACAGGGTCCCCTCTGCTTCTCTACATGGCGCCACTCCTTTCAACTTACTTTATCCCAAGGAGAAACCTTTCCCTTTACCATTACGGATTTTTGGATGCACAGCCTTTGTTCATAATTTTCATACTACTGATAAACTATCTGCTCGTGCTATCAAATGTGTCTTTCTAGGGTATTCCCAAACTCAAAAAGGGTACATATGTTATAATCCCTGCGAACATCGTTATTACGTTTCTCTTGATGTCACCTTCTTTGAACAAAACAACTTCTTCACTCAGCCAGTATCCGATATTCCACTACAGTTTCCTCCTCCACCAATTGTGTACAAAAGAAGAACTGTATCCAATCCTGTTCATGTTCCTTTACCTATTCCACTGTTGCAGGAAACTATGCCATCCTCAAGTGCTCCCACCAATGCTGCCCCAGATAGTTCCCAGGAGCTTCCGATCGCTCTACGAAGAACAAAGAGGCAATGTACACTTCATCCAATATCTCATTTCACCTCTACTAATGGGTTATCTTGCTCTGACAAAAGATATGCAGATGCCATAATGTCTATTTCTGTTCCCAAAGATTATCATAATGCAATACAAGATGAGGGATGGAGAATGGCAATGAATGACGAAATGGAGGCATTACAGTCCCGAAAAACATGGGAACTTGTCAAACGCCCTCCTGGATGTAAACCTGTTGCATGCCGCTGGATCTTCACTACAAAGCAATCCCTGATGGCTCTATTGATCGTTTAATGGCACGACTTGTAGCAAAAGGCTTTACTCAAACATATGGGGTAGACTTCTTCGAAATATTCTCCCCTGTGGCTCGAATGGGATCCATACGAACTATCATCTCTGTGGCTGTCAACAAAGGGTGGCCTATGTTTCAGTTAGATGTCAAGAATGCATTTCTATATGGTGAGCTTGACGAAGAAGTATACATGATACAACCCCCAGGTTACGAAGTCGAGGGAGAGTATGCATGCCGACTTCATAAAGCCATCTACGGACTAAAGCAGAGTCCAAGAGCTTGGTTTGATAGACTGAGTACAGAGATTGGCACCATGGGCTTTCAGAGGACTACGTATGATTATTCGATCTTTGTCAGGAAACGACAAACTGGTATTGTCATTCTTGCTGTATATGTAGACGATATGATTATTACTGGAAACGATGACCAAGGAATACTAGAAACCAAGGCTTTCTTGCAGAAAGTATTCGTCACCATGGATCTTGGACAACTTCGCTATTTTCTAGGCATAGAAGCCCTACGTACTAAGAAAGGCTTACATATGTCGCAAAGGAAATATTGCCTTGACTTACTAACTGAGGCTGGACTACTCGGGTGCAAACCCTCAGGAATTCCAGCAGAGCCTAGAAAACACTCTGCATCCAATGATCCTCTCTTTGAAGACACTACACGATATAGGAGCTTAGTTGGCAAACTTCTATATCTTACAATCACTAGACCTGATATATCTTATGCTGTTAACAGAGCCAACCAATATATGGAGAAACCATGCTACAGCCATTGGCAAGATGTACTTCAAATACTTCGTTACCTAAAAGACTCGCCGGGACGAGGAATCTTCTATGGGGCAAATGGTCACACAAATCTGATTGCATATGCTGACGCCGATTATGCAAGCTCTCCTGAAGATCGTCGATCTACAACTGGATGGTAGGAGGAAACCTGGTAAATTGGAGAAGCAAGAAACAAGCAGTTGTTTCAAGATCTAGTGCTGAAGCTGAATATAGAGCAATGGCTCAGGCTACGTGTGAGATCACATGGCTGCTCACTTTTCTACAAGAAATAAATGCTGCTACATCCACTCCTATTCCCTTGTACTGTGACAACAAATCAGCTACCTACATTGCTACCAATCCTGTGTTCCATGAAAGAACAAAACATATTGAGATTGATTGTCACTTTATCAGAGATGTTGTACGAGGAGGGAAGATAACCACGCCGCACATTTCAACAGATCTTCAACTTGCTGATATCTTTACTAAGGCAGTCACTAAGAAGTGGCTTTCCTGGATAACTTCCAAGTTGGGCATGATTGATGAATATGCTCCAACTTGAGGGGGAGTGTTAGAGATTATCGTATATGGTTGTTGCTTTATTTAACTCTATTTCCTTATGCATTGTTTCCTTATGCACCTCTGTTTCCTTTTGTACTGTTTCCCTTTGTAACCCCACTGGGGTATTTGTGTAAGCTCTCTCCTGAGCACCCTAGGGTTTAGTCCTATATAAGGACCCCTAGACCTCACAGAATAAACACACAATATTCTTCTCCTATTATCTCCACATCCACAAAACTAAGATCCTTTCGTATGGTCTCTTTCCAACACTTCTTGGGCCGTCCTCGCCCTCTCTTAGCCGGCTCAACATCCCAACACTCGCATCTCCTAACTGGTGCATCAACTGATCTTCTTTGCTAATGTCAAAACCATCTTAAGCGGTTTTCTCGCATCTTATCCTCGATCAGAGCTACACCAACTTTCTTTCTGATTGCATCATTCCGAATCCGATCTTTACTTGTGTGTCTGCACATCCACCTTAGCATTTTCAATTCTGCTACATTCATTCTCTGCACATGTCTATGGTTCACAGGCCAACATTCAGATCCATAAAGCATAGCAGGTTTCACGACTGCTTTGTAAAACTTTCCTTTAATCTTTAAAGGAATTTTCTTATCACAGAGAACAACAGAGGCTCCTCTCCACTTTAGCCACCCTGCATTTATTCTATTAGTAACATCTCCATCAATTTCCCCATCATGTTGCAGAATCGATCCCAGATATTCATTGAAGTTCAAGTGTTGGACATTAATCTGTAAATGATTCTGATGCAATGATAAGTTTAGATATACCGCATGACTTGATCATACATCTCTGAGAGGTCTTTTAGATCTAGAGATGAGATTAAATCTCAATATCCAAGTCACTATATATGAAATATAATCATATCCTTATCTCCTGGTACCCTCGAAGAAAATCCATTGTTCTTGAAAGAGTTCATGAATAATTCTATATCTGATAATATCCGAGCATTGAACATTGATGATTAAATATAATTTAATTGTCATTAACAATGTGGATTTGATTCACATTATTTGGACATATGTATAGAGTCATCTACGATAATTAAATGAGATTTACTTATCATAAATAAGATTAATGTGGATAGCACTATCCATATAATCATAAACATTATGAATCACAAATATTATGAATGTGTTTCATAATACCATAGAGATATTTAATTGTAAATATGATTTATAATTCACAAGTTTATGTGAGTTGGAATTCACATTACAATTAATTATAAATGTAATTTACATTTAATATTGGTTGGTTGAATATGATTCGTAATTATCAATGACATGATTGAAATTGTCACAAATGAATTTGAGATTAAATCGGTGAAAATTCAAATAATAAAAGTTGTTGCAACATGCAGAAATATGATTGAGATTGATATCTCATCAATTGGGAAATGAGAGAGAGTCTCTCCGATCCCATTAGGAGCAGACGGTCATGGAATCAAATTCCATGGTGGTCGTCCACTTTATAATGGGAAGGGTGCTCTCCTTATTTATTCCACATGTAATTGATTAATTGAAATTGAATTTGTTGAAGAATGCCTCCAACTTATTTATTTTTCAAACTAATTAATTATTGTTGTAAATTATTGCAATAAAAAATCTTGTTCATTGATTTCAATTAGGCGTGCATCTCCACCATTTAATTTGTTATAAAAGAAAGGCTAACCCTCAACAAATCTCTCTCTCTCTCATACACATCCAAGCTCTCTCCTTCTCAAACACCAGTGGCCGTTCACCCTAGGGTTTGTTGAGAGCCTCGCTATCGTTGCGTTGTTGTATTGCTGGATCGACAACTCGTGGATCTCCGTCTTCTTTAGTGTCTCATGCTTGTAAGAAAGACAACGGATTTCGTGAGACGAAATCAGGAGGTTCTGTGCTCGGATCATCAACTTGGATAGCGGGAAGCACCCATATCATCCACGTGCCCGCAAGGGCTCATTTCGTCGGATCGAACGTGATAGAGACTCGTGGATCACAATCAATCTTGAAGAGGTAATCCTAGTACTTCTGTGTGACCCTTGATGAAATGACTTGGTAATCATTCCCATGTTATGTGATTTCATCGAAAGATTTTTAATTTCCACTTCCCTTTATGACTAGTACCACTAGTCGTCCTAGATCTTATACGATGCGATCCTCACGTTTACGTGATGCGCGAGGCGAAAACTGTCACCTTCAACTTTTAGGTAAGAATTACATTGAGCTTTGTAAAATTATTTAGTTGTCTTTTAGAAGTTGGAAACTCCATGCAATTAGTAGGTTTTTTTGATGTTTTGGAGACTGAGCAACGGGTGTCTGTATTTGTTGAATCTTGTATGACTGTTCACCTCAAAGAGTTATCCTTTAAATTTTTGGAAGAAAATGTATATATTTATGCTGAGAATATTATGGGTCATGTTGGTGTATGCAGATCTGAGTGTACATCAGTTTTGAGTGCACACTCATTTTATCTAAAAAAGTTAGCAATATGAAAATGTTATTGTGGATTTTTTTTCCATTTTCAAGGAAGTTCTAATGTGATAATTGGAACTATTTAGACAATGTAGGTTGTTTTACCACCTAGCATCTTGTAAACTTGTCCGGGGCCTGCTTCGCATGTGTGTAAATGGGCTCCTATGGCGACATTAGTCTTCCTTGGCAGACTTTGTGTGTCTTCAAAATTTGTCTTGGTTGTGTGCATTCAATATTCGTTTTTGCTTCATGCAGATACAATTCCTGCCTATGTTGAGTGATTCTTTAAAAAGTCGTAGTCAGTTATGGAACAGGGGGAGCATGCTTATATTTGATTGGTTTGCTTCACTAAATTTCATCATATTATTATTATGGTGTATAGAGATGAATGATAAATATATTTTTGCGAGGTGCTGAGAAGTTATAAGTTTGACCTAATTTAAGGTTTCCTTTCTGGATGATTTTTCGGACAATTTTGTTGCCTATTGAATGGCATAGTGATGATAGTGGGTAATGCTCGAAAACAATCCTGATGAAATCTCGACCTCTGCTCCTCTTAGGGAAGAGGGAAATGTCCCACTGTGCCCCTCACAGGGAAGAAGGAAATGATCTGCATGAGTTTAGACCATCAAGCTGTCGCTGAAGTGAAAGTAGGGGACAAGAGGAGAGGAAACCTCACTTGCGGATAATCTGACAATACAAGTATGGCAAACCAGTCCAGGACTGGTATGCCATGGAGGATAGCTATTTTTTGGGGAATTTTAGACCACGTTTCTGATTGCTCTTTAAGTTACTATACGAGCTATATACAGGGACTATATGACTAGAATTATCTTTCCAGTCATACCGCACAATGTATTCCCTCTCACTTGTAAATGGGGAGGTGAGGTAAATTTCCACTTAAAGAAAGATCGATCTTACATTTAGGATTCAGTATGGGCTTCACAGGCGAAAGAGAATTGTGACGAGAGATCGACGTGCCAAACTTTTTGAGGTGGTTTCTAACAGATGTCTTCTTTGCGGGAGTGGAATTGAATCAGTGGAGCATCTTTTCTTTCTTTGTCAGTGTACGACACCTATCTGGGATGATTTCGACCTGAACTAGGTCTGTGTGAGGAGCCATGTCTCTTTATGGACTTCCTTAGTGGTGGCCAGGCAGCGTCCGAGGAAAGATCTGCTTCGTCCTCTGGTCCTTTTATGGGTTATCTAGCTGGCTAGGAATGCCCTTCTGTTCTTGGGTCAAAGGTTCTATCGGGAGAATGTCTGTATCCAGTCTAAGTGTCTTGTTGATTCATGGCTTTTGTAATGGTTTAAGACCATATTTATTTTTAAATTAATTAATTTTGATTTGGGGCTGACACCATTGTGTGTTTCCCACTTTCTTTGACTTCAAGAAAAAAGGATTCAGTATGAATCATAAGTGAAGATGAATGATAGGTGGTCATCCAGTCATGAGATTGGTAGTTGATCTTGCCATTTATAATCCATAGGTTGACCACACCTCTGCGATGCAAGATAGTGGCCTCGTGGCCTTGTTATAGTGACTGACTAGGGTAGTCTTGGCAGACTTTCAGTTGGGACACGTGGCACCTGCTGATTGGACATCATGAATCATGTGTGAGATTGGTCTGTACCCTCGCTCCAACCCCTCTCTCCTGCATGTTCCATATATGATTTATGCCCATGCTGCAATTTTTATCCACTATCCGGATTCTCTCGGAAGATTGCTTTCTCCAGACCAAGTGGACTCCATACAATCTAGAGCGGGAAGAAGGAATTTACAGAGCCATCACGTATGCACTTGAGTGATTTCAGTCATAATGTGCCCAATCTTGCATTGGAACCAAGACCTTGAGGTTTTGTGGTTGAACCCTTTGTCTAAATTGGACTCTTATCCAGGGTTCTGTCCCTACCCGATGAAGCAACTGATAGAAGGGGGATATACTAGAGAAGTTCCATGCACCTTCTCATCCTTTCTGTGACAGTCCTATCATGCTTAAAGGATGTAACTTATTTTGATATGATATCAGCAATCCACCTCCATTCCATCCGTATTAATGGGCAGACCAGGCAGACTATTGCTGAGAAACTATGAAACATCCTGGCAATTGTAGTATGCATCATGAGAACGATACATTGTCACTGTTCTTACAGCATTACACATGTTAGAGTCTGGTGTTCTTATGCTCCTCAATCAGTTGTTTTCTTTGTGTCAAGATATTGATCAAAATCAAGATCATACACAAACCCCCAAGCTCCAAAATCATACAAAAAATCGTATAGTTTCCTGTCGTTCCACCCTCATGCTCCTTCTCTTCGAAGACCTTTGTCGCGGAGACACCCTCCCCCGCGCTGCATCACTATGCCTCGCCGAGATCCCCATCGTTCTCTATCGCTTCCATCCTTGATGCAACCTATATTCACATGAGCTGCGTGCAACTCTCCTCCAATCCGACTCTTTATCAAACATTGTTTCAGATTTCGCGAAATTTCGGCGTAGTTTCGACGAAATTTCGGTTTCGACAAGGCACCGAAATCTCGAGCGAAATGGCGATATGAGGGCGGTTTCGGGTCATTTCTTCACAAATGGTGGTCGATATGGGCGAAATGTCATCAAAATTTCGACGAAATTTCGTATCGACAGGGTATCGATACGATATCCGAAATCGATATTGAAACCTTTGTTATCAAACCAGCTCTGACATGATCTTGCCCTGCTTGACATCTTGATCCTCTCTGGATTTTGGGTCTCGAAGGTTGTCACCGACCTGGTTGATTCTGTGGAGGGTTTGAGCCTGATGGTACTCTAAATGATGGATGATGTTTAGTAGATCAGGTTCGTCCTGGAGAGGTTGATGATGGAGGCGGCGAGGCGCTCTTTGAGATGATTGGGCTTGGGGATTCACAAACTTGTAAGGAGATCATGAAGTTGGGAATTGAGAATTTGAGATGTGGGAGGGATCTGGGGGCTGTGCTATGCAACGTTGGTCTCGCTCCTCGACGTTGTCTGTTATTTCAATTGTGTCATTTTCGACACCTCCACGCCCAAGACTTATATTAATGAGATGATGTTGGCACAAAGTCTTCTCCAAGGTAGTCGTCGTACTCCCCGACTCATGATACCTGATCTCCAAGTTTGTAGAAATTGTTAGTTGGTACTCTATCGGCCGGGTCACTGACTAACCATTAATCGATAGTCGGCGACTAATCGAATTTAGTCAGTTTTGATTCTTTCTAATTATTTTAAAATTATTTTTTATACATATATTCTTCTATGCTTACATATATTTGTACATTTTCTATGCTATCATGATGAAATAAAAGAAGTAATTAAATTTTAATAAAATATTAAGTATATTAGAATAAGTTTTCTATTAAAATTATTTAGGTTGTCATTCTTGCATCGAGTCTCTTGTAAAATAAAGATGTTTAAGTTCTAACTTATTTAGACGAGACCTTTTCCAGTCTCCCCTCAAGATCCTCATATCTCAAGATAAGATCGTAATGTTCATTTTCATCTTGTGTATATCATAAATCACCCTCTTTTAATTGGTTTATGAGTTATGAAACCCTTTGTGTGGTCTTCTTGGTCAAAATCTATCTTTAATACTGTCAATTTTTTTCATAAAGAAAAAAGTGTTTGGTGTGGTAGCATAAAGTTTTTCACATGAATTTGGTGGGGAACACATTTTTTTATTTACAAGCTGACGATTTTTTGAGAATGAGGCATGGTTGTCTTCCGAGTTTTGAAGATTTTCATCAAAAAGTTTGACGATGAAAAATGAATACCTAGTTCTGAGTAGAAAGGGGCGTGACTAGGCTCTGCCATCAGAGGTTTCATTTCATCTTGGAGCTGGAAGAGAGGCTCAGTGTTCGAGTTAGATCTGTAGTCGTTAAAGGTAGTGATTTCAGTTGTTTCCACAAGTGATCGGGAATAGGGTACCTCTCATCCTTTGTAGCCAACGCACAATGTTTTCTGCGACCTTTCGAGAGGGTTCTCCAATTTTGGGGTTTCAATTTGGGGACCCTGGGTAATCTGACCTTTCGAAAGGGTTCTCCAATTTTGGAGTGTCAACTGGGGAGGTCATCTGAAAAGGGTTCCGCATTCAGGAAGACCTGATCCCAAGCATTAACAGGGCATAGGATTGAACTTCCCCACTACTAGCTCGACAATGCCACGTTTGTTTCCTTCACGATTCTAGTGGAAGGAATTTTGTTGGATGTGTGTCCGTTTGAAACCTGGTGTGTAGAAGGAGAGAGGTGTTGCTACTGACTAACAAGTCGTAGTAAGCAAAAACCACCTCCATGTTGTATTTTACAGGGTTGAATGTTGCCTAAAGAATGCCATATGTAGTCGCAAGCTCCACCCCCATCGGGATGGTGCTTGTGGTAGGGTTGGGATGTCCACCGACAATTTTATTAGAGTTTTTAGGATGGTATCTTGAAGGTAAGTGACCTCCCAAAAGTTTTGGTTAGGTTTGTAAAGAGTATAGTAGTAGTACTAGTGGTGCAATGGAGTCATCTACCACCTTGACCGCGGTATGGGCGACACCATTGTATCATTTCTCTGATGAGACATGAGCTATCAATTGGTGCTTTGAAATCTTCCACAGCACCTGAACACTTCCTCAGCTGTCTCGAAGCTTAGCCTCTCTTCGACTTGTTTAAGAGAGAATTTATTGCCAGACTCCATGCCAATATCTGCATGTCAAAGCTGGGAGATGCGCATTCCACTCGTAAAGAGGGATGCCATGTAAGACAGTCGAGCCGAGCAGTTCGGAGAGTTGGTGGATAAGGTGTTCCCAGCTTATTCGGTCTAGACTCTAGATTCGATGGGGCAGCAACCTTGTAGATTTGATGTTCGAGGTGAACCGATAAGTTTGTATGGCTATCATTTATTTGGTTCATCAAACGAGGAAGCCATCACACCTTTAATTTTTGATATTTTTTCACTATTTCCAACCCAATTCCTCATGATGAGAAGAATTGAATATATCCCTCTGCCGATGAACAGTTTCTCTGGTAAGGGGGTGGTTGCAAATCCAATACAGAAAATTTGCATCGGTAAGGTCCCGCGTACATGAAAAAACATTTGGATCCTTTGGTGGAACACGCAGATCCCCCCGTCAGTGCACGTGTGACCTGACCCGGCCATATTCATGCACTCCAAGGCCTTTAATGTCGGTTTTGTTCACCATTTCGATGACGACCGACATGGAATTTCGGTCGAATTTCGGTTGGACTGAAATTTCAATCATTTCGATCATTTTTTGTACTAGAACCTCCATATTTCGGTCATTTCGACCATTTTGATCAAATTTCGATTTCAACTGGATATCGATATTGGATAGAAATTCGACCGAATTTTGCTGAAATTTGAGACCATCTGACCGAAGATGGGCAACCAGAGGAGAGTGGTGGTTCTCCCACTCTTGTTTGCCAGGTTGCCCCCGTTTCTACCTGTTGAAGTTAGTTATATGAATCCTGTAATTATTTTGTTACAGTGTTTGTTTGCCACCTTCAAATAGAAAAGTTAATATAGAAACATATTATAATCATAAAAAAATAATATAACATATAATCATTTCAACACTCTCTAACTCTCGTTATCCAAATAGTTATTATTCACAGGAGACTATTCCAACTCAATCCAATCCTATTACCAAACAGGCCTGGTTTTCACCAAATCAGCATTTTTGTGGCGAAGGAAGGCTCCATTCGAGCCATTTGGATCATCCACGCTTAATTACCACTACCTTGCTAAGAAAGCTTTTTAAGAGTTACTGATACATTACTTGTGTTGCACCTTTTTTTCACATAGAATTGTAAAAGTGAATAAATAAATAAATAAATAAATAACAACAAAAGGCCGTATTCTTATACTTCTTTTTTTCATTCTTAACTTCACAAGCATTCCTTGGTTATGAACTCCTCAAATTTGGACTTCTTTGGAGAAGGAAAAGTCACTGCACTTTGTTCCCAATCATCAGGCCGTGGATTGTGTCCTCCAATTTTATCCAAGATCTTTTTTTTGTTGAGTAAAGGGTAATTGCTTCGTAATCGCAACTTTTTTGGTGTAGTCGCATCGTTGTCGAATTGAAGTTATGGCATTTTTAGCAGCATCTCACAACTACTGAGGCAAATGCGAGTAGAAGGTGTGGCTACCTGGAATGCAGCATTCTGAACGCTGAAACATACTTCTGACAACTTCATTGAGGGGAGGGATACGTAAGTATGATAGAAGAAGATGCACTCGTCATAAATTATGAAATCATTCCTCGTATTTATTTTACCGCGTGTTTCTAACAATTCGCCGCTCGAATCAAAATCTGACTTTTGAACTATCCAGTCTGTAACTAACTTAAAAAGCTGATAAAAACCGTTTTTATCGTAACTTGCACGAACAAGTTTCGATTGAAATGAACTCAGGTATGCTGGATTTTTTTGTCGTACGATTCTAGTGTGTCTAACTCGATGTGGTCTGATGGTCCAATCACAAGCAGGCAATTGATAATGAATTAAATTAGGATATGTAGGAAAATACCATATAAGTACTGGAAGAATTCACAACTTTTTATATTTATATACGATGGATTGCCAGGAAAGTGGATCTATTGGGTTCATCTTGTCAAAGTAGATCCGACGAGCACATGTGACATGATCTGAATCGTTACTGAGAGGTGTTTTACAATGTAAAAATATTAAAGATCTTGTTTTCGAGAGAACGGACATTCCAACAATGCTATATATCTATGTAACTTTTCATGTCTTATGAAACTTCGGAATACTCCATGAGAAACTTGATTCGCGGGTGTGCCCGTCACCCGTTGCGGAATCCCCATCACATCGTCGATCTCATTGTCGTCGTGGAAGCGATCTCAAGGTGGAGCATGAGATACTAGCGCTTAAGAAGAATCGGGACACAAGAAGCAAGTTCATCGTACGTTTTTATTACATTTTTTATTATGCAACCATGAAATGAATTTGACAAATTAATATCACTCAAATATTATTTTCAAACCTATTGAGAACATATATTTTGTATATAAAAATACATAAATTCTAACCTATTCATCAATTGTTTTCAAATTTATATGTTCTTCATCTTTTTTGTTTCTTTTTTGTCTCCCTTTTTTTGGGCTTTCATAATTGTCATTTATTTTGATTTCACACGAATAGGCCCTAGCTTTCCATGCATACCATAAAATCATTCTATGGACATGAAAAAATATTCTAGATCGATAAAAAAAGAAGTAAAATATTATACTAAACAATGGTGACAAATTTAAAGCGCATTATTTTTACTTTTATATTGTTTGATTGCTTCTAGGTGAGATTAACAACATATCATTTATATATAAATTAGAATTATTTTCTATAAATAATTTCTCTAATCTTCTTGATTTTAAGTTGTCTTTCACATAATACAAATCTTACGGGCGATGCATTTATTGTAATAATAGCATTATTAACTCTCATATTATGCCCTATAGAGTAATTTCCTGATAGGACATCCCCATCTCCCAAATGCCCTGTAAGGATATCTCGTTTTGGGATTTCCTAGTTAGGGTATTGATTGGTGAGTGGTTTGCCAATGCATACTCTGTCGGATCACTCGACGAACCATTTACCATTCGACAAATGGTTTGTCGTTTGGATTATATATATGTATGTATGTATGTATATGTATACCTGTATAGGATATCTTTCAAATGAGACATGATCCTTCCATCTCTAAGGAAGGCCAGCGATCCTGTACGTGCATAATTAATCAGACCATTATTATTAAAGGTATGTTAATATTACTATTTAATTTTTAAAAAACCTATTTTGGTCATTATGCATAATCTAAATATAGTATGTAGCATCCCAAAATATCTCCTCACTAATCTCTCTCCTACTCTTTCTAAAAATCCCATATGCATACCTAAAATATCGTCGGGCGAATGGGAGGAGCATTAGCAGGTCTCGTCGCTGGATCTGACGGATGGGAGGAGCCATCCAGTAAGAGGTCGAGGGGTAACGAGCATTCGCACGTCTCGTCGCTGGATCTCCTCCAGACGGGTTCTGTCTCCACCGGTTTGGGGCTCTCTCTGCTCGATGATCGTCGTCTCGCAGGCTCTTTGTCGGCCGATTCGTCGTTGTTCCCGCTCTTCGGGGATGAAATTGGCAGGGAGATGCTCCGGCAGGACGCCGAGATGGATAGGCTCCTCAAAGTTCAGGTCTTTCCGATTTTTGACATGCTTTTGTTTAGGGTTTGGATCGATTTGTTGGTGTTGAGTATAAAAGTTTGGTTTTTTGGGGGAAGGTTTGCAGATCGTTGATTGCAAATTTGTCTTTACTTTGTTAAGTTTTGATTTGTTGGTTGGCCGTATACCGAAGGATTGGACTAGTAATTTGATCGTATTTTGAAGCATTCTCAAAATTTGTTGTTCTGTGCAGGTATGTTCTCGTGCCGCCATAGGATTTGACGTGGATCAGGTTGATGTTTGGTCGGCCCTAAAAGATTGGAAATTGGAATTTGTTGTTTGTACCGACAAGTGTGGATGTTATGTAGCGAATGGATAAAAACGAGGGACAAAACAGTGGGACTCCCCCGTTTTGGCTATGGAGACGACGGTGAAGCTTGGTCGACGAGTGGAATGAGCAGCTGCCAGGGAATGATCTTAAGACTCTTTAGGAAGATCTTTCATCTCCGTCTCCAACATCGATATGGAATGGATCACGGTGTCATTCTCGACCTCAACGGCAATGCAAAAGTGGGTGGCATGGAATTGTTATGTAAAAATACATTTTTATTTTGTATTGTATAATATTGGTATGTATTTTACAGTTTTGATATGTATTATACAAATCTGAAATGTATTTTTACATAACAATTTGATGTGAATGAGAAATGAAGTTTTTTATATATCTTGCATATTTGATGTGTATTACACATTTTGGATGTGCATTATACATTGTAGATGATTATTAAACATATATGGTTTGTATTTTATATATCGATTTAGCATGAATGTCTCTGCATGTTTGCAGAGAATAATATAAAATTTATTCTAAAAAAACATATAATCATTATAAAGAATCATGCATTAATTGCTAATATAAATTGTATTCTACAAGTAACCATATAAATTTTACAAATTACTTATGAATTTTGAATCAACCACGGATTCTACAAAAATTCACTCGAGGATACAAATATCTGCTTCACGTAATGTCATCCAGTATAAATTTGGATATTATTTAAATATGGTATTACAAAAAAAAACCAAAATTAGATCTAGCTAAATTTAGTATTTTGAAAAAAAATAAATGGTCTAGATAATTAATGAAAAAAAGGATGACCAAAATACTCTTTTGGGCAACAAAATTGAAGGTGCCGTTGGATTTGAATTCGGTGGCCCAGATCCACGTCTCATTTGAAAGGCTCCCCTATATATATTAAACTTAATATATAATATTGTTCCATACGTTGTTTGAATTTTATATATTAAAAATGATATATAATATTGTTGTGAAATGACAATTGACAAACCATTTGCAAATTACAGTTTCTCAACAATATTATATATTGTTATATAGTATTTTTAATAGATGATAGGGAGTATACACCCAGGTGCATATAATTTTACATGCATCCGGGCCTATAACTTCTATTTTTTTACTTTTTCAAAAAATACCGTCATGTATATTCATCTATATATCCTTCGTATATGTCATTCCAATTTCGTCAGAAGCAGAGACTCATGCGCCCTCCATTTAGAACATGTCGATTACAACAATTCTAAGACCATTAAAATTACATGTTCTAGATGGAGGGCATATGAGTCTCTGTTTCTAACGGAATTGGAATAACATATTAGAGGGATATGGTGATAAATATACATGACGGAATTTTTCAAAAAAAGTAAACAAAGTGGAAGTTATAGACCCAGGCGCGTGTAAAATTACATGCACCTGGGTGCATACTTCCTATTAGGGATGCAAACGGCCAGATACGGATACAGATATAGGTATTACCATTTCCTTATCCGTTTTTCAATACGAATATGGATGCAGATACGGATATTGACGGATATTACAACTAGCTTACCATATCCTTAAAAAACGGATACAGATGTAAAACGAATATTGATCGCATACCAGTAATGTTAGAAATACTCTATAAAATCAACAAAATATATATGAATTGGATAGAAAATACGTGATATAAATTTACTAAATGTGTTTATATCATAAAAAGTATACAAATATGGTAAAAGAATGTATAGAATTATGTTATATCACAACAACAACAACAACAAAGCCTTTTCCCACAATTAAGTAGGGTCGGCTACATGGATTTTTCGCCTCCATTCAGATCTATCTTGGGTCAATCTCGGACTTATATCCAAAAAACTAAGATCCCTTCGTATAGTCTCTTTCCAACACTTCTTGGGCCGTCCTCGCCCTCTCTTAGCCGACTCAACATCCCAACACTCGCATCTCCTAACCGGTGCATCAGTTGACCTTCTTTGCAAATGACCAAACCATCTTAAGCGGTTTTCTCGCATCTTATCCTCGATCGGAGCTACACCAACTTTCTTTCTGATTGCATCATTCCGAATCCGATCTTTACGTGTATGTCCACACATCCATCTTAGCATTTTCATTTCTGCTACAGCCATTCTCTGCACATGTCTATGGTTCACAGGCCAACATTCAGAGCCATAAAGCATAGCAGGTCTCACGGCTGCTTTGTAAAACTTTCCTTTAATTTTTAAAGGAATTTTCTTATCACAGAGAACAGCGGAGGCTCCTCTCCACTTTAGCCAGCCTGCATTTATTCTATTAGTAATATCTCCATCAATTTCCCCATCATGTTGCAAAATATATCCCAGATATCTAAAAGAATCTCTCTTCTGAATGTTATCGTCACCAATCTTAATCTCGATTCCTTCACCATTGCTTCCATCAAAGGTGCATTCCATATATTCCGTCTTAGCCCTACTTATACGAAAACCTTTAGTCTCTAATGCATGTCTCCAAACCTCAAGCTTCTCATTTACTCCATCTCTAGTCTCGTCAATAAGCACAATATCATCAGCAAATAACATACACCAAGGTAACTCATCCTGAATGTGACTTGTCAACTCGTCCATAATCAAAGTAAAAAGAAATGGACTTAAAGCTGAACCTTGATGTAAACCAATGTTGATATCAAAATAGTCAGTCTTCCCCGTCTAGAATTATGTTATATAAGATTAAAAATAAATATATGAGTATATTTATATACAAAAACGGATATACGAATACGGATACGGATGTTTGCGGATATCAAAATGATATCCATATCCGTATCCATTTTAAAACGGATACGGATACGGATACGGATGTCAAAATTTGTATAAAACGGATACGGTGACGGATCGGATACGGATATATTCGTAACCATTTGCATCCCTACTTCCTATCCTCTCTTTTTAATATGTTTGTATGTATAATAATAGTATTTGTAATACAAATAAAATTCAAAGATATTAAAAATAATATATAATAATATATAATATTGTTGAGAAATGACAATCTGCGAATGGTTTACCGATTGCTATTTCTCAACAATATTATATATATAATCCAAACGGCGCATGGAACAATAGTATATATTAAGTTTAATATATACAAAATCCAAGCGGAGAGGATGCATTGATTGGGAACAGTTTGTCGATCAGTGAACCGTTCGTCGATCGATATTTTGATAGGGAAATTTCAAAATTATACGCCCTAACATGGCATTTGGGTGGTGTGAATACCTGTCAGAGAAATCAGTCTTCCCTATATCATCAACACAACACTTGCAACACACGATGGTATACACTAATACGTATTCTATTTGGTGTGGTGCCTCGGTAATTGTTATGATAGCTGATGCATTGGATTTTTTTGTATTTCTATGCATGAAAGGTGACATCTTTGAGAACAATCACATCAAATCTTATATTGGATTGGATATTTGCACTAATAGCATCTCATGAGGTTAACTTACGGTAAGTCATCTTAGCCAGTCAAACGACATGGAGCATCCTTCAACGACCTTTGGACCTACCGTGTTCGTTGTTGACCGTGTGGAAATTCAGGGCCCGGATCCGAGATCTCGGATGCAGAAGAATTCTTTGATCCAACGGAGGGGCTCCTCAGTGGCGAACCAGGAGTAGTTCGCAAGAGGGTCGCTCGAATCTGGAACTCAATGAGAATTTGGCAAGGACGAGCTAAGGGACTCTGCGATCGAGGGTTGCACCCGAGATGGACAAGGAGAACCTTCTGGGTGACGACTAGTTGGGAGGCAAGGCCCTGAATTCTAGTGAGGTTCCTCGTCACGCCAAGATAAAGGGTGGAATTGAGAGAAACAAAGTGGAGAGGTCATGGAAGGCGTTAGCCAGGAGCATAAGATGCCGAAAGGAAGTGAGAACGCATATGAGCGGCTTCTCGTGGAAGCATCGTAGGGTGGATGCGCTGCACTGGGAGATCTGGAGGATGGAGTGTGTGAGAGAGAAGAATGGAGACCAAGCTCATGAGATTTTAGGGGAACATAGCAGATCTGGGCCACAAGCGGTGGTGGTCTTGGAGGATGTGAAGAGCCAGGGGACGGTTACGTGAGAAGATGATGATAGGCAGTGCTCAAACGAGGTCGATCAATTCTGAGGAGTCTTTCGAGAGGAGTGTAGCAAACACGATTGGTGTAATTTTGGCGGGGAATATCCCAAACCTTGCCCCATGAAGATACTGTCTTGGAACGTGATGGGATTGGGGGCAACTTGACAAGAAGTTGGTGGTCGTCTCCCTGTTGGCGTCTTGGAAAGTTGATATAGCTTGCATGTAGGAGACGAAGATTGCTTCATGGGATCAGCTGAAGTGGAACTCATGTTCAGGTCCTTCTCTCTCAAAGTTTTGTGCGGTGGAGGCATTCGAGAGTTCCGAGGGTATTATGGTTGCGTGGAATGGGTCTAGATTTGAGGCATTAGATAATGTGAAGCTGGCTTGATCGGTCTCGATGCTACTGCGCAGCAAGACGAACCAGTCTCGCCTCCTTGTCTCCTAGGTATACAACATCTCCGGCTCTTCCACAAATGATGAGCTATGGGTAGAGCTACGGTCATCGGGGAGAGGTTCCCGATCGATGCTTGGATTGTGTGTGTGTGTGTGTGGGAGGGGGGGGTCTTTAATGTCACTTTGTACCTGGATGACAGACCTGGAGGGAGAGGCACGTAGGATCTAGGCTCTGGGTGATTTGCAACGATTGTGGAGGAGCTCAGCCTGCCGGTTATCGATGCGTCTAACTGCAAATACACCTGGAGAAACTCATCCTCGAGATCGTGTATAGACAGATTCCTGTTTTCGGTGGAGGCTTTGGAGAGATTCGCTTCGGCAGAGGTGACTTTACTTCCGAGATCGAGATGTTGGGGTGTTCGACCATCGTGAAGTTGGCCAGGAAGTTGGATGCCCTGTGGTCTAGGCTGTGTTAGTATAAGAAGGTCTCTAGGGAGGAGCATAATCTGAGGCGTAGTACAACTCAAGACGAGTTGTTGCGATTGGATTTGGTGGAAGATGTGTGTGAACTCAATGAAGAGGAGGTCCTAGGTAGGGATGTGATACAGAAGATCATGGAGGAGGAGAGAAAGAAGGAGGTTGAGTGGAGGCTAAAATCAAGGAAGAAATGGTTGAAAGAAAGGGATGCAAATACTAGGTTCTTTCATAATATCGCCAACGACAGAAGGCAGAGAAACATGATCCATTTTGTCAAAAGAAGGTTATATCCTCTGCCACGAATAGAAAACAAATGTGGATAGTGGCTCGAGTCGCGAAGCTCGAAAACAAAAGCACACTCTATTGATATTGGAATCATACGAGCAAAGATGGCCTACTCGATGCATGCCAGGGTCGACAGGATAGAATGGAAATCGGTATAAACCTCTTATCATCCGGCTCCATGATGCGTACATGGGACACACCAGCTACAATAGAGGAAGCACCAAAAAGCATAGGTTGACCACTCTCCAAAGTTCAATGGGAATCTTTCCAGTAAAATCCAGCCGGACCGTAGATTTGCATGCCCCTTCTCGATAGTATTTTATCATATCACATGAAATATTTTCGTTTGACTTAATCTATTAAGTATTAAAAAATCACATGTGTTTACGATTCACGTGAGGATTTGATATATTCAACGGTTTAGATTAGATACAAGATTTATATCACTAGGAAAACAATATCGTCGTTATAGTCCTCACATATACTCAATACAATATACCTATTAAACGATCAATTATATTTCACATAGTCTAAAGGATATATCCCCACATGGATTTGTTGAAAGATCATGCAATCAAGTTTTACCTTTAATTAGACACAACATATCTCTATTCTCAGTTTAAATTTGTACATGATTCATCGTTATAAGTGGAACTCTCCCACCTCAATATCACTACTTTTTAATCGTAAGATTCTTGCCTCATCACATAATGTTGATCTAGTAGATTGAAGTCTAGATCTTAAGGTCATTGCATTAACCATGGATAAGTAACAAGATATATCCTTTCATAACTAATTAAATGTACTCAATATCAACACGATCAATCACTGCACCAAGATTTGACAGATACACATATAAGGATCTGTTGATTTATCATAACATGAAATCTCATATTTAATTGCATCCAACTTTGGAATGATACACATATACACATTTAGTATGACCTCGTATATGATCTATCATCACATGTAGCGCTCTATCACCATTGCTGTGCACAGCCAACTTTTAAACTATTTCATGTTGCATTCCTTAACGGATTTGAGTATTCTTAAATGCTTCAGATATCAAAATGCTCTACAATTTTCATTAAGGAAGTTTATGATTTCATGTTATTTATACCTTTTAATTTGATATCAAAATTAGAATGTTTTCATATTATGCTGCTGAAAACTGCACATTACCTTCAAACCATGTCGTCTTTCAAATTTGATTCCAATTACATTTGTGCATGGTTTGCACTGATTTCAATTTTTCTAGAAATAACTTTAGATCCTATACATAATAGATTTATTAAACTCAAGAATACAAATTGAATTGACCTTGATTCATGACATGAAAGTTGACACTTTCTTTCTTGTTTATGCTAATATTGAATAACCATGCAACCTTTAAAAATCAATTATCATTGCATCTCTCATTGAAATCGCTTGATTTTTAAAATATGAAAAGATATATAAACTCTATACAATTCTTATGAAGGACGATTTGCGTTATCATCTTGTTTGAACCATCAAATTCAAGTTCAATGTACCACATTGAATTTGTGAAATGATGGGTTATATGACTAGTTGATCTTCAAAATCACATTCCCATTGAATCTCAATGAAAATAGATGATCTTGGATTCATGCGAAGCTGTTTGATAAGTATACAACATTTTGTGAAGGATATTTTGTGATTGAACCCCATTTGAACAATTATTTTCAAGTACGAACATAATCTTAACTTCTTTTCAGGTCTCCTTATATTCATAAATCTTCATGTTATAGGGTTATTTGATCTAAATAAAGCCTTGAAGTGATCTCTACCTATATACACATCCACAAACAAGACCAAACATGCACATATGATATCTTGAACACTAGAAGTTCATTCTGTATCCTAATAGCACCAAAATAATATTTGATCGTAAAATCAATGATGATTAATAAGGCATATTCTAATTTTTCTTTTGATTGAGGTACATGTTGGTATGGTTTTCTTAAACATATTCATTTTAAAGTACCATTCATAATTGTTTTCATACTACAATCCTCTTCCACAACTCAAGATGTTCATTGAACATGAGATATACATAAATACATGCATGTCAAACAACAAGATCAGTAAGTATGGTAACAAAATAAATGAGGGAGCCGGGGGGCATTCATGCCCCCAAGAACAAGCATGACATCAATCCATATGCTAAAATGAGAGAATATGGAAATCTCCGCTAAGTTAGCACATAGATGTGTATATGTGTAGTTTTTTAATGATCTATAGCTTCTCCTCATCGATACCAATGCTAGCACCAACTTTAAAACATATAGATAATCATTTGGATGAAAGAAGGATATAAGAATCAATAACTCATTCCAAATATTCAATCTAAGTAGAAGATCTCACATCTGAATTCTAAATCGAGAAGACATTCTTATTCTCTACACTCTCCTCGTGAGAATGACGACAACAATGAGATCCAGAACTTCAAGGAGTCCCGGATGGCCAAAATGATTGCTATGAAGGTTGGTGGTGATGCAAGGAAGAAGAAGGTGGGCTAGAATACTAATGACCGTCCATATGGTCTATTGGAGGGCTTGGACGGTTACATTTTTGTTACTCGCCTCCGATGTTTAGAGCTGGATACATGTGCATTGAAAAAGCCATGCCTCCCTTGTTCGAAGTTGGAATTCAAAAAATTTGGATGCATTGAAAAACTAACAATAAGATGCTTCCAACAAGTCTTATATTGTGTATGGTCAAATTAAATTTTAGATTCAGTTAGATCTCTGATTTGAAATGACAAGGTTTTAAAAATTGATATGCTCGAAAGAGCCAAATGTCTCAATAGAGAAGGATTGGGGAAATATTGAACCTAAAGATCTGCGACCGAACTTCATGAATATCGTTGGGAGAAGAGGATAAGTTGATGGTGACGTGAGGAGGTGATGGATGCATCCAAAATGACGGTGGCCCAGCCATCAACGGGATGGAGACAAAGGTGGGTGACATCGACAGACAAACAATGTTGGGCGGTGAAGGAACGATTGCACCTCGAGGAGGTGAGCGGCGATCCACACAAGGGAGGGGAACATGGAAAATGATGACGAGGGCTCTCGGAGGATATGCACGAGGCTTCGATGATTGTTAGTAGGTGATTAGAGGACAGGGTCGTCCCTGAGCATAGTTTTGAAGTGCAATTGGCAAGGGTCCATTAACTTCAGGGCCCAGTTTTACATGTGGTCTGATTTTTCGTTTACGAATAACATAGTTTCTGTCCTAGTGGACCTTTATAGAATCAAATTCTCGGTGAAACAACTTACTGAAAAATGAGTACTTATAGATTTGAATTTTTGATAAAGAACTCAATGCTAAAATCGAAAATTTAATGGGATTAGATAAGGGCTGATTGCTCCCCAAATAGAATCTTTCATTTTATACTTGATGGTAAGCACGCTAGCAATAATTTTCTTTTATTAATTTTTTTGTAAGAATCCTTTTCTTCTTTTATCTAGGGTCCATGAAATGCCAGAAACGCTAATGTCAACGGATCTCTCAATGGACCAGGGGAGCTTAGAGTGTACAAGTGGATGGTACTCTCTCTCTCTCTCTCTCTCTCTCTCTCTCTCTCGAGGACGAAAATCTCATGTACTTTCGAACCTAGATTTCAAACATAAAATTCTCCCAATATCATGCATGAACGTAACATGTGAATGTGTTCACACTTCTTAAATTGTGTTAAAAATATTTGTTTATAACTAACTATACATATTATCGACAAGTTATGTTTAACTAACATATTATCTTTCGTTAAAAAAATTAGACCCCGAATAAACCTCCATAAATGACTGGATAAATACTTTTACATATTTCTCTATACATCTATTATAAGATATAAATTAATTTAGTTAAAAATTTGCACAGAAAATCTAATCACATTTACCAAACTGTTTTCAAGAAAAGCAAACAAATATCTTTAAGAGGGAAGAAATGCGCCAGGTTAGCTTCTAGTCACCTAGTTGGGTGTGAAATTTGCAAATAGCTCCCAAAAGGTACACTCACTACTAGGATGGAATGGCAGTGCAGTAATTGCGGAGAAGACGGAGGTGAATCCAGCAAGCGAAAGTTGATGATGGAGTGTGTTTTGTTTGGATCTAAAGCTGTGCGAGAGGGTAAAGGGCCAACACCACCATTCCCCCCATACGTGCTCTCGCGGAGCTGTTTTAGTTCGAGGTCTGTTCTCTGACTGATGGTTCGAACTCGTGCTCTCGCCCTTTCCTCTCGTCCTCTCCCCCATTTCAAGCCCTCCTGACTCCCCGCCCTCCCCCCCTCTCTCTCTCCATACCAAACCCCACAACTCCCTCTCTCTCCAAAAGCGAGCGGGCGAACAGGGAATGGCGCAGAAGCAGCAGCTGCTGCAGCAGCTCAGGGACGTGGGCTCGAAGCTCGAGAGCCCCCCGCCGTCCAAGGACGCCCTCATCAAGCTTCTCAAGGTCAGTTCCGTCTCCCCTGCTCCGAAATTACAGCTCCTGCTCCGACGGGTCTGTGATCATTCATGAAATTTTGTCCTCTTCCCGAACTTAGGTTATTTGTGTTCGGGAGTGCGCAATTACGCCGGAGAGGTGGTAGATTTGAGTTCCGCGTTGCGGATTTTGGGGGTTTGATGTTGTTTTAGGTAAGGGGAGTTGTTGGAGATGGCAAAGGTGCTCCCTTTTTCCATTCCATACGCTTCTACGACTGAAAGGTGGTATCGTGTTGGCCGTTTGATGGGTGTTTGGTGAAGGGGAAAGTGGTGCTTGAGCTCCAGTATGGGAACTAAGTGTAAAGATTTCAATTCGATGACAGATAGTTTCGGGATCGTAAGATATCTGACAAAGACGGGTACTTTTCACCCAAGCAGAGAATAAAGTGATTACTACTGTAGAATGTTCTGTGTTCGTTTGGTGAGTGATTGAAGTACTGACAAAGAAGGAAAGTCTGGCGACCTTTGTCTTGTCACACCTGAGAGTGGTGGGAGACTGACGCACGGTTGCTTTCAAAGCAACGTTAGCCATGTTAACTCATTTGAAAACTCTGGATGACTGCAGGAATATAAAACATCAGTGATTTTTATGATGCTGCCTTACTGTTTCTTAAGCCATATTATAGTGTCCAACCGGGATAGTGTCCAACCGGGCTGAGTTAAGATCATAATTGCATGCCAGCCTTCCTTATCTGTTGCGTTTTTAGCCACTGAAGATACCGGTGCCTTCTTTTAGACACTTCCAGGTCTTAGTTACCTGTTGCCCGTCCTTGCCATTTTCTGAGTTCAGTTTCGGCATTGTTACAAAACATCAGAAGTTCATTGAATCTTAACCATCCGACTCAGGTTGAAGAATCCCGCATGCACTCCCTCCTACAACCATACCCAACAAGATGGGAGTCTCGTTGTCTGTATGAACGGTTCTATTTGTTTTCAGATATATGGATCTGCTTGTTTTCAAGGATCCGTCTGTACGGGAGTACTATATAAACTCCCTAGGGTTATTTCTCTCTGTATCCCATGTATTCTTTCTTTGTAAGCATAGTGAAAACCGATCGTCGTCGCTTAAGGACGTAGCCAAGTTACGGGTGAAGCAACGTCTGTTTTATCTCCGCATACAGGATTGTACATCTCTTAAAGAACATCTGGGTCGTTTAAATACATTGTTGATAAGAAACGCATATGTTAAGATTGAATGTGTGGATGCTGCCTTGATTTTGTTGGTTTTTCTTCCATTATCATATGAGAATTTTGTCCTCATTAAGTGTTGAATTAGAAATCTAGACTATTATTATTCCCATTAAGTGTTGAATTGGAAATCTAGACTCTTATTATTCCCATTAAGTGTTGAATTAGAAATCCATAAGTCGATGCTCACATGAAGACACTATGCTGCATATGTCGATGGGGGAGATCAATGACATGTTACGTCTTCACTTTAGAAAATTCGATCATCACTTGGAAGGCTACTTTACAACCATCAATTACTTTGTCTACCACAGAGTAGAGTACATGGCTTTTGACAGAGGCTGCAAAAGGAGGCATCTGGATGAAGAGCTTAGTTGGAGATTTCGTTCTATAACACGATCGACCTATAGTATATTGCGGCCGTTTCAGTGCGATTAGCCAAGGATTATGTGCATCATGAGAGGACCGAGCACATAGATGCCAGATATCACTTCATTCATTTTGAGAAGAGGATCAAGGTGAAGAAGGTCAGCACAACATATAATCCAGCCGATATGTTAACAAAGACAGCTTCGGGGATGTTGGAAAACGTGACTTCGATGTTTATTCAGAAAACCCTAGGCTCTCTTATATAGGGAGAGACCTTAGGGTAAATTACAGAGAGGTCTATAGAAAAGAAAGAAATAACAACAAACTCCATAAATAAATAATAACACTACTAACTATTTCTATACTCCCCCTCAAGGTGGAGCATAGATATCTATCATGCTCAACTTGGACGAACATCTCTGAAATGGTCCTCTGAGCAGTGGCTTGGTAAATATATCTGCAGTCTGATCTCCTGAGCTCACATGTGCAGTAGATATCAATCCTCTCTGGATCAAGTCCCTAGTATAATGGCAATCAACTTCAATATGTTTGGTCCTTTCATGAAAAGCTGGATTGTTGGCAATGAACAATGCTGCCTGATTGTCACACTGAAGCTTAATAGGTAGAGGTACCGCTACATGTAGATCTTCTAGTACTGAGCGAACCCACATCATTTCCGTACTGGCTTGAGCCATGGCCCTATACTCGGATTCGGCACTGGACCTTGCCACAACGGTTTGTTTCTTGCTTTTCCAAGAAACCAAAGAGCCTCCAACAAACACTGCAAACCCTGAGGTTGATTTTCGGTCCTTAGGACATCCTGCATAATCTGCATCTGCACATGCTGAGACAGATAAGTCCGTGCCCTTTCTGAATAGCAGCCCTGAACCTGGAGAAGACTTTAGATACCTCAGTATCATGTGTATAGCGTCCATGTGAACCTGTCTTGGCTGCTCCATAAATTGACTCACCCTGCTAACTGCAAATTGAATGTCTGGGCGAGTTATGGTGATGTAGAGGAGTTTGCCCACCATCTCTCTATATCTCCTCTTATCTACTTCATCAGTATCACCATCATACAGCCTCACGCTGGGATCCATAGGAATACTTGATGGTTTGCAACCATCCATGCCCGTCTCAGTCAGGAAGTCTGTAATATACTTCCGTTGGGTCATTACCAAGCCCTGTGCATTCCTCGCAAATTCTAACCCCAGGAAGTATCTCAGGGTGCCAAGATCTTTTGTGACAAATTGACGGCCAAAGAATGCCTTCGCCTTTTCTATGCCCTGTGCATCATCTCCTGTAACAAGAATATCATCCACATAGACCATAATAACAACCGTACCTGCCGATGACTTCTGAACAAACATTGAGTGATCGGCATTTGACCTCTTGAATCCTTGTTGCTCAATCAGGTTGGACAACTTCTGGAACCATGCTCTGGGGCTCTGTTTGAGGCCATATATCGCTTTGTGAAGTCTACAGACCATCTGCTTCTCCCCCTCAGCAGTAAACCCAGGTGGCTGCTGCATGTAGACTTCCTCCTGCAAGTCTCCATACAGAAATGCATTCTTGACATCTAGTTGAGATATACTCCAATCACGGACTACAGCAACAGATAAGAGAATGCGAAGGGTAGAATGTCTCGCCACTGGAGAAAAAGTATCCATGTAATCCACACCGTAGGTTTGCGTAAACCCACGAGCGACCAAGCGTGCTTTATACCTATCCAGGGTTCCATCTGCATGGTATTTGACTGTAAAGACCCATTTGCAGCTCACAACGGATGCATCAGAAGGTGCAGGGACCAAAGACCATGTGCCACGAGACTGCAGGGCCCTCATTTCTTCTTCCATTGCTAATCGCCAGCATTCATTCTGCAAAGCTTCCTGGTATGTCCGTGGTATCTCCACGGAAGACAAAGCTGTGGCAAATCTCTGAAAATCACCTGTGAGACGGTGAAAAGAAACCTGTGAAGCAAACGGATAAGCGGCACATTGCCGCTTTTGTTTCCGAAGAGCAATCGGAACATTAAGACTGTCATCTGCTGTACGAGATGGGCTAGTGTCAGCCTGAACTGAAGGATCCTGCACATGTACCAAACCTGACCCGTCAGTAGTAGTGCCATCTGAACATACCTGAGGCGGGATGATCGGCTGCTGTGTGGTCTGAGCAGGACCTGACCGGCGCGTATAGAATTTCGGTAACGGTGATATGATAGGCCGTGGATTGGGTGGAGGTGGAGGAGGTGGTGGGGGTGGTGGAGGTGGTGCTGGCGTGGAGACAGACAGAGGGGAAGACTCAGATGTACTCAATGTAGGTGGTGGAGGAACATAGATCTCATCAGTGGTAGTGGATGGAACCATTCGGTCACCTGCAGGAGAGAAATACATGACAGACTCAAAGAAAGTGACATCGGCACTCACAAAGTATCTCTTAGTTGTGGGATCATAACACCGGTAGCCCTTCTGAGTTCTGGAGTAACCAACAAAGACGCACTTGACTGCTCTAGGAGAGAGTTTGTCAAGTCCGGGAGATAGACGATGCACAAAAGCAACAGTGCCAAAGACACGTGGAGTTAGTGAGAATAACTCCCTGTCTGGAAAAATAATGGACATAGGTATCTTTTCACCAAGGACTGAGGATGGCATACGGTTGACTAGATAACAAGCAGTAAGGACAGCATCACCCCAGAAAGAAATAGGGGCACAACTCTGAATCAACAATGTACGAGTAATATCTAAGAGATGGCGATGCTTCCTTTCCGCGACACCATTTTGTTGTGAGGTATATGCACAAGTGGTTTGGTGAATAATGCCCTTTGATGACGGGAATTGTGACAGTAAGCGTGTACAAAATTCAAGGGCATTATCAGTCCGAACATATTTGACATTTGCAGAAAAGACATTGAACACTTCATTAATCAAGTTTTTGATCACATTTCCTGCTTCGGATTTATTTTTCAAAAGAAAGACCCACGACACACGAGAGAAATCATCCACTACCACAAGATAAAACCTGTGTCCCTGATGATCGGGAACACGACTTGGACCCCATATATCTATATGTAACAACTCAAAAGGGGAGCTACTGCTCCGACTCAGACGACGTGGGAAGCTCGACCTGTGATGCTTTCCCAACTGACACGCTTCACATTGAAACGAAGAACTAGGAGAGATCTGAGGCAGAAGATGGCGCATTTTCTGAAGCGGAAGGTGACCAAATCGGAGGTGCCAAATGTACGGAGAGACTGGTCCAGCCGAATGAGAGGAGACACCAGCATATGAATCCCGGACCAGCCTATATAAACCATTCTGCTCAGAGCCACAGCCAATCACCTTGCCCGTGAGTATGTCCTGAAAAATGAGAGAAGACGGGTCAAATATGGCACGACAGTTCAAATCCTTCGTAATCTGACTAATAGATAGCAAATTCATTGAGAACTCAGGAGCATGCAGAACATTCTGTAAATGCAAAGTGGAGGACAGGAAAACCTCCCCCTGTCCAATAAGGGGCGAATGGGTACCATCTGCTATCTGTACTGAACGTCCGGGAGGAATGTCCCTGTACGCCTGTAATCTACCTCTATCTCGGCAGAGATGATGTGTGGCTCCAGAATCAATAATCCAGTCGGATATATCATGAGATGTAGTAGATCTACCTGAGGAGCTTGCGGCTGCGGAAGAACTGGCAGAGGCAGTGGCAGCAATGTCTGAGGAACCACCAGGCGAATCACCAGAAGCATGTGGCATAATCTCTCGGAGACGGGCGACAAGTTCGTCAAATCGACTATCTGCAGTAGAGGTCAGTGGAGACTGAGAGTGCTCTGCAATGCGGGCTGATGCTGGAAATCCATGCTTCGAATAGCATGTCTCCTCCGAGTGTCCTGTGCGACGACAATAGGAGCATGTCTGACTAAAGCGACCACCCCTCCCCTGGGGTCCACGGCCACGTCCACGACCACGGCCAGATGGTGGTCCACCTCTCCCACGCGAGACTGCCATCGCTGAAGGAGGTGGAGTAGAAGAGCTGGAGGAGACTGGAATGCGGCTAAGCCGTCTGTAAACATCCTCAACTGGAGGAATAACTGCATCTGCGAGAATCTGAGATCGAGCTGCATCGTACTCTGGGTCAAGGGCCGCAAGAAGAACACCAACCATGGTGGCGTTTCGAAACGCCTTCTGCTGCTCAGGAGTTGCAGTCAGAGGGATGATACTATATAACTTCTCGAACATCCCTCTTAGGGATGTATAAAGAGAATGGAGAGGTCTGCCGCTCTGCTTCATTGTGAATATGTCGTGCTGAAGCTGCAACATTTTCGTCTCATTTCGCACTTGCGAATATGTGGCGGCAAGAATTTCCCACATTGCCTTAGCAGTGGGCTGATGGAGGACGTCGTTGGCAATCTCCATCGTTAAGGTGCCGGACAACCAGACCTTTGCATAGGAATCATCAACCTCCCATGAGGCATAGATCCCAGTCTTCTCCGCGGGCTCATCCTCGGTAAGAATATGTTTCTTACCATTCGACTTCATAAGGCTCATGAACTGCATAGCCCAGAGCTCGTAATTAGACCCGTCCATCTTGACTATTGGCGCAGGACCTTTGAATGCGCCGGTGGAGGGCATATCAACTTTTGATTCTGACATACTGCCGCTTGGAGAAGAACTAGGATATGTAGACGTAATGCTGGATGTCTACAAAAACTGCATCGGATTTGAGTGCGTATGTAGACGTTACGCACTCAAATCCATAGAATGGATGTGGAAGAAACTAGGGCACGCCTAAGAAGAGGCTTACAGCCCTTGAACCGGCCTGTTGGGTGCCCCTCGGGTCGCGTATATGTCTTCGCGACTGGCTGGGACTGGCGGCGACTGGAGCTGGCTGGCTGGATGCCTACAGCAGCTTTATGGGGCTGGAGGCGATGCTTGGGATGACCGTGAGGCCGCTGGATGCAGGCTGGATGCCGCTGGCGTTGACTAGCGACGCTAACAGTGGCCGCTGGTTGCTGTTGGCAGCGGCCTGGATGCCGCTAGCGGCACTGGCGGATGGCTGGGCCTAGGCGCGGGGGCGCTAGACGATGGAGAGAGAGAGGCGGCGGCGAAAGACACGCCGAGGAGAGGAGAGAGAGAGAGAGAGAGGGCGGCGGGTGGGGAGAGGGAGGCGGTGGGTGGAGAGCCCTAGGGCGGCTCTGATACCATGTTGGAAAACGTGACTTCGATGTTTATTCAGAAAACCCTAGGCTCTCTTATATAGGGAGAGACCTTAGGGTAAATTACAGAGAGGTCTATAGAAAAGAAAGAAATAACAACAAACTCCATAAATAAATAATAACACTACTAACTATTTCTACAGGGGAGTCAGTTCAAACACTGCTTGGACTTGCTCACTGTTGACAGTTGGCAGTACCCTTAAGGAGGGGTTGGCGGTGCACGACGAAGCTTGGTATATCTTTTCAGAGGATTCAATTTAAGGTGGAAATTGTTGATATGACTTAAATTCTAACCATATAACCCAAGTTGAAGAACCCCGTATGCACCCTCTCCTGCCATACCATACTCCAACAAGATGAGGCTCTCGTTGTCTGTATGAGCGGTTTTATTTGTATACGGGGTATATGGATCCGTTTATTTTCAGGGATCTGCCTGTACGAGAGTACTATATAAACTCCACAGGGTTAGGGATCTATGTATCCTCTGTATCCTTTCTTTGTCCATGTAGTGAAAATCGATCGTCGTCGTTCAAAGTTGTAGCCCAGTTACGGGTAAACCTTGTAAATGTGTGTGTTTGAGTCTTGCTTGTTTGATCCTATTTGTGTTTGTTTGCTTCTATGATTCGCAACAGTTGGAAAAACCTAAATATTACTTCTAAGCAAGTTTCTGGATAAATTTGTAATTAGAAAATTGTCAAGATTGGTTATTCTCTCTCTAACGACACCTATGACACGCTGGTCCTTGCTCATTTAGAATTCACTGTGACTGTTATAATGCTGTGGCTGAGATATCTTGCCATATGATGTTCTTAACTAATCTTTAATAAAAAACATATATCTGAATTCAAAAATTAAAATGAACTCCCGAGAAACTTCCATCACGAGCCTCCCAGAAAGTATTAATCATGACCACTTATCAAGAAAATATACCCCTTGCTATAAGCCTGTCCCCTTTCTATTGTGAAGTCAGAGCTGGTGGAGACTGTTGCACCAGTTCAATCTTGATATAATTGAATTGTCATTTGTTCTGCCAATATTCATTACGCTTCCACAATTTTCAACATTTGGCTGTCAACGAATTCATATTAAACTACATGATTTGCTTCAATCCAAAGTTTTTCTGTTGACTGTGACTTAAATTCACAAAGAATTCATAATTGGCGATTCTGCACGTCCTCGCAGCATGTTGATGAAACCAAACTCAACTAATGGAAATGTAAACATGTTTTTTGCTATCTCAATCTGGTATAAGAATGGCGACGAATGTGCTTATGACACGGCCTGGGTTTTTTGAAGGGAGAATAGGATGAGTGAAGAAATTGGGTAAGAGGGTGCATGAAGGGAAAAAGGAAAAGGCAAAGGACGGGAATAGAAAGCTTAAGAGTAGAAAGATCCAATATGGACTAATACCAAGTCCAATGGCCAACTGAGAATCTGAGATTCATACCTTTCCTTTTCTCATTAGACATGATGCCGGCTTTATGTAGAGAGCCAATACCATCCAAGAGGTATACTTATTCACATAAAAGCCACAATTCTTTACCTAAAAGACACGCCACGACGAGTACGTCCCTTGGATTTACAAAACAAAGAAACAAACAAAACAAATAAAAAAAACTGAGATTGGGATGCATCAGGTTATTGGGTTTGCTAGTAGAGCAGACTGATGAGAATTTATCATTAATCCCTAGAGGCCACGTGAAATAATTGATGATAAAGTCTCTCTAAATAGGAAGAAATAAGCATAATAGAGGGAAATACTATCTAATATTATCCATTTCCCCTTCAAAACTATTGTAAATATGTGCCACCTGACCCTGGGAAAGAGAAAAATAGTAATCAAGAAAAATCTCTACGAACAGAAAACATATAACTATGTATTACGTAAACTGCGATGCTATTTACAGTCAACATGCTGACCGAAATAGTGGACATGCAACATCTTATTCTTTACTTTAACGTGGCAGGTGATTTTATGTGGCTGGCTGGCTGGCTATATAATGGCTAACATGGTTGCTTTGTTGACTGACGTGTTGGTCATATTGATAAACATGATCAAAGATTTAGAATACATAATTACAATATTTAGGCTAAAGCAGATTTCTCTTGACATGTCTGTCATGCTGGTAACCGTTGTACACCTTCTCTCGATTATATTATCAGTCACTAGAAATGGTCACATGAGGTAAATGCCATTTAAGTCATGGAATTCAAGTAGCTGTGGATTTGTTTTTATTTAGCTACATTGCTGACATACTCATCCTAAAGATCTATATCTGGTGCAATGATAAATAAACTCAAGGCATTTAGTGGAAACTAAGGAATACAGTCTATTTGTGCCGTGTGCCACTTTGAAGGAACATCCAACACCAACCGAATTCCTTTTCTGTTTGTCTTCACAGACATTCGAGGAAATTTAACTTCATTGATCACCTTTGAAAACCCATACACACTTTGATACTAGCAATTGTCAACTATGTTTGTAAACCAGGCATCTGAATACTGTCTGCCTGCACAAGTTTAATGCCAAACATTTCTCCTGTCAATTGAAGTAATTTTTGGGTGCACACATCATTATTTGAAGTTGAGTTCAACCCACGCCAGCACCATTTTTTTTGAAAAAGTTTTTGGGCATGCACCTTTGCTGTGAACACCCTTTTTCCTTAAAAGACCCGCTTCATTTAGTTTATTCCTAACTGTTTGATCCATGCTTGATCTATAGCAAATTGCGAACTACTTGTCTGAGTTAGACCAGTCGCCCTCACCTGTTATCTTGGAGGCAATGAAACCTTCACAAGATGCACTTGCCAAAGCACAATTATTAAAAAGTCTGGATAAAGATGTCAAGGTTCTTGTAGCCACATGCATCTGTGAAATAACTCGAATTACTGCACCAGAACCTCCTTACAGCGATGAAGTGTTACGGGTAAGTTACTCCTTGATTTATTATCCGTACAACTATAGTTATATTTATTTCTCACGGTTTTGCCTGGTATCACAACCATTTTTGCAGGATATCTTTCAACTATTTGTTTGGACATTCAGTGGATTGGGTGATGTCAACAGTCCATCATTTGGAAGGAGAGTTGTTATATTGGAAACTCTTGCAAGATATAGATTGTTTCTTATGATGTTGGATCTTGACTGCAATAATCTTATCAACGAAATGTTCAGGACTTTCTTTGCTGTTGTCAGGTATAGATGGTACTCATTTAATTCCTGCATTCTTCCTCTTATACAAGTGTAATCATAGTCTGGGAGTCCCAAGTTTTTTTCTACTCATGCAATTATATCCTTTTTTATGGTTGGGAAGTTCTACTGGCTGTATGTATGCGTTTGAATACACATGCAATTATAGGGCAGTAACCTGGGAGCACCACATTTGCCAAAATGATTGACTTATATCTTGTCCGGTAAAGGCTATTGTTGGCTATCATAAACATTGAATATATTTAGGAGGGCCAGTAGCTAAATGTAGCAATCAAACCAAATTAAATATATAACCAGTCTAATTCCACATTAAGTGGAGTCAAACATGGATCTATTGCCTCCATAAAGTCTGCTTACATCACTTGACAAATTGTATTTAATTAGTTTTTTCCCTACACTTCTGATCTATCTGACAGGATGATCGTCACTTGCAAGTTTCTTTTAGGTAAGTGTAACAATATTATTAATATAAGTAATGCTAAAAACTGATATTGTGGAGCATGATTTTCTAACCGTCTTCCCCTACGATGTTATCTTTATGTAGTTCACTTGACTGCCCTTCTTTATTGGTGTAATCATCTGCAATATATAATATTTTGTGCGTTTCTGATGTTTATAAGTTAACTACCCAAATGTATTCAACTCTATACGGTCTTGAAGAATGAAAGAAGTGCACATGAATTCAATTTTATAGTATACATACTTCTAGGAGCGACTGCTGACTCTGCTCTCTCTCTCTAGAAATATTTTTGTAGCGATGGATTTTTTGTACGCCTAACTTTACTGACAAAGTAGACCTTGTTAATAGACTGACCAATGCATTCTGTTCTATCCTGATAGTACGATAGTATCATGTTGATAACCATAGTACAATATTATCATGTTGATAAACTATCTTATGTACCTTTTCGCTTGCAGTGATAACCATCCTGAAAATGTTCTTGGGTCGATGCGCATAATAATGACACTAATTTTGAATGAAAGTGAAGATGTGGAGGAAACCTTAATATTTACCATCCTTCCCAGTCTGGGACACAAAGAAGGCGTAGGTTCATTACATTTGTACATCTTCTTTGAAAGGAAAAGGCGCAGCGCCGCAAAGACGGGCACCTAGAAACTTTATATTCCACATTTATGCAATTATGAATGCGTCTTATTTTGGTTCCATGTTACTTACGTGTGGGTCATTGATCTACCTTAACAGGGTCCATCACCTGCTGCACACAATCTCGCTGTGAAGGTTATAGAGCATTGTTCAAGGAAACTAGAGGCACCTATAAAGCAGTTTCTGTTGTCTTCAATCTCAGGCGACCCCAGCGCATCCAATAAACTCATTGACTATCATGAAGTCATCTACAATATGTACCAGTGTGCTCCCCAGATTCTCTTTGGTGTAATACCATACATAACAGGAGAGCTGTTGGTAGTTTCTTGCTCTTTTCCCTGAGTTTTAATTTTCTTCAATTATCAAATTTACTTGGTAACTTTCTTTGGTCGTCTGATGATAGATGGGCATGCAAATAAGTTACTAGGGTTACTTGTGGGGCGGTACCTGGCCTATTCACACACGTAATGCTACCTTTCTGAGTATACCTTGGAACCTAATGTATATTGGGCATTATATACGTGTATCTATCCACTTGGGATATCTAAAGATCGACATCATAGAGAAGAATTTACACAAATAGTCAATTTTCATCCATTCCTATAAAACTATTAGAGTATGCACCCATAGACGGGTAATTGGATCCTTCCAGGGTCCAGTTACCACATCCATAGGTTTATTCCACATCGTCTGCGAGTGAGACTTGGTCATACTGGTGTGCTTATATAAGAAGCCCCACACCACCCTGTATTTGTTGGGAGAAAATAATCACTTGCTTATTCATGAGGTCCTAGGGTTCTCTTATATAGAAGAGAGACCTGTTGAGTAAATTACGTAAAGATGACGGAAATAATAGAGAATACATTAAAAAAAAGATAAATAATATCTCAACACTCCCCTTCAAGCTGGATGTAGATATCAGTCATGCTCAGCTTGGAACATCATCTCTGGAAAGGTCCTCTAGTTAGGACTTTGGTGAGCACGTCTGTTGTCTGATCTCTTGAACTAACATGAGTAGTAGATGTAGCTCTTATGTATCACGTCTCGAGTGTAGTGGCAGTCTACCTCGATATTCTTGGTTCTCTCATGGAATGTTGGGTTGTTGGCAATGAAGAGAGCAGCCTGGTTGTTGCATTGGAGGTGCATGGAAAGTGACACCTCAACTGTTAGGTCAATAAGAACGGATCTGACATACAACATCTCTGTACTAGCATGTGCTATGGCCATATACTCTGATTTTGCATAGGATCTGGCAACCATCGTCTGCTTCTTATTATTCCTGACACCAAGGAAATCCCTACGAACACTGCAAAGCTAGAGGTAGACTTCTTATTCTTGGGACACCGTGCATAATCCGTATCTGCACAATCTGTAACAACAAGGGATATATCTCTGCTGAATAGAAGACCGGTTCTAGGTGAGGTCTTTAGATACCTTAGAATCATATGGACTGCATCCGTATGTACTTGTCCATGCTGCTCCATGAACTGACTCACTTTTCTTGCTGCAGAGTATATATCTAACCCGGTGATGGTCACATATAAGAGCTTCCCAATGGGCTCCCTATACCTCCTTTTGTCTACATCCTCAATGTCATAATCATACATCTTCATACTCGGGTCCATGGGAGTAGTGACATGCCTGCAATTTGCCATGCATTTCTCCGAAAGAAGATCCGTAATCAATGTACTTCCTTCGGGTCATCACCAGACCTCGAGGGTTCCTGGCAAGCACCAGTATAAGGAAGTATCGTAGACTGCCAAGGTCCTTGGTCACAAACAAGGTTTTAAATCTTGAATTTGATTTCATTTCGAGATCGTGAAAAAACAAAATAATTTCGAAATTTCGTCAAAATTGCAACAAAATTTTGCCAATTTCAGCCTAGATTTGTGAAGGAAGGGTATATATCGAGATTTCGATTTCGGTTTCGGTAGGGTGTCGAAACGGAAATTTCGGTGAAATTCATCGAAATTTCACGAAATTTGGAACCCTGGTCACAAATTGATGACTTAGGAAATCCTTAACAACATCGATGCATTGCTCATCATCCCTGGTAATAATAATATCATCAACATAAACAAGTATGAAAACAATTCCTCTCTGAGTCCTCTGAACAAATAGTGAATGACCGATAGTCGATCTCACGAACCCCTGTTGGTCTATCAAGTCTGAGAGTTTTTGGAACCATGCTTTTGGACTCTGCTTAAGGCTGTGGTGTCAAATTTTGTGAAATATTGATGAAATTTCAAGTGAAATGCTGATATTGGGGCCTTCCTTCACAAATGTTGCTCGATTTGGACGAAATGTGACTGAAATTCTTCGAAATTTCGACGAAATTTCAGTGAAATGTTGTTTCGACATGGTGTCGTTACAATATTCGAAATCAAAATTTAAAACCTTGCTTAAGACCATAGATCGTCTTATGAAGTGTGCAAACCTTATGACACTCCTCAACAACGAACATAGGTGGCTGCTGCGTGTAGACCTCCCTTCTGTAGGTCACCGTAGAGAAATACATTCTTCACATCTAGATGATATAGGGGCCAGTCCCGTGTTACTGAAACAAAAAGAAGAATAAGCATGGTAGAATGTCTACCCAATGGAGAAAAGGTATCTCGATAGTCTACCCCATATGTCTGGATGAATCCACGTGCCACAAGTCTCGTCTTGTAGCGATCTATGCTGCCATTTACTTGGTGCTTCACCGTAAACACCCACTTGCATCCAATAATATATGGTCTTCTAGGGGCTATAACGATGCTCCAAGTGAAGGAAGTAATTGATGATTCAAGAACTTCGCATCACAGAAACACAGAAAAAATAACAAACTATTTGCTAGAAAATAATGTATGCTTATCGTATGACGAAGAAATTTCAGTACAATGATTTGTGTCTTTCGAAATAATTAATTCTAATGAAATAATTTCCATAGTGCTTTTTAATATCCATAATAGATACAAAGAATAGATCATGGTTATCCCTTGAAGCGTGATTTTCTATTAAAAGAAACCTCCCGAATCAAGTCCGATCCGCAATGTCTCTCTCGTGGGTGCGGAGATGAATCACGTTGCTTCCCACGAACTTGGATGCCGTTTTTACGAGTAGGGCTTCAGACAGAGAGAGAAAAGGACGTGTATGAAGAGTCTTCTACTCTCTTAACTTCTCTCTCAGTGATCAAAGCACCTTGGAATTATAAGGAGGAACCAGCATGCTGTGAAAGAGAGGCATGGTCTTCTTTTTTACAGTCACAGAGGGACATCCATTTGGATTCTTTTGTTCATAGTAGACGTCTTCCATGGTCTCCCTTGGATCATGAATTAATGGCTATAATTTTACCCTTATTCAACAAGAAATATGACTAGAATTATCTCCTTTTAATCACTAATTGATTAATAAATTATGCAACAAAATTGAGAGCTTAATCCAATTAAGACTCTCATGGAGGATGCCATGTGTCATCATGATACATATCCCATACTTTCCAAATATAGATGAGAATTGTTGCTTTATTTATTATGGTAATTCAATTATCACAGTTGATGATTTTATGAGAATAATCCTCATGGCTTATGGATAATATTCATAAATCTAAATAAAAATGTAAATCCAATTTACATTAATTTTTCTAATGTGAATCACATTCATACATGTGTCTTGTATTAGTTATGAGAACATATTCGCATAAATTTTAATAATATGAATCATATTCGTATAAGCATTTATGAATAATCATTCACATTAATTATTGAATTATATTTGTGAATCATATTCACAAAAGATATCCTTATTAATAAAATGTAATAATAACAATTTTTATTACAATATCGACTTCAATGAGTATGAGTTCTAATCTAATTAGGACTCATGAGATAAAAATAAAGATATTTGGAGATAATGTCAGGGAGATCATACTATCCATGTATATACCATTTTAGCTTGAAATCTGGATATCAATCCAATTTCAAGGTATATTCCATTTTAGCTTGAAATTGATACACTCTTATCAATTGAGCTCGAGTGGAACATTTCACATTCTAAGTGAGCTCAACGAAACGCAAGCCACTCTATGTGAGCTCGAGAGAGTATCGATGGGCTGAATCTATTTCCTCGACCATTTCTAATCACAGTCCGATTCTTTTGGAGTTTAGAAATGAACTTAAGGAGCTTGTATATTTCCATTTACGTGACCATTTCTGTTTCCAACATTTGACATTGGAATTGGAAATTTGATTCGAATGAATGGTGATTTATTGCAATTAAATCTCAATTCATCTAGCTAAGTGGAACCACCAAAATCCATCGTTTTTCATCACTCCTTCGGAATGGAAGTGTCATGGTATATGATCTATTATGATAGATTTAACCCTGAGTTTTCCCAATAGTTATTCATCTTTTACACTTGAAGACTTTGGTAGATTCGAATTTCAAACCTTGGTTTGACTGCCTTCTTCGGAATAAATCAATAGATTTCTCATTTGACATTTGGACGACAATATTAATCATATACTTTCCAAAAATTATATATTAATATCTTGAATTCTTGTTTTATTTTGTGAATCTTGAGGATTCGGGTACTCGTTTAAAACACATTCGCGGTATTTCATTCGTTAAAATCGCAGAAGACACATGAAAATACTGGAAAATTTTTCACGTTTGTTATTTACATTTGACATTTGTAGAAGTTTAGTTTATGTTTTTGTATTTTTTATTTATTGTTCTTTTCATTTGTCTACCATATGTAATTTTCCCATAGACCTCTCCCTATATAAGAATGTCTAGGGCTTCAAGAATAAACACAACTCTTATTTTTCCCAAAATGGTATTAGAGCGGCAATCCTAGACCAGAGTTCTCGTACCAAACCCTAAACCTAGCCATCCACCACCAAGCCCCGCGCGCGGCCCCCCTCTCTCTCACCGCCCTCCGACGTCGCCTTCGGCTCCGCGTGCCGCTCCTCGGCCCCGCGTTCGGCGCCACCCATCGGCCTCGCCCGTTCGACGCCGTCCTTTGGCCCTGCGTGCCGATCCCGCGACCCCTTTGGTGTCACCCTTCGGCCCTGTGAGCGTCGCTTGTGGCCTGTGCGCCGCTCTAACCGCTGAAGCGGAGCGCCGCCTCTCCCTTCGGCCCTCTTAGGCCTCATGTACTGCTCCACGTCCTAGGGTTCGGTCAACCCTAGGGTATCTTCGTCATCTACCTAAGGAGACTTTCGCCAGCGTCTCCACATTAATGGGTTTGGTTGTATGAGGTCTACACATGCAACCAAACCTCCTTATGTCGGTGTAGACTAAAGATTATCTTGTCTACATCCTTGATTCTCTCCAATCACAATGTCAGAAAGCAAGAGCGAGATCCCCACTACAGGCGCCTTCATGGGTCCTGCGTCTATTGTGAAGATGGATGGATCCAACTACGAGTTATGGGCCATGCAGTTCATGAGCCTAATGAAGTCGAAGGGTAAGAAACATATTCTTAGCGAGGATGAGCCATAGGAGAGAACAGGGTTGTATGCCTCATGGGAGGCTGATGACGCATATGCTCAGGTCTGGTTGTCTGGTACTTTGATTCCAGACATTGTTAATGATGTATTGCATCAACCTACTGCCAAAGTCATATGGGACATTTTTGCTGCCACATATTCTTAAGCCAAGAATGAGACAAAAATCCTACAGCTTCAGCATGACATCTTCACGATAAAGTAGAATGGTCGACCCCTGCATGCTCACTACACTGCATTGAGGGGAATGTTTGAGAGGCTTCACAGCTTCATACCTCTCACGGCTACTCCAGAACAATTGAAGACATATCGGAATGCGACGATGGTGGGAGTCTTTCTAGCCTCTCTTGACTCACAGTATGAGGCTGCTTCTTCTCAAATTCTGGCCGATGCTACCATTCCTCCCATGGAGGAGGCCTTTCGTCGATTGAGCCGAATCAGTATCTCAAGCCCTACTACTATACCGAATTCTTCTGTTATGGCAGCCTCTAGAGGAAGAGGCAATTCATCTCATTTTCGTGGACGAGGATCACGTGGTGGGGTTGGCCGTGGTTGTGGATTACAATGCACTTATTATCGTCGGATTGGTCATACAGAAGACACATGCTACTCTAAGCATGGTTTCCCAGCTTTCGCCCGTGCAGCAGAACATGTACAACATCATGGTGCTACACCATCGTCGGATTCACGATATGATGACCTAGTGTCTTGTCTACGTGATATCATGCCACCAGCCAGTACTCCACCAATTTCAGAGAGCAGCTTGGACGTTGCTGCTACTGCAGAAGCTAGTTCCTCAGGTAGTGCTCATACTTCTGCTTTCTACCAGGGCTCACCTACCTCAAAATGGATTGTAGATTCAGGTGTCACACATCATTTGTGTGGAGATAGACACCTACTCACATCTTAAAGGGAAGTTTCCCCAGGAAGGACCGTCGTCATAGCAGATGGGACTCATTCTCCCATTACAGGACAAGGACAGATTTCCTTAACACCCTCTATGTAGTTGCAGAATGTGCTCCATGCTCCTAATTTCTCAATGAATTTACTGTCCATTAATCAAATTACTAAGGATCTACATTGTCGAGCGATATTTGACCCATCATCTCTCGTGTTTCAGGACATTCTTACAGGCAATGTGATTGGACATGGCCGTAAGAAAGGCGGGCTGTATTGACTGGTCCATACACCTTACGCCGGAGCATCTTCCCACTCCACTGGACATGTCTCTCCTTATGGCATCTGCGCTTTGGTCATCTTCCATTTCAGAAACTGCATCAAGTCCTCCCTCAAATCTCACCCCGCTCGTCGTTCGATTGTGAAGCTTGTCAGTTAGGGAAGTATCATTGGTCTGTCTTCCCAAGTCGTCAGAGGCGGAGCAGTAGCTCTCCATTTGAGTTTTTTCATATTGATATTTGGGGTCTAAGTCGTGTTCTAGACCATCAGGGATGCAGGTTCTATTTAGTTGCTGTGGATGATTTCAGTCGTTTGTCTTGGGTTTTTCTGTTAAAGAATAAATATGAAGCGGACATCACTATTATGAACTTTATTAAAGAAGTGTAGAATGTGTTTTCTCTTTCTGTCAAGACTGTGAGAACTGATAATGCCCTTGAATTCTGTACTCGAACATTATCTCAATTTCTTTCATCCCATGGCATTCTTCATCAAACATCTTGTGCCTACACGTCCCAACAGAATGGTGTCGCGGAAAGAAAACACCACCACCTTCTTGATGTCACTCGTACACTTCTTATCCAGAGTTGTGCTCCTCACACGTTCTGGGGCGATGTGATTCTTGTTGCATGTTATCTCATTAACCACATGGCCTCGTCTGTATTGGGGGAGAAGATACCTTTCTCCCTCGTTTTTCCCAACAAGGAGTTGTTTTCTCTATCCCCACATGTCTTTGGGTCTGTGGCATTTGTTCACCGGTTGTCTCCAGGGGTTGACAAGCTCTCTCCTAGGGTTGACAAATGTGTTTTTGTCGGGTATTCCAGGACTCAAAAGGGGTATCGTTGCTATGATCCATTACGTCGTAGATATTATGTCAGTGTAGATGTCACGTTTTTTGAATCAGTCATGTTTTTCTCTCCTACCGGTGACAGGTTGGTGCCATCAGCTATAAATGATGAAATCTATACTCCTCCACCCTTGTACGCGCCACAACAAGCTCCTACATCTCCAACACCGTCATTCCTATCACCACCACCATCTTCACCACCGCCACCATCTCTACCACCTCCCATATCTTTGGTTCCTCCCCTACCACGCCACTACAGTCGACGACCAACCCCTGCCCATGATCATGGAAAATCATCAAACATGCCCCAGGTTTTTCTGATACCATTATTCCTAATGATGGCACTGACGACATTTCTCAGCAGGAACATGCAGGGGATGACACGGATGTTGGTACAACTGATGTAGATCTTGATTTGTCGATTGCACTGAGAAAGCAGAAGAGGTCATGTGCTTCATATCCGATTGCTTCTCGTGTTACCTTTGAGCGCCTCGCAGGAGATTTCAAGAGATTTGTAGGTGCTTTATCCGATGTGAATGTTCCGAGGACCTACAAGGAAACATTAGCCGATAATAGATGGTGTCTGGTTATGGAGTAAGAGATAGCCACTCTTCAGTCGAGAGGTACTTGGAGTCTTGTTCCAGCTCTTACTGGGGCATCTATTATGAGCTGCAATTAGGTGTTTACAGTGAAACATAATGCCGATGGCAGTATTGATAGGTACAAGGCTCGACTGGTTGCTCGGGGATTTACTCAGACGTATGGGGTAGATTATGTTGACATGTTTTCTCCTGTTGCTCAACACTCTACCTTACGAATTCTTTTATCTGTTGCTATGATTTGAGATTGGCCTTTGTTTCAATTAGATGTCAAAAATGCATTTTTATATGGTGATCTTCAGGAAGAAGTTTACATGCAACAACCACCTGGGTTTACTGCTGAGGGGGAGTGTGTACATATATGCAGGCTTCATAAGACGATCTATGGCCTAAAGCAGAGCCCATGAGCTTGGTTCCAGAAGCTCTCAGATTTGTTTGAGAAGCAATGGTTCAAAAGGTCAAATGCAGACCATTCTCTCTTTGTATAGAGGACATCCAGAGGTTAGGACATCCAGAGGTATGACTGTCATTATGCTGTTTGTTGACGATATACTCATTACAGGAGATGATATGCATGGAATAAAAATAGCAAAAGAATTCTTGGACCGTGAATTCGTCACCAAGGATTTAGGAGTACTGAGATATTTCCTTGGATTGGAGTTTGCTAGAAATGAACAAGGTCTCGTGATGACTCAGAGGAAATATGTCACTGACTTGCTAAGTAACACAGATATGCTTGGATGTCAACCTGCTTCTACACCAATGGATCCAAGCATGAAAATGCATGATGACGACACTGAGGAGGTTGACAAAAAAAGGTACTTAGAACTGGTAGGGAGGCTTCTTTATGTTACTATTACTAGACCAGATATTACATTTGCAGTAAATAAAGTGAGCTAGTTTATGGAGCAACCTTGCCATGTACACATGGATGCCATACATATGATACTAAGGTATCTTAAGTCATCTCCATGTGCAGGATTGATGTTTAGGAAGAAGGGCACTATTACTATTTCAGCATGTGCAGATGCAGACTATGCATGGTGCCCGAAGGATAGGAAGTCTACATCAGGATTCACTATATTTGATGGGGAGTCACTTGTCTCATGGAAAAGCAAGAAGTAAACAATAGTTGCGAGATCTAGTGCTGAATCAGAGTATAGAGCTATGGCCCATGCATGTGCAGAAGTGATGTGGGTTCGCACTGTTCTGACGGATCTACATATAGATCTTCCTCTACCCATATCACTAGAATGTGACAATCATGCTCCATTATTCATTGCAAACATGCCTGCATTTCACGAGAGGACGAAGCACATTGAGGTGGATTGCCATTATATTCGTGATATGATCCAGAAAGGTTTTGTTTCTACAATCCATGTCAGCTCAGGAGATCAAACGGCATACATTCTGACCAAAGCTTTACTTCGGAGTTCCTTCCAGAAGTGCTTATCCAAGATGAGCATGATGGATATAAATGCTCTATCTTGAGAGGGAGTGTAGAAGTTTAGTTTATGTTTCTGTATTATTTATTTGTTGTTCTTTTCGTTTGTCTACCATATGTAATTTGCCCATAGACCTCTCCCTATATAAGAGAGTGTAGGGCTCCAAGAATAAACACAACTCTTGTTTTTCCCAACAACATTCATAATCAATAGTATAAATAACCACATAACCAACAACAATAAGTGCCACCAATGCATTTTATTCATTTCCATATAACATTACACATAACAACAATGTATCCATATCCAAAAAATAAGAGATAGACAAGTGCTATACAAAACCTGAACCAATTTTACCATAGGATATATACTCGGGTGCCAGGAATCATCAACCACTGCTGCAGTTCGCCTTGCCTGCCACACATGATAGGAAATAAGAAAAACGCCAGCGGGCGCTGGTACATCCTGAAACGTATTAACACAAGCTTGTATTTAAGGTGATTGCAAAGAAGCAAGTAGTAAGGCATTGACAACTAAAAATTTACAATTACTTGATATGAAAAAAGTTTTCAAGCAACTACGAAGGAATGTCTCAAGTTCATCCATTCTCCTTATATCCCTATGTATATATATTTCATATTTTATATGATAACTTGAGTGTATGTTGTTAACTATGTGCCCTTTTTGGAGATTATGTTCATGTATTCTTAATGATGGTATTGATGAGATGCTAATAGATTTGATTTCTGTTTTCTTGAAGACGGGAAAGATAAAGTTGTGATCTGATTCTCGATTCTATCTAACTTCTCAAGTTTAGTGGATAGCCTGTATTCTTGGTCTGTGTGCGACCTCACACTATGACTCTAAGGCGTGAAGAGCGCCTTAGGGTTGGGGTGCCTTCGTAGGCATGTGATGGAGTGTAATGAATCCTAACTAAGTTTCAATACGTCCACTAGCTTATTCTAACACTCGGAGTAGTAACTCTAAGATCTGATCGATTTTCGATGATTTATGATTGATAGTTGATGGTAATTAATGATTTGCATCCAACTTAATTATAGTCAATTTTAGCTAACACAGTTATAATTAATCTTAACTCTTGTCAAATTCTGTTGTAATCTATTTAAGCATAATTGTAATTCCTCCAATATTCAATCGTAACTGTTTTCGACGTAGCCCTAAATGAGTCAGATGTAGCCGTAGAGGATTCAGATGTAGCATCGCCAAGCCTACTGATGGAAAAGTTACCAATACTTAAGCGGTCAGGTAGCCTCCTAAGAGACTCTTCCGTCTTGCCATCTAATTGGAAATGCGGTCCAATAGAGGAATATGTCTACTTCAAAATTACGCCAGTAAGATGGGTGAGAGATACTTCCCGGAAAAGTTACCCTAGAAAACCGACCCCACTAGTATGGGCTACCGAGCTCGTACGAAAAACTAAAATCAAGGATCCGCTGCTTAGGAATTCTAAAACAAAGGACCATTGGAACTGGTCAAAAGTCGGGATCCCAACGAGGCGTAAAAACACCGCGAGCTCACAAGAAAACCGTGAAAAGGACTAGGATCCTAGACCCGCGCACTAAGTGGTCGCTGCCCAACTGGGCTTCCTTTCCTCTGCTCAGTTGAGGGTTACCACAACCTTGCACAATCATGTGTAAGATTCACCGTGACTAGCACTATTAACTGTCATCATCGATTCACCATCTTCCATAGTTGCTTGACTATTAGTTTCATCAGTTATTCATATTGCTAGACAATTTGATTGCATTCACTTGTTGGATTTTATGCTTTATTTTATCGATTTGCTTCTTATGTCTCCTTAAGATTATTAGAAGGGCATGAGGGTCAAGCGGCAAATGTAGAAGGTGATTAAAATTATTTGCTTTCCTTAAAGACAAAGATATAGATACGAGTCTTTTAATAAACCCATATTCATACTCTGTTTTGTATTTTATTCTCATAATTCTACTTATTTAGTTGTTAAACTAATACTATCTTTTCAGTAGAAGTTAATTGTGCATACTTCTTTTAATATACTAAGAGGTTCAGAGTATTTAGGATGGACTCGCAATGTAACATATTAATATTTTAACTTCCAGATTTTTGTAACGAGGCAAATTGATTTTAAGATGCCTCAAATTTACATATGTAAAATTATACGCTCTGCATGAAAAAGTAACATTTTGTGTTGATGCTTGAGATATTAATGGAATTCAAAGTGATACCCTAACAGTAAACTTCCTAGCATCAGAGGATCCGATAAAAATACCACCTATCTTCAATCTTACGTTGAACCAGATATGTTGCATATATTAATCTATTTGCATGTAAATATGGGGCCTTAGAGTATCAACCAATCCCGAGTTTAAATGACTGCTTTAACCCAAAAAAATAATATGCACAGTCCGAAATTGACATGTTAGATGGTTATCAATCCTCCCTTGTTTTCTGTAAAATTTCATTTCATGGTTATTGCCACTTATCTATATTTCTAATAAAAACAAATGGTAGTTGAAATATCTAAATTCTATGATACATTTTCTTGTGGTTCTGCATGCCATGGAGCCTTCCTGATGTAACGTGGTTATGATCATTATTATCCTATAATCATCAGTCAATAATCTACTGAAATAATACAAAACAATTTACTTCTTTGGATGATTCCCCTGCTTATTTATTTATATATACATAAGCAGCCAACTGATTACAGAAGTGATGTAAGTAATACTGCCATAATCAGATAATTCACGAACAGAACCCAAGAATGCAAATCCCCAAAGCATAACTTGTGAAAATACAAGTATTGCAGCAATGCCCTCGGTCAAAGCCTGTGTGAGGAAAGGTCTAGGGTGGAGTAGATGTGCTCTGCTCTCCATGCGGCGGTGTGGGGCCAATGCCCTTGACCCGAGACAATATGTTAGAATCATTATGTGTTTTAATACGAGGAGTCGCTAAATAAATAATAAAATCAAGCTTACGTGGGTAATATCATTGATATACATATATATCGAAATATCGGTGATATTGGTTGATATACAAGAAAGTTTGTACTGAAATCTATACACTTTGAGCGATATGACTCGATATGGTAATATATCGCTATTATCTCACGAGATGTCATTCAATATCCTGGAAAGGGATTTACATATGTATATCGGTTCCTCCATCTCATTGATACTGATGTATCGACAATATATCACCGATATATCATGATTTCTTAAACCTTTTGTGGTCCTGCCACTATTCCCATGGTTGCTAGCATAGATCTATATGATGATAATATGAAGGAAGCTGACTAGCGGAGATACACTGAGCTTGTTGTACTAGACCATATATCTCCTTTGTGTTGAGTAAAGTTAGTCAGTTTATGAAGCAATCGAGATAGGCCTACATGGATACGGTTCACATGATCGTGAGGTATGTGAAGTCTTCTCCATGTACAAGATTGTTCTTTAGTAGAGGGACATCCTTTGCCATCAGGGCATGTCTAGATGCAAGACTTTATGGGATGCTCCAAGACTGGAAATCTAACTCCAGCCTTGCAATAGTCATAGGGAGTTCTTTGATGTCAAGGAAGAGCAAGAAGTAGATGATGGTTGTTAGATCTAGTGTTGAGTTAGACTACAGAGCCATGACACATGGGAGCACGGAAATAATGTGGGTCAGATCCGTTTTGAAAGACTTATCGACATGTCTCTTCTTATGCAGTCGCAATGTGATAACAAGGCTGCTATTATCGTTGCCAACAACGATGCCTTCCATGAGAGGACCAAGCACATTGAGGTAGATTGTCATCGTACTCGTGACATGATTCAGAAGAGGTTTATGTACTTTTCAGTTTTCACGTCGGGTCAGGGAGCAAACAACAGATTTGTTCACCAAGGTTCTAGTTAGAGGACCAATCCGGAGATGTTGTTTCGAGTTGAACATGATTGACATCTATGCTCCATCTTGAGGGGGAGTGTTGAGAGATTTATTTGTCTTTCTTTATCTTTTATGTATTTTCTATTTCTTTTGCCTCTATCATGTAATTTGCCCTTCAGAGTTTTCCTCTTGATATAGGAGAGCTTTATGGCCTCCATTGATAATCAATTCATTACTCTATTTCCATAATTATAATTGTCTTTGTTTGTTAATTAATCGTTTTCTTGTTAGAATATTACAAAGGAATATTCTTACAGTCCTAAGCAATTTTTTTCACAACTGTAGACAGATAAAGTTGATGTTCGTCTCAAGGCTGTCAATCTACTTGGAAGTTTGTTTGCTCTACCTGGAATTTCCATATCAGAGTCCTTCAAACCTCTTTTTTCTGAGTTCTTGAAGAGGCTGACAGATAGAGTTGTAGAAGTTCGGCTTTCTGTTATCGAGCATGCCAAAAATTGCCTCATCTCAGATCCTTCAAGAGCAGAGGCTGCTGATATTATTTGTACGTTGATCTTTGTTCTCCGATAAAATTCTAAACTTCATTTTTTCCATACACATTCTAGGAGGATGTTGTAGTTTGTTTGTATGGGATGACTGCATTAATTAGATTTCTGTTTGCAGCTGCGTTGAGGGATCGCTTGTTAGATTATGATGAACATGTCAGAAAGCAAGTTGTTACAGCAATTTATGATGTGGCTTGTCATAAGTTGAGCTCGATTCCTTCAGCATCAGTAAAGATAGCTGCAGAGCGTCTTCGTGACAAATCTGTATGGTCATTATTATCAAGTATTTTCAATTCTTCATTTTGACGCAGAGACTGTGGCTGCATAATTTTTTTTGTAAAATATCCCAGGTTTCTGTTAGGCAGTACACCATCGAAAGGCTCGCCGAAATTTACCGGTTATATTGTCAAGATAGCAGTGGAGTATTGATTTCTGACAACTTTGAATGGATACCTGGGAAAATTCTGAGGTGCTTGTATGACAAAGATTTCAGGTGAAAATTTGTTTACAAACACCGGACCATTATATTGCTGTTTTTTTATCTCTCCAGCTAATTGCTAATTGTAACCATGTTAGTCTATCCATTTTGTTTGTAGCACAATAACAAGCTTTTGAAAAGTAATATTACAAAGACAAGGAATCAGAAGATGGAATATATGATCGTCTGGGGTAAAACTGTCAACATATGATAGAAAGACCATGAGAGGAGATTGAGAATGTTGCAATCATTGGTTGCATCGATAGACTGAAACTCAGTTTAGTTTGGAACTTTGATGTTTCAAGGAAATGGTCTAAAACACTTTCCTCTCAACAAGTGTTGTTCAAAATGTTGATATATATTAAAGAGATATAGTTTCTATATTTTTTGGTCAAACGACGAGCCCCTATTTTCAACTCTGAGTTGTAACACTCCCGTCCCAGGCCAGTACGGATCCAACCCAAAGGTTCCTGTACGAGGAGTTAATATCCAAATACATTGTTTCACTTAGCCAAGATCAGTCATCCAACGATGAGTACAGGCAATGCCATGTTTCCAATCACAACCAATCACAATTTGATAAATGTCTGTATAAAACATGAAACAAAAAATGAGATATAAGCTAATTCTCTCCTAACATCTGCAGTCAAATTTCACCAACTCTGTTCACACACTACAATTTCTCATTCTTATATACTACAACGTTCTTTAAGCTTGGAGACAAACTTTGAGTGAAATAAAGCTAAGCCCAGTAAATCAAATATACATGCTATATCAAGGCAAATAGTATCAGGAGCGAGCAACTCAACAAATGTCATTCTGAAGTTTATTAACAATTTACGTAATCATCACAAGTCCAGTGCACACATTTTAATTCATTTTTAGACACAATCATCTAAGTATAAGCAACATCATACAACATAATACAATATAGAAGATATTATGACATTATCTACTAACAAGATAATCGGCTATCACTGAGAGCATTTAACGGGAGAAAATAATCATGAAGAAATACATCACTAAGATGTGGACCACAACACAAACAAGTATAAATAATTAATAATTGTGCGACATAAAAGACATAATAGCTGTATTAATCTCTTTATTTGTCCTCAAGTTATTAATCATACTTTGGTCGTTTACTATGAAGAAGAATACAATCATGTTATTGGAGCGACCGCGAGTCCGCGAACCTAGTTGCATTCTTTCCCCACTTACTACACGTGATTGAGTGGCTACTCTAAACTTAATTCCATACGAAAGTTTTCACGAGTATGGATTAAAGACATTACTAGTCACTTCGAGACTACACATGTTGATTAAGTAAGCGACCCTTGTCACACGAAAGATAACATGAGCGTGACGTATATATGTATCATTATACCCTCGTAGTGCGATCTAATTTCTTTTTCTTCCCCCACTACAAGTTCAAGTTGAGCCACTACTCAATCTACCCAAACTGTCTCTCAGGTTCATGAATCCCATGGGTTATTATCTTTATATTAGTCCACGTACTTAGGTGAACTACGTCAACTTACTTGCAATTCCATTTAGTAAAGACAATGGAAGATTGGCCCACAACTTAAAGAATCAAAGTTCTATATGGTAAGGCTTCGAGTTACCCAAATATCTCAGGGACAATGGTCTTCCGTACATCGATGCCCTAATACATCTAAGTTCCTATCTTTACTTCTCACACTGCATTTGAATGACTGCATTTAATCAAAGATATTTATTTAAGCACACGATATACACAAAGTTACACGATTTTGACTTTTTGGAGGAACAAAAAGCATCTCCAGGCTTTCACGAAGTATCTCAATCATGGTAGCATGCGGCAATGTTATGCATATCACAGAGCTCATAATCACATTAATACCTTCACGTCACATAGCAATAGGTACAAGCAATCTATCATGCTTTTAAAATGCTCTAGGAACTTAGAAGACAACAATCATCGATGAGTCATCTCAAAGAAGGAAATCAAAGACTCACCGCAAGCAATTGTATTTGATTCTTAATCAAGTCTTAAGTAAGATTTATAACATTCACCAAAGCAGTATTTTGAAGTACACAATATATCATTTATTGTATTTTGAAGTACACAATATATCATTTATTGTAAAAGAAAATATTGTACTACAACTTTATTTAAAGGGTAATTAATATTACTAAAGTGTAGTTCTAATCTTCAACCATATTCAAGGCTGGCGTGGGGTAAGGCCATCATTCTTTGGCTTACGAAAGTGTAGTTCTAATCCTCGACCATATTCAAGTACTCTATAACGTGGAGTGGGATTAACTCCTACTCAACTTGTCGAAGGATGCTTCGAAGATCTGGCCACTGTATGGAGTGGTGATAGGAGAAGTGGTGGTAGAAGCGCTTCGGTGGTTGCACGAAAGGTTGATGGCAACGAGGGAAAATGGTGTTGTGGTGGATGCTGTGTGGCTACACGATGGAAACCTCTGCATTATAGGTCTCTCTTCATCTGGAGCAAAAGAGGTCATCTCGGGGTCTTTCGAGTGTGACCTTCCTTTGGAGTAGAGGAATGTGCTAATTTGGCATCGTCCATGATTCCTTAATGGGAGCACTGGTGAAGATGATTCGGTGTGGAGGTTGGTTATTTCTGGGATACCTCTGAGGTACAGGTTTAGGAGGCTATGAAGCATCTGGGCGACGTCACAGAGGTTTGCAATTTTGGCTTGTTGCCTGACGAAGGACTGGACATGGTGATCTTACTGAAAGGAAGAAGACCATTATCGCCTATGCATGCATCCCTTTCAGTTGGAAGGAGATCACTGCCTCTTTGGTTGCGGATCGTTGATGCTAGGAGCAAGCCCGGGGAGAGATCGTTCGCCATCGACGATTACTTCAGTCTCCCACCGGTGGAGGGGAGCCCGATGGTCGGGGATCTCGGGGTTGGAACCCTGCGGTTGGCAAGAAGGAGCCCAAGTGCTACCCGAAATCCCTTGATGGGCATGTTGGGGGATTTCTCGATGCAGTGGTTTGCATTAGTCTGTGTACGGAACCCGAAGGGGCTACCAGATCTTAACCCGATTAACAGGTCAGATTTCTCAGTCCAACTTAGATGTTTCTCGGACCCACTCCTTCACGGCTTATCGGATCCTCATTTGGGTTCTGCATGCATCAGCTTTCATGATTTTAAGGGCACATCTCTCGACCCGACGTCAACATTTCCTCCTCCTGAGATTGGTGGAAACTCGAGGAGGTCATCACAACCCTTGGGGCTCCAACAACTGGTAGATGGATCAGTCACGTGAATGAGAAGTGAGATCTTTTCAAGAGGTATGGCCATCAACAAGGGCTCTGTCGCCTCTCTGGAACAGAGGGCGATGGGTACAGTTCAAGGAAACGGAGGCGGGGCTCCCGGCTGCAAAGGGTCTGGGATCTCTAGCCTTGGAAAGTCTAAGGGAGATCAGGGTGAGGGAAAAGGAAGAGAGGGTGCTCCACTTGGGAGGAAGGTGGGTCATGAGAGAAGGGGGTCACATCGTCATTTGAAGGGAAGAGGAGGGTCGATGCAAGGTGGTATGGGTTCGCTAAACACTGTTGCTTGTTGGCCTGTGGTCTGAATTGGCCTAGCATGTGTTAACTTGATTGGGTCAGGACTCTGGGTCTGGTCCCATTGGGGAGGTTGTGGAGGAACTTGCCTTGGATATCATGGATGCTACGAAAAGTAAATACTCTTGGAGAAACACATCTTCCCATTCACGCATTAATCGAATCCTGTTTTCCTGGAAACCATGTAGTACTTCAATCTTGTTGTTGTAACATCTCTCCCCAGATCGAGGTCGGACCATACACCCTTATGTTTTGATTCTTGCTGCGACATGGGATATTCTTCAATTTTCACATTTGAAAAGTGTTTGTTACTGGAGGAGGGCTTTCATGAGATGGTTTGTGCATTCTTGTCAGAATTAGTATTGAAGAAGTCGTCTACGGTGAGATTTGCGAAGAAGATGATAGCTTTATGTCTCAGGTTTATGGATTATAAAAGGGGCAATCGGGCGGAGCGTGAGGTAAGAAGAAACGAAGCGGATGAAGAGCTTGGGTAATTGGATGCAGTGGAGGATGAGAGGAGTTGGATGGGGACGAAATGCTGAGCAGTGGCATGATCCAGAAAATCCTGGAAGATGAGGATAGGAAACGAGAGATTGAATGGGAGGCATACATCTAGGCAGAAATGGTTGAGAGGAAGGGTACACACTACAAGATTCTTCCACGCGGTGACAACTGGAAGAAGGATAAACACGATGCATTTTGTGTAAGTGAACATAGAGAAATCAACGTTCGGCTGGTCGGACCCTTTTTCGTCAAAAACCTTATCCAAGGCATTATAAGGCATGATTGAGATTAGTCATCTATGCCAAGTGCATTAAATTTTCATTTAAGATCCTAAAAGGTAGCTAAAAATATTTTCTGTCCTCAGCAACATAAATAAGTAATTAAATGCTCCACCCTCTTCTTGAAGAAAGTATTTGCATTGAAAAGATCATTTAAAAGGTACCTGTCCTATACATTAACCTCATAGATTTGTTTGATAGGGCTTCATCTTGTGTAAGGATACAGTCTGGGAAAACTGACTATTTTGACATCAACATTGGTCTACATCAAGGTTCAACTTTGAGTTCATTCCTTTTTACTTTGATTATGGATGAGTTGACAAATCACATTCAGGATGAGATACCTTGGTGTATATTATTCGCTGATGATATTATATGGATTGATGAGACTGGAGATGAAGTAAATAAGAAGCTTGAGGTATGGAGACATGCATTAGAGACTAAATGTTTTCGTATATGTAGAGTTAAGGCTGAATATATGGAGTGTACTTTTGATGGAAGCAATGGTGAAGGAATCATGGTTAAGATTGGTGATGATAACATCCAAAAGAGGGATTCTTTTAGATACTTGTGATCTATTTTGCAACATGATGATGAAATTGATGGAGATGTTACAAATAGAATAAATGCAGGTTGGGTAAAGTGGAGAGGAGCCTCTGCTGTTCTCCGTGATAAGAAAATTCCTTTGAAAATCAATGTAAAGTTTTACAAAGCAGTTGTGAGGCATGCTATGCTCTATGGATCTGAATGTTGGCATGTGAACCGTAGGCATGTGCAGAGAATGACAATAGCTGAAATGAAAATGCTAAGGTGGATGTGTGGACATACACCTACATACGTAAATATCAGATTTAGAATGATGCCATCAGAAGGAATGGTGTAACTCCGATAGAGGATAAGATACGAGAAAATCGCTTAAGGTGGTTTGTCCATTTGCAAAGGAGGCCAACTGATGCACCCGTTAGAAGATGCGAGTTTTGGTATGTTGAGCTGGCTAAAAGAGGGCGAGGAAGGCCCAAGAAGTGTTGGAATGAAACTATACGAATGGATCTTAGTTTTTTGGATAGAATGACCCAAGATAGATCTAAATGGAGGCAAGGAATCCATGTAGTCGACCCTACTTAATTTGGGAAAAGGCTTTGTTGTTGTTGTGTCAACAACAAATTTTGTCAACTCATATTCTTGTTGGTTAATTTTGTAATTCCTGCAAGTTGGCTACCCATCCATCCGATGCCCCAATATGTCACAAGGCTTAAGTTGAGTCATACATAAATCTACATGAAACTTGTACTTCCGAAGAACTTAGTTTGCATTACATGTGATTTGATGGCTCACGTAGCCTTTTGATCACTGTAAACTTAGTTACATACAACGCTACCTTATCTTTAACCATTATGGTTTGTAACTTACCTAGTGTGGCAGAATGTCCCTTTTATGTCCACTTGTAAGATGTAAATAATATTGTTAAAACATGTGGAGAAACCTCAATAAAACTCAAAATAATTTCCACATTATTAAGAGGTATTTCGATAGTTAGGCATCTCAAGACAATTTCAAGATAGTTTAGAACCCCTTTTGTAAATCTTTTCCACTTGCGAGAGTTTGGAGATATGTTTGTACCCAATTTAAGCCATCCTTTAAAATTTTTGTAAAACTAGGGACTAAAATTCAATTCAGTCATAACTGAATACAATTTTGGATTTCTTTATCAGTCGTGCCCCTCTCAGATATTGCAATACCAGGTTACGTCCCTCCCTTTTTTGCAATATCGGTTGGGCTCCTGACTTCTTCCAAAGTTAGGACTTGCACCCTTCTGTTACTTTGGTCTTCAATAGGCTGTACTAAACCATGGTTCATTCAAACCAAAGTGTAGCGAAGAGCCTAAGAAGGGCATAACTGTCAAACCCATTAGAATAGCTGCGAAGGGGAATGAATCAAACCCAATAGAGGGACATAACTATAGTTAAGAATGGATGTAGAGGTTGCTCCCTTCGCCTCTCTTCATTCAAACCAAGCTTCAATATGGAGGACATCTATGCTGCAATGAAGAACGAAGGGTTCCATTCTGAGTGGCTAAATATCATGCTGTAATGGAGAACGGAGGAGATACATTCCCCTGCTGAGGAGTAGAGTCCACGACAGCATCTCTTCCAGTTCCTCAGCCCTTTGATCCACTCTATGAGGTATATTCATCGGGCCACAATCAAGTGTCTGATGTTTCCAGCCGCTAAGAACGAAGGGAGGCGGGGGAGCAACCTTCAAATTGAAGCTCCTGTATACACATGGAGAGAGGGTTGTGGAAGGCTGGAGGTCGGGGAGAGGTCTGAGGAGCTTGGGTTGGGGGGGTGGATTTTAAGTTGGGGGAAGGGGGCTGAGGAGGTGGGGACAGCAATAAAGGTCGGGGGAGGGGCTGAGTTGGTGGGGTGGCGCTGGAGGTCGGGGGAGGGGCTGAGGAGGTGGAGGCTGTGCTGGAGGTCGGGGGAGGGGCGACGGACGTGGGGGAAGGTGTTGGAGGTTGGGGGAGGGGCCTGAGGAGGTGGGGGGATGCTAGGGTTCAGGGGAGGGGGCTGATGAGGTGGGGGTGGTATTGGAGGTTGGGGGACGGGGTGACGGAGGTAGGGGAAGGTGTTGGAGGTTTTGGGGGGCGAGGGCGGGTGAAGAGGACGAGGAGGAGGGGTGCTGGAGGGATAAACAAAGTTAGAATTTCAACGTTTTTCTACTTCTGCTTTGGGATCTTATGGTAAATCCGAAATTGAGCATGGAAAGTGGCTCTAGGACTTGGGTAGTTTTGTTCTTTTGTTTCGATTGCTACAGTTGGTTTCTGTGCAACCTTTTGGCTTTCCTGATTATTTGCCTAGGTGGGGGTGCCAAGAGTGGTTTCTCCATCTTCTTCTCTGAAATGTCTTTAACTATCCGTAGATATGTTATTGGCAATGCATTTCACAATTGATTTTTTAACCATACTTTTATTCCAAAATATATGATTTTCCAAAATCACTTAGTGTTGTGTTTTCCGCCTTACTATAACAATAAGAGGGGTTGATGCTCATAGTTGTAAGTTGTTGAAAGTATTATAAAATCTAAAAACTTGAAACTGTGACAGACTTTTGGACCCAAAAGGAAAATTTATTTTTTCTTCAAAATTAAAAGGTAGCAAGTCACATACGCCTGCTTTACTCCTTGTGTATGGAGGTGTTGTCCATGATTCTCTCCATCATTTGTTTTGATTGATTTCATAATCACACAACAACAATAAAGCATTTTCCCACAATTATGCAGAGTCGGATACATAGACGAATATAATTTTGCATGTTTGATTATGAAATTAAATTTGATTCTATTCATCAATCTTCAGTCTTCCGAGTTCTGAAGTTAGTCATTTCTTATTAAATGTGGCAAGAACATAGATCTGCATATAACTACAGCAAATTATCAAATTTTTTGAATGTCTTCTTTTAGTCATGCGTGCATATTCATCTTACAGATGTGTCTTTTAACAATTCCTTATATTCTGTGGGCCATATGGTTGTCTAGGAATGGTGTGATCTTTTGCGGTGAAAGATTTTACGTTGAGAATGTTATGGAACATGCCACAATATTGAGAATTCTGTCTTTGTAATTGCTGTACATTAATTTGTGAATATAATGTTTTTTTGCGTCATCTCGAGGCACTATTTTTCCTTAAAAAATCCTTCTAGAAATTTACGGAATGCTAGCTTCAACAATTCTTCTGTCTCTGTTTTACCTCTGTTTTTATTCCCCATTTTTAAGACAGATGTGCCACAAGCTCAAATCAAAATTGGAATATCAAGTAAACTTTTTGGTTAAGTGATGACTGTATATGCACATACATAATCTGAGTATATGCTGTTCCAAAAGCCTTTAACTAACAATTATCTCAAGACATGGGTTCAAGGTTTTAAATTTTGATATGGGATATCGTATCGACACCATGTCGAATTGAAATTTCGACGAAATTTCGGTCACATTTTGCCCAAATCAAGCAACATTTGTGTTGGAAGGCCTCCATATTGGCATTTCACTCGAAATGTCTATCCCATGTCGAAACCGAAATTTCAGGAAAATTTCACCGATATTTCGCGAAATCTGAAACCATGTATGGGTTACATGAACTCCGTAATGTGATAAAAGGTATTATGTTAAGCAGTTTCATGTGGCAAACCAGCTTGGACTGGGATGCATAGACATTGGGATGTGCAAGCATCCAAGAGCATCTTGCTAAAGGTAGCATCCGACTTGTGCTCCAAAGAAAGTTCATCCATCTCCGAAGTTCGTAGAAGTAACATTAATAGGAAAGCCTGTGTTAGTTGTGATCATCTGACCGAACTTAGAGCAATAAGGTACATGCGTAAACTATGGTGACAATTAAATGGCTGGTTGTATATATGTAGCTTGTATGTTGTATGCACATATCGAATGGTCCTGCAGATGGCTATAATCACGAAACACATGTGAAAGTTTTACTAGTTTTGAGAATATAACATAAAAGGCGATGTCCTTGCAGATCAGATATGATCGAGGGTGTGCTATGCAAGTCTTTATTTCCTCCTGAATTTTCTGTCAAGGATAAAGTGCAGCATTGGATAGCAGCCTTCTCCTGGTTTGATAAAGTAGAAGTGAAGGCCTTTGAGCAAATGCTTATGCAGAAACAAAGGTCTCATGTAGCATGATCCTACTGTTTTGGCATATCATCTGTGGTTCCATAGTCTATTTCATTAATTTGGTTTGATTGCAGATTGCAGCAAGAACTACAGAAATATTTGTCACTTAGGAAAACTCATCAGGTCAGTATTTGTTGTATAATGGACGAAACTCCAAAAACTGACTATTTCATATAAATCATCTTTTGGATGCAGGACGGTGATGGGCCCGAACATCAGAAGAAACTATTAGGTTGCTTTCGGACAATGGCTAGATTTTTTAATGATCCTATTAAAACCGAAGAGAGCTTTCAACTTCTCAATCAGCTAAAAGATGCCAATATCTGGAGGAATTTGTCACAGTTGCTTGATCCCGCTGCTACTTACAATCAGTCGTGGACATACCGGGTTATTGACTTACTCTCATTTGTCAATTCATGTTATGACCTCTGTAAAACTCAATAATGTAGATTTTTACATCTTTTTGCTGGTTTGCACAGTCTGCTCTTAACTCGGAAGGATTATAAATTTTCTGAGTTGTTAGGCTATTTAACAAGATATATTTCTTGTGGCCGTGGGATATTTTAAATCTGGATCATGGAAGGCCGTATCCCGATATATCGGCGATATATCGGCGATATATTGGCGATATATCGGTATCGACAGGTCACCGATATATCGCCGATATGATCGATATCGGGTATCGACATGCCAAAAATGCACAATCTTGGTCTGATGTCGGCGATATGGGTCGAGATATCGTCGATATATCGGCGATATCGGTATCGACATGGTACCGATACCGATACCGATATGTCCTTCTATGCTATTGGTTCAACTTCTGGTTTACTTTGGGAGGTTATGTTTCAGACAATTGGACATTTTAAAGTACCTCTGACTATGTATGCTCGGGTGGAGTTGGTAGTATTGGGGAAGGGTAGCAGGAGGTTCATGGGGAGAGGCAGAGAGGTCAAATATGCAAGAAGATGGTTTCCTGCACTCCTGTGATGCACCAACATAGTGTGTCAGCCTCGAGGAAGCCGAGGGTGGACCCCGCTTGATGTATCTGGTGCAGTGGTCGAGGGCATCGTGCCAGCTCGTGCATGCTCCGATCATGTGCTTTAGGTGCAGAGGTGGGGCGTACTTGTGATATTTTGGTTTGATGTTTGGGACACATTTTCGTTGGCAGGTTTTTTTTCTCCCCTTTATCTGTTGTCTCGATACCATATTTATATAATAGTGAATATTCACCACTATGTTTTCGTTCCTTTTTTTGATAGTTAAAATACTATTGTATATTAGGGGCTTGCCCCGTTATTTTATATGGTTTATATTTGATTACGTTGATATAGTTTCTTGCTATATATAGTTGGTTTTTCGATATAGTTTTAGAGGGTGACAAAGTATTAGATTATAAAAGAAAATTATATATGTGATTATGTTCATCCGTTTCCTGATCTTCAGACTACTATATATTAGCCTTTCACTTTCCCGTACATCCCTCACTTTGATCTGAGGATCACGTGCTTCGAGTGCGTAAGGTCTGGCCATTCTTAGTGTTCTTTCCTAGTGTCAAGTGTCTGGAGAAAGTGCAACCTGAAGGAAGTGGAAAAGGATGTGTCGGAGGGTTCTTGCTTAGAAACAATTTTGATTGCAGTCTACATGGAGTCATGAGGATGCCTTTGGACTGTGACAACAATTATTGATTATGTGATGTGCTCCTCCTCTATGAGGGACATTGTCCAACTAGGGAGAATTCAGTATGTGCTCGTGGATCGTCGGGTTTGGAGGTGGAGAAGTTTCTTGTAAGCGATTGTACTAGTGATGGTGGGGTGAATTGGAAGCGCCCATTGGAGAATGGATCGGCAAAAAACGTGCATTGCACAATTACTAGAGTTGTGCGTCTTCGGCTGACGTCTTGTAACCCCATGATGACGAGAGAAGTGTTGAAGGAGGTCATCGATGTGGCTAGTCTCATATCAGATGGTGTCATAAGGGGCTCCCCTACCAGATAATTTTATCTTGTTTCGACAAAATAATTTCAAAAACTTTTATTACTTTTTTGAATTTTTAAAATAAAAAATAGTGTTCTATTTTGATTAATAACTTTGTTTGCAACTTTAAATCATTTTAAAATCCATAAGAAAAATAAAAAATCATTCAAAAATTATAAAATCCCAAATTAGAGAATATATATATATAATTCAAAGCATTTATTTTCCACATTTTTAGTTTGGTTTCTTATTTTTGAAAAATCTAAAAAAAGTTTCTTTTAATTCATTTGAATATATTCTTATTCATAAATTGATTTTTAAAAGAAGAAATGCTTGGGAATTTGCAAATGTAAAATTAACTAAAAATTTGAAATTAGAAAAAATAAAAATATTAAAATTTAAAATATATAAAAATTAAATAATATATCGATATTGGTATAACAAAATATATAAAAATCATAAAACACATAAAATTGATTAAAAATTCATAATATCCATAAAAATAGAGAGAAGTTCCTAAATAACTCTATCTTACCTTAGTTGAAATTTTGCCGAATTCGACCCTGCATACTATACCGGGTTAAAGAAATGGTCCTTAGTAATTTTTGTTGATTAGGATTTGGGATGCAATGGCAATTCATTTACTTAATTACTTCATTCTAAAACCTAATCATCAAAATTCGGCTTAACAAAATTATGTCATTGCTAGGGAGTTGGGGATTGCTTTAGATTTGAGTGCTCTTGGCTCGTGGAGGAGGGATTTCAAGTGTCGGTGGAACCGCGGAAGGTTTCTGGAGGATATTTTAACCTCTTGGTTCGGCCACAACTCGGTTTGCTAGGAAGCTGAAGGAGCTTTAACGAACTCTGATGAACTACAACATGGATGTTAAGGGATGTGGATGCGCTAGAAGGTCCACGACATAGGAGGGGTGGATTAGATAGGACCGTGAATGAAAGGGAGTTGACAGAGGAAGAATTCACAGAGAGGGTGTCAGACCTTCACGTTATTATTGACGAAGACAAGAAGTCAGATGCATTTTAGAGACATAGATCGCACTAAAATTGGCTTAACGAAGGAGACACCACCACCTTCTTTTTCCATGCCATGGCAAGTGGAAGTCATTGGTGGAACTCATTCCATCCCTAGAAATCAACGGGTGTCAGGTTCGAGGCGAGAAATAAATAGGTTGGGTGTTGGTCCATCAAATCCATACCTTTTATAGAAGGGTGACGTTGGAAGGGGGTGGCTCAGGTGGTATAAACTCAAGCAGATTGGTTGATGGCTGACTTCAAGTTACATGAGGTAAGGGAAACTATCTTCCAATTGATTGCAAATGGGGCTCCAGGTTCGGATGGATTTCTGGTGGCTTTCTACATGGCGTTTTGGGATGCTTTAAATGACTTCATGCCAATTTGAGAGTTTGTTGTTGACAACTTTGGCTTCGGATGTCTGAACGAGGCCCTTATTTTCATGCTGCCAAAAAAGGACGTGCCGGTTGCAGTGGGGAAATTCTATCTTATAGCAATATCCAATGATGTTTACCTTATTATAGGGAATGTCTTGGCCAACATATTGCGCATGATTTTAAAATCCATCTTCTCCCCGTACCAATTGACATTTATCTCGGGAGGGCTCATGGAAGATGGGCTCATTATGGCGTTGGAAATGATTTTGGATTGGAAACATGACCAAAAGCAAGGGATGGTGTAGAAAGTTGATTTCGTTCTAGCATATGATTGTGTCGATTGGCGATTCCTATCGACGTCGTTGCAAAGAAGGGGATTTCCAGATTTTTGGGTGGATTGGATAAAGTGGTGTCACGACCGTGTTCTTCTCGGTGTTAGTGAATTGAAAAATCGGAAGGTGGTTTTTTCAAACCTCAGTGGGGGGTCCATTATGGATGCCCCCTTGCTTCTTTGCTTTTTGTTATTGTGGTGTATATTCTTGCCGTAGTGATAAAGTTATCATCTGATGGTGGCCTTTGCTCAAGTTATATCTGGGGGGGGTCTCTATCCCCATTTTAATACATTGATGACACCATACTGTTTATTGAAGGGGGTATCAAGCGAATTAAATGGACTATTGGGGTGAGAAAGATATTTGACGGCATTCCAGACTTCAAATTAATAGAGGCAAATCAAACTTTGTGCATTTTGGTCTCAAGTAAGTTGCTTTAGCTATTTGGTGTTCGTGTTCATCGCTTCCAATTTCTTATATGGGGATACCCCCAGTTGGCACTAGACTTGTGACCTCATATTGGTGACCCGTGCTTGATTGAATGGAGAGGAAGTTGGGATGCTAGAAGGACGTGTTTCTTTCTAGAGGTGGGAAGTTGGTGTTGCATAAACACATTCTTATCGTATTTCTATCTTTTATTACTTCACACGGTGGCTACCGGCTAGGGTGTGCGCATGGATGGAGTCTTTGTTGAGACAATTCTTCTGTGATGACGATATGCTTGAAAGAAACATGATTTATCTGATGATTGGGAAAGGTTGACCAAGCCAAAGAGTCTTGGAGATCTTGAGGTGTTGCAAATAGGCCTTATGAATAAGGCACTCTTAGTCAAGTGGATTGCCACACTAATGGGTCGACATGAAGACTTGGTTTATCTTCTGATTTGTTCCATTTGTGGTGTTGGTGCTTCCTTGCTGGCTACGAAGACACGTGGATTGGCCCCTTTGTGGCAAGGTATCTGCAAGCTGCTACCAGAGATGACGTTTGCTTTGAGACCTGTGGTAGGCAATGGGGACATGTTTAGGTTCCCGAAGGATAACCGTCGAGATATTTGCTATGTTTATTGTTGTTTTCTTATTTTCTATTTCTTTGTCTTCTTCTTGTAATTTGTCCAATAAGTTCCTCTCATATATATGAGAACCTAGGGCCTCTCATAATACAACTCATTCTTTTCCATCAACATGGTATTGGAGCGTTGGTCCTAGACCGGAGTTCCCATCCCCACCCTAACCATAACCCTACCCTACTAGCCGCCCTCTTCCCGTACCGCCCATCCTCTTTGTGTCTCCAAAGCTGTTGCACATCATCTTGATGTCACCATCGATCTACCCCCTTCTTCGATGGTAACTCAGGCTACCGGCGGGACTCCTCCAACCCTTCAAGATGCAGCCCAGACCATATCCAAGGATGTTGCCAGGCCTTACCAGACCCTGCTAGGCCAATGTCGGCTGCAACCCGGGCCCTCCTCGGTACTCCAGGCCCACTTGCACGCTATCAAGGACCCCTGAGGTCCGACGTGCTTCCTGTTTTTGACTGGAGGACGTAATTTCAACAACATAAATTATGTTTTCCGGCATTAGCAAGCGCAAAGATTGATGAGGATGGTTGCATAAGTCTACACGTGCAACCAATCCTTCGTATGCTCATGCAGACTTGTTTACATCGGTCTACTCCCCAGTTGAGTTCCGTCTTTGGCCGTATTGTCATCATATCAAAGAACAACAGTGACATTTTCTCGTCCGGAGCCTTCAAGGGCCCGACTCCCATTGCTAAGATGGATGGGGCGAATTATAAGTTGTGATCCATGTTGTTTCTCACCCTCATGCAGTGCAACAATAAGGAGCACATCCTAACAGATCCAGAGCCAATATATAAGACTGGAGCAATTGCTTCTTGGAAGCAAAATGACATGTATGCGTGTGTTTGGTTATGTGGAACCATCACCACAGAGATAGCCAATGATATCCTGAACTAGCCCACCGCTAAGGTGATGTGGAACATTTTGGCTTCCACCTATGCTCAGGCGAAGAATGAGGCCAAGATTCTTCAGCTACAGTTTGATATTTGCATCGCCAAGCAAAATGGCCGGTCCCTGCATGTGTACTCCTATTCACTCTGTGGCATGTTCGAGAAGCTTCATAGCTATATGCCTATTACGACATCTCTAGAGCAGCAGGAGTCTTATAGGAACTCCACAATGGTTGGGATTTTCATGGCAGGCCTTGATAAAGAGTATGATGCAGCATGCACACAACTTCTCACTAGGGCTACGATACCTCCCATGGAAGAGATTTATAGCCGTCTTAGTCAGATTATCGTGCCTTCTACAACCACTCTGCCTTCTTTTGCTATGGCTGCTTCTCGTGGACGAGGAGGGCCGACCCAGTCTAGAGGATGCACCCCTCATGGTAGAGGTGGTGGGCGTCTGCGTGGTCCTTGCACTTTCTGTTGTCTGTCGGGGCATGCAGAGGATACATGCTACCTGAAGCATGGATATCCTTTTTGGGGTCGTGTAGTAGAACAGATTGAGCCTTCAGAGACTCCAGCTTCCCATGCCGATCCTCGCTTGGATGATATTGTCTCTTGTATTCGAGAGATCATGATTCCTACTGTTGGTACCACCACTACAGACACCGCAGTCACAGCTAGAGCCTCTTCAGGTATTGCCTATGCTTTTACTGGTAAACCTGGTGCAGACATGACATAATGGATTATGGACTCTGCCACTCTGGTGCTTCACACCACCTGTGTGGGGGACAGAACACAGTTGAGGTCCTACAGGACTATAAAACCTAGCAGATGGGTCGTCATTGATAATGGCGACAAATTACCCGTTATAGGACAGGGGGAGGTGCATTTGATGCCGTCCATGCATTTTCAGAATATTTTATATTGTCTCGACTTTCAGATGAATTTACTTTCCATCAGTTGGATTACTAAGAATCTGCATTGCCATGCCATTTTTGAATCTTTGTCTCTTGTGTTTCACGACATACTCATGAGCAGGTGATTGGATGTGGTCGTAAGCAGCGTGGGCTCTACGGATTGGTCCAACCTCCTCATGCTGGCGCTTCTACTACACCTACTAGACCAGTCTCTCCATATTTATGACACATTCGTTTTGGTCATCTTCCTCTACAGAAGTTGTGTCATGTCCTCCCTCAGATTTCTACAAGATCATTCGTTTAGTGTGAGGCATGCCGGCTTAGGAAGCATCACCGTTCCTGCTTTCCTTCCTTCCTGTTGGAGTAGTTCTCAGTTATTGAGCTCCTACATTTAGACATTTGGAGTCCAAGTCGTGTTCCTGATCACCAGGGACACCGTTTTATCTTGTTGCTATCGATGATTTCTCTAGACTGTATTGGGTCTTTTTATTCAAGAATAAGTTTGAGGCTGGATCTGTGATCAAGTATTTTATTAATGAGATAATGAACATTTTCTCTGCCAAAGTCAAATATCTTTGTTCTTATAATGTTCTAGAGTCTGCACTTTACAACTTTCTGAGTTCCTTAAATCTCTGAGCATTGTTCATTGGACCTCGTGTGCCTATACTTCCCAGCATAACGATGTTGCTGAACGCTAACACAGTCACTTACTTGATGTAACCAAAACCTTGCTAATACATAGTCGTGCTCCTCATACTTTTTTGGGGGATGTTGTCCTCACTGCATGCTATTTGGTTAACCACATGCCCTCGTTTGTGTTGAGAGAAAAGATTCCTTTCTCGATTGCATTTCCCGAGAAGGATCTTTTCTCCCGTACTCCTCGAATGTTTGGTTCAATTGCATTTGTTCATGATGTATCTGCCGCCCGATCCATACAAGCTCTCTCCCAAGGCTATCAAGTGCGTTTTTGTCGGCTACTCTCGTACCCAGAAAGGGTACCTCTGTTTGATCCGCTCAGGCGTAAGTACTTTGTTTATGCTGATGTCACTTTCTTTGAGTCTGTCATGTATTTTACCTATATAGATGATTGATTTGCCTGGTCTGACTCTGATGCTGAGATCTACATACCTCCTCCTGCTACATCATAGTCATAGCACTACCACCACCACCTCCTCCTCCACCATCACCACCACCTCCACCGACTCATGTGGCTCCTCTTACCGTGACTCTGTTTTTACCTCGTGTTTTTACTAGCAGTTCTCGCTCAGTCCCCCCTGCGCACATGCCTTGCCCATCATCCAACATGCCTCAGGTATGTAATGAGCACATTGTTTCTACTGTTGGCACTACAGAGTTGCTTATGCTGCGGGATTCCATAAAGGATGAGCAGGTGCCCTCTCAGGAGGGGACTCACAGACTACAGACTTACAAGATGATCTTGATGTGCTGATTGCTCGTCGTAAGCAGAAACGTATGTGTGCTACTTATCCTCTTACTGCTCATGTTTCCGTGAGCTGGCGGTTAGAGGATTTCAGGAGATTTACCCTGGCACTATCTGCCGTGGAGATACCATGATCATATAAGGAGGCTTTTCGGGATAGTCAGTGGATGTTAGCTATGGAGGAGGAAATGACCGCGCTACTCACATGGTACATGGAGTCTTGTTTCTGCTCCAGTTGATGCATATATGGTGGGATGCAAATGGGTGTTCACTGTGAAACACCGTGCCGATGGTAGTGCGGATCGTTATTAGGCGAGACTTGTGGCACATGGGTTCATCCAGACATATGGGGTGGACTGTCAGGATACTTTCTCTCCAATTGTCAACTAATCTATGTATTCTACTTTTTGTGGCCGTGACACGCGATTGGCCCCTTTATCAGCTTGATGTGAAGAATGCATTCCTTTATGGTGATCTACATGAGGTCTACATGCAGCAACCACCAGTGTTTGCTGCTGAGGGGGAGCATTAGAACGTTTGCATGCTACATAGGGCTATCTATTTTCTTAAGCAGAGTCCAAGAATATGGTTCCAGAAGCTCTCGGACTTGATAGAGCAGCATGGGTTTGTGAGATTGGATGCCGATCACTCCTTGTTTGTACAGAGGACCCAAACAGGTACTATTGTCATTCTTGTTTACGTTGATGACATCATTGTTACATGGGAGGACGAACAGAGCATTCAAGGTGTTAAGGTTTTCCTTAGTCAGCAGTTTGTGACCAAGGACCTTGGACATTTACGTTACTTCCTTGGACTGGAGTTCACCAGGAACCAGCAAGGTCTTGTGTTCACCCAGAGGAAGTACGTTACCGATCTTCTTTCAGAGACAAGCATGGTAGATTACATACCTTCTATTACTTCTATTGACCTGAGCATGAAGCTTTATGATCATGATACTGAGGTGGTCGACAAGAGGAGGTACAAAGAGCTAGTTGGCAAGCTACTATATGTGACTATTACTATGCCCGACATATCCTTTGTAGTGAGCAAAGTGAGTTAGTTTATGGAGCAGCCCAGCCAAGCACATATGAATGCAATTCACATGATTCCGAGATACCTATAGACTTCACTTGGTACGAGACTTCTTTTTAGGAGAGGTACATCTCTCTCAGTTACAGCATGTGCAGATGCAGATTATGCTGGGTATCCAAAGAATAGAAAGTCTACATTTGGCTTTGCTGTGTTCATCGGGAATTCTCTTGTTTCATGGAAGAGTAAGAAGCAGACTGTGGCTGCCATATCAAGTGCTGAGTCAGAATACAGGGCCATGACGCATGCTATCACAAAGATTATGTGGGTCAGATCTGTTCTTACTAAGTTGACTATAGAGACGCCTCTTCCCATGCACCTCCAATTTGGTAATTAGACTGCTCTTTTATTGCCGACAACGCAACCTTTCATGGCAGGATGAAGCACATTGAGGTGGGCTGTCTTTACGCTCGTGACATGATACAGAACGGTCTTATCGTCACTACGCTTGTCAGCTCTGGAGATCAAAAAATAGATGTACTTACAAAGGCCCTAGCTAGAGGACCTTATCCGAGATGTTGCTCCAAGCTGAGTCTGATCGATATCTACGCTCCAGCTTGCGGGGGATTGTTGAGATATTTGCTATCTTTATTATTGTTTTCTTATTTTCTATTTCTTGTCTTCTTTTTGTAGTTTGCCCAATAGGTTCCTCTCCTATATAAGAGAACCCTAGGGCCTCTTATAATACAACTCATTGTTTTCCATCAACAATAACTGGTGTGTCGAGGGTGCGCTCAGCCTTTGTTTTCCCAAGCTCTTTGCTTTGGTGCCTGATCAGAGTGCCTTTTCAAGCCGACTTGGGGGGGAGGGGGGCTTGGTTTCCAACGTTTATATCCGATTTTTCGGAGCAAATGATAGAAGATTTCATGATAATGAGTGGTGTGTTGGATGGACCGATCCAAGGAAGAGATCACTGGTTATGGGCTTATGGTTTTTTCTCAGTCAGGAATGCATACAGGTTTTCCTTGGATTCACCGGAGGAGGTTCAATATGAACTGCAACAAGATTATGCTTTGATTTGGAAGAACAGGATACCACTTAGAATCAAGTTTTTTCTTTGGCTGCTGAGATATGTACGTCTTCTAAGAAAGTGTACCGGAACATGGTTCTTCTCAACAGGTATGTACGATGGCCAAGATGCGATGTGGGATTGAGGATCTGGATCACGTATTTTTTCAGTGCACTCTCTTGAGGACCTTCTGGGTCAATGCATGGATTACATGGCTGAAGGTAGATGATGCAAGCACATTTTGGGGATCAATCATGACGTTCTGTGGAAACTCTCAAGATGATTATATAAAAGCTTTTACGTTTGTTTGGGCTCTTTGGTGTGCTAGGAATGAGAATATTTTCCATGATGTTTCATTCTACTGTGAGAATGTCTTGAGGCTTGATAATGCTTTGTGTTAGAGCAGGCTTCATTATCACGTAAGATGGGTAAATGGATCCTTCCGAGATCTGTTTACCACATCTAGAGTTTAGTCCCACATCTACTAGTGGTGGTTCTTGGAGGGTCTGTGGAGGCTATATAAGAAGTCCCGGACCCCTTGTATCTCACGAGAAAGTGCAATGCATAAATAAACCCTTTAAGGCGTTTTTCCGTGGTTTCGTCTCGCTTCTTAAGGAGTAGGGTTCCACGTTAAAATCCCGTGTTCTCAATGTTTTATATTTATCTATGATATTATTCTCTTTCGAATTATATTTTCTATCATGATATTAGAGTGGGTTTGATTCTCGAGTATGTATTTTATATTTTTGTTCGAGATTCAATTTTCCGATTCTATCTTCTTGAATATGAAGAATTTTATCCTGTATTATTCAAGACTAAAAAAAGAAATAGGGTTCTTAGAACCCTAATTCTGGATCATCTTCATATCTCCTCATCGCAGGAGACCGATCTTCTCTAGCAAGTAGATGTTGCGAATGTCACTTCTCGACGCTAGGCGGTAGCAGAATCTGACAAGGCTCTCCATCACGCATGCTCTTCATCTCGCATACATGTATAGGGTTCCCACACGAAGCCCCAAGCAGGGCCTCATCGCTCCACCTTGCAGCAACAGGAAATGAGCTTGTACCCAGGCGACAAAGTCTCTCTAGGGCTACGCGAAGTCTTTCTAGGGTTTCTAACTCCAGGCAGTATGCCTGCTCCGTACTGATGAACCTCTATTTCATGCTTCTAATTTCCTTATATTAATCCCATATCATAAACTTTTTGTCAATAAAAACCAGAGTAAATGTTGTATATATCTTTGCTTTAAATTATATTAAAAATACAAAAATTGTAAAATGAAAAAAATTGTAGTGTTTTTATAACTTTAAAAACGCTCTAAAAATATTTCTCCCTTAGTTTGACCTCTTTGGTGTTTTTGATGAAACTTGTAGATCTCATCAAGATATACAACTTTCATGTTTTGAGTTTTTCCAAATTCGGACTCCTATTTATTTTCGATTTTTTTCTTCGGAATAATTGCTATCGGGCTATGTGGCTCCTTCTATTTGAGCCACACGGCCCGCTCCCCTAGCGCCACGCGCCATCCTTTTCTGGTCGTCTAGTCCATTCATGTGCACCTCCATCTCAGCCACACATCCACATTTCATCTCCACCTTTCGATCGGGCCTCCAGATCTCATCTGGAGCGCCCGCCCCGCCCGCTCCACGACCGTTGGATCACTAGATCCAACGACCATCTATGCCTCGTTCACGGACACATTATGCGACCTGATCAATTGATCAGGACCGTTCCATCGCCTCATCATCCTGAACGTTGGATCACAAGATCCAACGATCGATACTCCATCTCGTACCTCCAGCCATCCCCTCTCTCCCACGTTCTCCACGTCGACTCCTTCGCCCCCTTCCTATTTTCCTGACCATAATGGCCACCTTCACCACTCTTAGAGTACGCTAAGTCCTGGCTCTAACCTTTGACCACCTCGCGGGAAACCTGGCTAACCACGCCTCTCTCTCTCTCTCTCCATATCTCAACCGCCAACCACGGCCTCCACCACCTGCACTTCGGACCTTTCCCCTTCAAATACGTCGCCTCCGGCCGACGTCCCCCTTGTCCAATTGTACGCAGGTCGAGGCCCAGTGCCCCTCCTCCCCTTTGTGACAGAGAGGGGACGAATTGGGGCACGACGACGACCGTCGTCTCCGGTGAAGACCCATGGCCGTGGCAGGTCATGTCCTGGTGTCTTATTGCACCATCGAGCTGCTCCAACTGGTCGTCGGAGTCCAGTGAAGACCAGAGTTCTTCTTGGAGCTCAGCCAGACCGCCTTCTCTACCTCGATCTCCAGGTAAGCTTCCTCTGTTGTTCTCTCTTTTCCTTCTTGTTTCTCGTAATTATTTAGGCGCTTCTACGCACAGTCACGCTCAATTGACCACTTATTTAAGTTTGCCTCTCCACGCTCATCTTCGTGTCTTGCCCCGCTCACCTCCTCTTCTTCAATACCTGACCACTACCGCTCTACCTCCTCTCTAGGTCGTCGGAGACGGAGCTCCAGTCCCCCACTCCTTTGCTCGCACGGGACCCCACTCCAGTCACGTCACTCTCGCATGCATCAGTTGAACTAACGTTTGCATGTTCTGCTTCATTGGCTGTAGCCTTCGTCGGGGCTGTTTTCATGAGATTCATCTCCGATGGTCTCTCGTCGCCACTACGATTCCTACCGCCCCGACTGTTCTCCTCTATCTGAGCTTCACCGCCAACGATTCTGGAGTCTTCCCCAAGATCCTGATGTCCAACAACGGTCGAGCAAAGATTTTAGGCCGTCGCCGAAGCCTCGTCAAGTTCGCCGCCCGAGGCGGCGACGTTGAAGAACATGGATTTGCATGTGCCGTCCGATCTCCATAATTGGACGATCCACATGATGCCTTGTATCCGCGCTCGAGTCTCTACTTCCAGCCTCCTAGCTCGGGGCACCCGAGCCAAGCCAGAGCTCTAGCTGTCGGTACGTGGCCCGAGCCTCCCGATCCCAGCACCGAGCCTGATCCTTTATCCGAGCCTAGCCTCACGTGCTCTGGTCACATGAGGGTTGGGAAAATAGTAGGGGAACCCCGTCTACTTCTCCATATTGCAGATAGGTCTTCCGTGCACGTGCACTGCTTGCACATTTGGGGTTATTTGCATTCTAGCCCCTTGGGTTTTAATAAATGCAATATACCCCCTGCGTGTATGGGAAATTTACAAGGAAAGCCTCACACTTAATTTTAATTGCATTTGTGCCCCTACAAGGACCTGTTTGTACGAATTTTCTCATTAATTTTCATGTTTTCTTTACATTTATGCCCATGGACTCTTCTGCAAATATCTTGAGCATTTGATCTCTGTTTAAGTTGATTTCTGTTTCGTTTTGAAGTGTATTTCCTTATCTATCTATTGGCATGATTTGTTTCCTGATTCGGCACTTAAAATTCAGATAATTATTTCTAGTAATATAGTGTCATTTGTTTAATTATTTTTCATGCCTTTTATGAGTTCATCAATTAAATTTGCTTCATTAATTGAACTTGAAATTGACTACATTTTTTTGGCTCAATTATCTTATTTATGTAGGGCATATTTGCATAGTTTTACATCTACATCATGTTGCATTATAAAAACCAAATAAAAAGTGTCTACCTCATCTGCATCAATTGTCCTTATGTGTTGGCCTATGAGTTATTTATTAATTACTTAATCTGAGTATTGAGAATGTAAGTAACTACTAAGGTGTCTCGTGTCCCTGAGTTCGATCTTGGGCTTTCCCAAGTAAATAAATTTGACCTCTTATATTTGATTGAAAAATTGATTGAGTGGTTTTTGATTGATCTGTTTTTTCTCGACTGCAACGAAACTCGAATGAATTCAACATTATTAAGTGGGCTAATTTGGCGGTTCGTCACATACCCATGCGGTGATGCCCTCCAGGGCTTCACAGCATAGAACTCAGTCAGATGTGCGAAAAAAGGCACGTACAAAAGAAAAGCCGTACACAGGTTAAATGGAAAAAATGATGATTCGGAAAAAAATCTTATTAAAAAAGACACTGAAAAAAAATGACGAGATCGACATTTGTGTTGTTTTGTTTTGATTAAAAAATGTTTTGTTTCTCCCCATCGTCATTTGTCTTCTATCGACTTTGTCGATGCCATCGTTTTCCGACAAGTATGGGAGAAATGGGAAGTACTGTGTAGAGTTCTATGGCCATGATGATTCTAGTTCAGATTCAGATACCAGATTCCAAGCCAGACAGATTTCCAGATTCTACAGTTTCGTTTTTCAGACTCGACGATTGTTTTTCGAGTCCTCAGTCAGATGTGCACATGTTTGCCAGCATTGTTTGTAGTCCTAGTGACGCCCGGGCTTTTGGGTACCCATTTACGTGGCATTCATAATATAACATTCACTAAAGAGTGCATTTAGCCAACATGAATTTTAGGGGAAAATTTTCATGTTTGCATTTGACATTCACATCAATATGATAATGTAACAATACCAGAATAACAACAAGATGTGCCACCAAATTTTCATTTCATTAATGTCCATATATATATTTGAGTGTAAATTGGGTGGTCCCCCATTGTGGGGGTCACCGCCAAAGAAAATCCATTAAAAATAAAATATAGTACATTATCGCGTGATCCAGGTGTTTTAAAACGCGTTACAATGAGATACTACGTTCTCATAATAAAACCTTTGGTTTATAAAAATCAAATCGTTTTGTCCAACCCAAGTGGCCCAGAGAATAGCATAAGGCTTCGAACAATCATCACGAGAACTGATGCCAATCGTCCGTATTGATGTCCAAAACTCTATTGACCCTGCGCTCACAACCCAAGGTAGCCCGACCTCTCTCCAAACCTGTTTAGGTGCCGTGCATTTAAAGAACAGATGGTCTGAGTCCTCCGCCTCCTTACATCTGTCGCACTGTGTGTCATTCAGGCCCAACAATCTTTCCCTCCGTGCCTTGTCACATAAGCGGCCTCTTCTCAAGCACCAACGCAAAACTTTCACTCTGTTCGGGATCTTCGTCGCCCAAACTATTCTCAAGTCCTGACACATCTCTCCATCCTGCCCCTCTTCCCTCTGCCTTAGTTCCTTATAAGCTTTCTTTATCGAGAAATTCCTCCCTATCCACTCGAAATGGTCGCTGACCCGCGTGAAGTCCCCTGATGGTGGAAGTTCAGACTGCATCTTTAGGTAATCCTCCAGGCGTTGGTCAGATAGATTCGTCAGGAACAACGGTGAACACGTTCCCATATCCGTCGGCTGCGATAGTGTAGCCAGGAAGAGGTTTTATATTGAGAATGTCATGGAACACACCGGGATCCTATAGGAGTGCTGGTGTCTATAATTTTTGTGCTTAACTTGGAATAAAATTTTTTCGTTGCCTATTTTTTTTAAAACAAGAAGGAGCCCTCCCAAGACAGGAGTCACCACACCAAAACTTTCATTAATAGCAAGAAGGTACATCAATTGGATATCCAGAAATTGTACAAAGCATTACAATGCGCGAGTACATTCTCAAAGTAAAACTGTCGACCCTTAAAAATGGAATCATTCCTTCCAAGCCAAATTGTCCACAACATGGAAAAAGGCCTTAATAAATCATGAGAGGACCCATGACCCACCAATCTAAGCTGGACGCCTGCACCCAAGTCAACCCTAACAAATCCTAGACCTGCTCCGAAGACCTGCGTTCGAAGAAAATGTACTCCGCGTCCTCCATACGCTCCTCATATCTATCGCAGCTCAGACCTGCCAACCCCAACAATCTCTCCCTCCTAACTTTGTCGCACAGACGGTTTCTCTTTAGACACCATAGGAATACATTAACCCGAGTAGGAATTTTGGCCACCCAAATCACTTTATTGTCCGCACAGAAGTCTTCATCTTGCCCAACTCCACCTCCACACAGCTTCCGATAAGCTACCTTTATCGAGAACCTTCCATCCGCCCACTCAAAATGGTCTCTCTCACCAGACATCTCCCCAGGACCGGGAATCTCCGACATCAATCGCAAGAACTCATCCAACTGCTGATCCGACTGGACCGCAAGGAACCTCAGAGCCCACTACCCCGAGTCCGCAACCTCCACCAGCCGTGCCTCCCCTGTTAGCAACCAAGGCCATCAACCTTGGGAAGCGGCGGCCCAGCGCCCCCTTCCCCGTCCAGTCATCCTGCCAAAACCTGAAAAGCTGGCCATTCCCCAACCTCAGCCTAAGGATATACCTGAGCTTCGACAGCACTATCCGGATCCCCATCCACAACGAAGACTCACCATGCTTTCTCCTAGCCACCAACTCCCCTGTGATTTCATAAATCCTCCTCAGAAGCCTGGAGGCCAACGAATCGGAAGAGCCCCAAATCTGTATCACCCATTTGGCTAGCAAAGCTTTGTTCATGGTCTCCACATCTCGAACACCCAGGCCCCCCTCATCAACCGACACAGCAAGATCCTCCCATGCAACCAAGTGCAAGCCCCTCGCCGCTTGCCTCCCATCCGACCAAAAGAAAGACCTCATCCTCCACCTTCCTTCTAACTCCGACAGGCATCAATCTCGTCGAGAAGAAAAAAATCGGGATGGCCGAGAGAACGTGCTTCAACAGGGTAAGCTTCCCACCCTTGGACAGAGTAGTAGCCTTCCAGCCCTCCAGCCGCTTCTCCAGTCTTCGAAGAACACAGTCCCGATCCGCCCTCCTCAACCTATCAACCACCAAAGGTAGCCCCAGATAGGCGATCGGCAATCGCCCCAGGGGGCACCCCGTTCACCCAGCAAGCCTGCCGCCCTCCTCGTCGTCCATCCACAGTGGAACCGGCACCGACTTCTGCCTGTTTATCTGCAAACCCGACAAGCAACTAAACATATCCACCAGAGTAGCCGCATTGTGATTCTGCTCCTCCGTCCCCCCCACCAGAAAGATCAACGTGTCATCCGTATACTGCAACACAGGTACGGAGATGTCCCCAACCGGAACCCCTCACACCACATCTCCCCTACTGCACACTAAAACAAAACCGCAAAACAGTCCGCCACCACCACAAAGAGCATAGGAGACAACAGGCAGCCCTGTCAAACTCCCCACTGCAGCTGAAACCACCCACCCTCCGCCATGCCGTTGACCAAGATAGAACACGAACTGGTAGTTACACATCTCTTGATCCACCGAATCCACTCTTCGATAAACCCCCTCCTCTGCAACGAGACCCGCAGGAACTTTCAACTGACACAATCGTAGGCCTTGGTATAGTCTATCTTCCAAACTGCCCCCTTCTTTGTAGACCTCTTCTACTCAAGACAAATCTTCGAAGCAGTCACGATTCCATCTGCCATACAACCGCCCCGGAATGAAGCGGGTTGTGCAGGTAACACCACAGAGCTCAACACAGCCTTAAGTCTGTTCGCCAGCACCTTGGCGATAATGAGATATATGCCAATAGAAATCGAGATAGGCCTGAAATCCCCCACCCCCACGGGGGTCTCTTTCTTCGACAACAGAAAAATCAATGCCTTGTTAATTTTCTCAAAACCCCTGTTGCCACCTCTGAGTTCCTCCATGACCTCCAAGATGTCGCCCCTCAGCAAATCCCAGAACTCCCGGTAGAAGGATATAAGAAAGCCGTCAGGACCAGGAGCTCCGTCCACATTCAAACTCCAAACAACCCTGTGCACCTCCTCCGTTGAAAAAACCACCACTAAAGAATCGGCCTGGGCCCGCTCAAAGAACCAACCCCCTGACCCGTCCAACCCCATCCACTGTCCTCCCACGCCTTACACGAGGCCCTCACGAACCCGCAAGGCGCGACCGATGTTCCTCTCACCCGACACCCGCACCCCCTACCTCCACCTCGTGCAGGAAACTCCTTCTCCTGCGCCCAGACGCCATGGAATGAAAGAAGCATGTGTTCGCATCACCTTCCCTTAGCCCAAAATGCGTTTGCTTCTGTCCTTGATATCTAAAAATCCAACATTCCATGCATGTAGACTGCCACTAAAGGTATGTCCACCTCGTGCAGGAAACTTTTTCGTTGCCTGTCTTTATGACACAAGACACTCTTTTCTTTTAAAAAACACTGCAACCAAACAGATGGCTGTGTTTAATAGTAAAGAAAACTTCCTTTGAGAAACTGAATTCATAGGGTGAACACTGCTGCCAAACTGATCATGCTTGCACAGTATTAAAGAAAATCTTCGTTGAGAGTGAAAAAGAAAAAATGACATTCATCTAACCCTAGAGCTCTCTTATATAGGAGAAAAGTTCTATGGGTAAATTATATAAACAGGACAATAAAAGTAAACAATATAAGAAAGAACGACAAGATAAAACGAGTATCGTAACCCTCCCCCTCAAGCTGGTGCATATATATCTATCATGCTCAGATTGGAACAACAGTGATGAAAAGGACCTTTGGCCAGAGCCTGAGTAAACATGTCTGCTATTTGATCTCCTGACGCAACATAAGATGTTGAAATGAGCTCCTTTTGGATCAAGTCCCGAGTGTAGTGGCAGTCTACCTCGATGTGCTTTGTCCTTTCATGGAATGCTGGATTATTAGCTATAAATAAAGCTGCCCGATTATCGCATTTGAGATGCATAGGAAGAGGTACTTTAATTATTAAATCAGTCAAGACAGACTTGACCCACATCATCTCAGTACTACCTTGGGCCATTGCCCTATATTCTGATTCGGCACTGGATCGTGCAACAACGGTTTGTTTCTTACTATTCCATAAGACTGGTGAGCTGCCAACATTCACAATGATGCCTGAAGTAGAGTTCCTATCATTAGTACAACCAACATAATCTGCATCTGCATACCCTGTAACTGAGAGAGACATATCTCATCTAAACAGAAGACCTGCGCCTGGAGATGACTTCAAATATCTCAAAATCATGAATACTGCATCCATGTGCGTCTGCCTGGGTTGCTTCATGAACTGACTAACTCTACTAACAACAAAAGATACATCAGGCCTGGTAATCATAATATACAATTATTTTCCTACCAGTTCTCTGTGGCATCTCTTATCCACCTCCTTAGATCTGTCATCGTGAAGCTTTACATTAGGATCCATCGGGGTAGTAGCTGGTCTACATTCTGTCATACATGTCTCAGATAGAAGATCAGTAACGTACTTCTTTTGTGTCATAACCATGCCATGATGATTTCGTGCGATTTCCAGTCCAAGGAAGTAACGAAGCGTACCCAGGTCCTTGGTAACAAACTGCTTTCCAAGAAAATCCTTAGCTGCTTGAATTCCCTGTGCATCACTGCCAGTGATAACAATGTCATCAACATAAACCAAGATGACTACAATACCTCGCTCGTCTCTCTTTACAAAGAGAGTATGATCTGCAGTAGATCTGACAATACCCTTCTGTTTAATCAATTCTGATAGCTTCTGGAGCCAAGCCCTCGGACTCTGCTTAAGGCCATATATAGCCTTATGAAGATAACACACGATACTGGACCCCTCCTCAGCAGCAAACCCAGGTGGCTGCTGCATGTAGTCCTCTTTCTGCAAATCACCATACAAGAATGTATTCTTTACATCCAACTGGAAAAGGGGCGAATCACGGGCCATAACAACAGTAACGAGAATCCGCAGGGTAGAATCACGTGCCACAGGAGAAAACGTGTTATGATAGTCCACCCCGTATGTTTGGGTGAACCCACTAGCAACCAACCTGGTTTTGTATCTATCTACTGTTCCATCGACGCGATGCTTCACGATAAAAACCCATTTACTTCCAACAACGGACACACCTGGTGGAGGGGTGACAACATTCCACGTACCTCGCGATTGTAACGCCGTCATCTCTTCCTCCATAGCCAGACGCCACTGACTGCTCTGCAGTGCATCCTGATACGACCGTGGTATATGTACAACTGACAAACCCACAACAAATTGCTGAGACTCCGGGGACAGACGGTCCAAGGAAACATGAGAACCAAAGTCCACTCCATATTTGGGATGCATCGTACGCGCACGCTTCTGTCTCTGAAGTGCAATGGGAATATTCAGATCATCAACATTAGGAGTAGAGACCGTACCTCAGCCTATACATATAAATCATCCGTGCCATCAGAAGAACTCAAATGTTCATTACATACCTGGGGTATGCTGGTTGATGGAGGAGGCACATGAGCAGGTGGTCTTCGTTGGTAAACCTGAGGAAAGAAAGTAGGAGATGGCGACGGAGGTGGTGGTGGTGATGGTGGAGATGGAGGTGGTGTTGGTAGTAAAGAACATGGTAATGATGGAGGAGGAGGCATATAGATATCGTCACCATCATCTGAAGGAGCAAGCCTGTCACTTGTGGGAGAGAAATACATAATAGACTCAAAGAAGGTGACATCAACACTTACATAGTACCTTCGTCGAACATGGTCAAAACAATGATATTCTTTTTGGGTTTTAGAGTACCCAACAAACACACATTTAACATACCTGGGAGAAAGCTTGTCAAGACCAGGAGATAGTTGGTGAACAAATGCAACTGAACCAAAAACATGAGGCGTAAGTGAGAAAAGATCCTTCTCGGGAAACACAATCGAGAACGGGATCTTCTCCCCTAACACCGACGAAGGAATACGATTTACCAGATAATAAGCAGTTAGAACCGCATCTCCCCAATAGGAATGAGGAGTACGACTCTGAATCAAGAGGGTTCTGGTAACATCCAAAAGGCGGCGGTGTTTCCTTTTGGCCACCCCTTTCTGTTGGGAGGTATAAGCACACAATGTCTGATGCACAATGCCATGAGACTTAAGAAATTGAGAGAAGTTGAGTGCTGCAAATTCGAGAGCATTGTCAGAACGTATGTACTTGACTCTGGTAGAAAAGATGTTCTTCAATTCATTAATAAAAGACTGAATAACAGGACCAGCATCAGACTTGTTCTTAAGAAGAAAAACCCAAGACAACCTAGAAAACTCATCAACAACAACAAGATAAAACCTGTGTCCCTGATGATCTGGGATACGACTTGGACCCTATATATCGAAATGAAACAACTGAAACAGACTATGACTACTTGGACCCTAACGATTCTGGAAAGAAGACCGATGATGCTTCCCAAGCTTGTTGGCCTCACACTGAAAAGTGGAGCGAGGAAAAATATGTGGAAGATCATGAACCGGCTTTTGCAGAGGAAGGTGACCGAATCCCAGATGCCACATGTATGGAGAAACAGACCCACTGCGTAGAGAAGATTATGCACCAACATACGGAGACTGCACAAGTCTGTAAAGGCCCGCTTGCTCACGACCAGTTCCATTCACACTGCCCGTGAGTATGTCCTGAAACTCAAGAGCAGAAGGATCAAATACGACACGACAATGCAAATCTTTGGTGATCCAGCTACTTGATAATAAATCCATAGAAAATTCAGGAGCATAGAGAACATTAGGAAACCTCAAGGTAGGAGTCAACTGCACCTCCTTCTGACCAGTGATGGGGGAATGTGTACCATCTGCTATTACAACTGAGCGTCCAGGCTGGACAAGAGTAAAAACACTGAACCGACCTTTGTCACTACATAGATTATGTGATGCACCTGAATCCATAATGCACTCTGTCAAGTCTGCCCTGTAACAAGTAGTAAAGGCATACTCTGTACTTGACGTAGACGCTGGTGCTGAGGCAGCCACGTCTGAAGATCTTGAAGGAGATCCGGTCGAACTGGTAGTGGGCATAATCTCCCTGAGTCGAGCAACACGCTCATCAAATCTCTGATGAGGAGCAGGTGATGGGCTCCTGACCGGTTGTGTCTGCTCTGCAACCCGAGCAGAAAGAGGAAACCCATGCTTGGAATAGCATGTATCCTCAGAGTGGCCGGATCTATGGCAGCAGGTGCACAACTGACGGGATCGACCACCCCCTCCTCTACCACGATATGGTAAATGGCTTCCCCTACCACGAGAGGCAGCCATAGCTGAAGATGTCTGGGACTGCAGAGTATCTCATGAGGATATAGATAGTCTATTAAATCTGCGATATGCCTCCTCCATTGGAGGTATGATAGTGTCGGTAAGGATCTGGGCACGAGCAACATTATACTCAGAATCAAGAACTGCTAGAAAGTCTCCAGTCATCACAGAATCTTTGTATGCCTTGAGCTGCTCTGGCGTAGCGGTCAAGGGAATATAACCATGAAACTTCTCAAACATACCCCTCAAGGAAGTGTAGAGGGTATGAAGGGGACGACCATTCTGCTTGGTTGTGAAGATATCGTGCTGGAGCTGGAGTATCTTCGACTCATTCTTCGCCGGTGAGTATGCGGCGGCGAGAATGTCCCATATAGCCTTCGCTGTTGATGGCTCATAATATCATTGGCTATCTCAGATGACACAGTCTAAGATAGCCATAGTCGTGTATAAGCATCATTTGCCTCCCATGAGGCATTTATCCCAGTCTTGTCACTTGCTTCCTCCATCTTGAGGATGCGCTTCTTGCCATTACACTGCATCAGACTCATGCACTGCATGGCCCACAGTTCATAGTTGGTTCTATCCATTTTGACGATGGGTGCTAGACCTTTGAAGGTACCCATGGATGAAACATCCACTTTATTGTCGGACATGATGATAACTATCTTCAAGACTGGAAGAGATACTGGCGTCTACACTGACATACATGACCACATCCTCTTCCATTCCTTGAAGAGTCCTTTGGGTAGCTAGGATGTTGCTAGGGCTTTGCATGACACCCTAGGTACCCAAAAGAGAAGCACGTAGGAAGGTACTCACACGTGAAGATGAAGTGGGCCACGCAACAACGACTGAGAAGCAACCACCGGGCTAGGCGGCTACTGCGGCCCCCGCAGGAGGGGAGATGGGCAGCGGCGGCGCCCGCAGGAGGGGACTGGGCGACTTCGGTGCCTAAAGGAGGGAGGGGCTGGGCGGCGGATGTGAGCCCAAAGGGGTTTGGCTGGGTGACGGCGGCGGCGAGCCCAAGGGGTTTGGGGTTTTGATGGGGGCAGGATTCTAGGGCACATGCTCCGGTCTAGAACCGTTGCTCTGATACCATGTTGAGAGGGAAAAAGAAAAGATAACATTCATCTAACCCTAAAGCTCTCTTATATAGGAGAAAAGCTCTATGGGTAAATTACATAAACATGACAATAAAAGTAAACAATATAAGAAGGAACGACAAGATAACACGAGTATCGTAACACTCTCCTCCAAGGAAAATGGGTATTTTGGTAATTTTAAGAAATGCCACAAATGTTTTTTTCATCTTCCTTCTTCTTGAGTAATAAGACTGCTCTTATTAAATGCAGAATATCAAAGAATCAATGCTGCTAAAAGCTTGTTTACTCTTTCGCTTTTCGTAATTGCAGATAGGCTTTAATACTGTATAATGAATTTGTATATATTGTAGGTGAGAAAACGTGGATTTATCAAACTCAATCAGCATTGTCGATGTGGAAATATAGATTTAATTTTGATTGATTCTGGACATAATTTAAATATTTTTTTCTTACCGAGCATATGTTATTGTACAGGATGAATTGCTAAGGATCCTTGGTGAAAAACACCCTCTATACGATTTCACCTTTGCACTATCATTGAAAAGCTCTTTTCTGTTGGTCAATAAAGAAATTATTAAGGAGATTCTGGTGGTTGTTACTGCTTCAATTTCTGATGGAAATAACAGACTCGAGACTTGCATGAAGTTGCTTGCGGTATATTTTTTCACTCACAAAGACACTGCCTATCTTTTATTTTGGAGCTTTAGTATTAGTTTTTTTGGTTCTGTGATGGAGTTATGCTTTTTTTATAGTAAAAATGACAAATCCTTTTTGATGTATAAGCATGAGCATTGCAGACCACAAGTCATAGTTAGTCCCATCCATCTTCACGATGAGAGTCGGACCCTTGAAGGCATCGAACGGAGAGAAGACATCACCCTTGTTCTCTGACATGATGAATAATAACCGAAAAATGGAACTCGACTGGGGAAGTAGACCTGATCGTATGGAGGATTGGTTCTATGTGTAAACTCATACAACCATCCTTGTCACTCCTTGATCTGCGCTAGGACCGGAAAACATGTTTTATAGGTTTGAAATTATGTTTTCCGATCAATATTAGACAGTTTCTGACTGCAGTTTTATGATGAAGAGGAGATAAATTTGCCCGGAGGTAATAGGAGGCGCTGTAATAGCATGTGGTTGAGACCGGGGAGATACGATGGTGACATGGAGGGGCCCACATAGGTTCAACATTTGCTTGGAGGCCCCACAGGGGTCTTGTAACCATTGGGCAGGCCGTTGACGACGCCTAGCAACGATGGAGACCTCTGGCGGTGCGGCGATGGAGACCTCCGACGGTGGCTGGAGGTGCCGCTGACAGTGGGCTGCAACCCTCTCGCGGTGGCTGTGGGAGGCTGCACAAGGCCCCATCTCGATGGCTGTGCTTGCTTAGAGAGAGGGATAGGCACGATGGTGGGGATCGGGCACGGTTAGGCACGAGAACTCCAATCTTGGACCATCGCTCTAATACCATGTCGAGGAATTGCAATGACTTGTTTATTCATGGGCCCTAGTAATCTCTTATATAGGGGAGTAACTTGTTCGATAAACTATATAAAGAAGACAAACATCGTAGAGAATACATAAAAGACACAAAAGATAGCTAATATCTCAAGAAGGACCAATATAATCCTCCATGCAACAATGGCATCATAGACATCTTCGACTTACAAGTAATTATGCAGAGAAACAAATGGACAAGAGAACCCAATGCAAGGTCTAGTGGTGGTTGATTGTGGATGCGTAGAGCAACAGAGATATGGGATGTGGGAAACAACCGAGGTGGTGGTGGTCATTATTTGAAATGGTGATGGAGATTCGCAGACATTGTCGTCATTGTTTTTTGGTGTATTATTTTAATGCATCCTGGAACGATCTCTTGTATACTGTCTAATGTATTTGACATCTTTGAAAATGATTTGGGCACATTTGAAATTGCATTATGAATTATCAAATAAGAATTGCAACTCCCTTAACGATAGGATGTTGCATTTCCTCAACTTATAGTGAAAGATGTTGATCGGCCAACTCTTCTTCTCTTTGTGGTCTTTGTGCTACATCTTGTAGGATCGCTAAATTGTGAGAATGATCTATAAACCATGTTCTAATACTAATTGACGCATGCACAATTTCAATGTTGAAAGGGGAAGAGAGAGAGAGAAGCATGCCCAAGCGTATGGTTTTAGATAAGGAAAGGTGATGCGAGTTGGAATCTATGGAAAATTGAAGTAGTTGGAGATTGGGGGGAGATCAATGTAGATGAAGTTTTGAGCCATTGAGAAATGAGAGCAAGGCCTTAAATGTCAGATTTCGATATCGTTTCGGTAAAAGTCTAGAAAGAGAAATTCGATGGAATTTCGGTGAAATAGTTAGAAATTAGGGATATTACTTGAAAATTCATTTTTCTCTAAAATTAAGATTTCTAATATTCTTTAATCAATAAATGAGATAGAAAAACACATTTTTTCTAATACTAAGATGTTAACATGCAAGGTTCAGGAAAGCGGTATGCGTATGCGTTCGGTCAGGTCACTGAATAGCGATTAAGCGGTATGCGGGGGCATATGCGGGGTATATGCGGTTCTACGCGGTTTTCTAATTTTTTATTTAAAAATAAATAAATATATGCAAAAGTGACTACAACTGAACAAAAATTATGTATAATTGTGGTCCAACAGAAGTTCTAAGAAAATGACTTTCATATATAGCTCAAAACAGTCTGACATTTTAGGGACCTGAGCAATCAATATTTAATAAACAATCTGACATGAAGTACAACATAAAAAGAGTTTGATCATATAAAGAGTTTCTCATTCAGCATAAAAATATAAACAAAAACTTTAATATGCATATAAGGAGTTTATGTAAAAGGTGCTGTGCCATTGCCGCCGATCATTACCGGTAATGATCGGTGGGACTCTACCGATCATTACCGGTAATGATCGAGAATGATCGGGATGATCGGTATTGATCGATATTGATCGAGAATGATCGGTGGGCCTCTACCGATCATTACCGGTAATGATCAAGGATGATCGATAATGATCGGTGGGACTCTACCGATCATTACCGGTAATGATCGAGAATGATCGGGATGATCGGTATTGATCGATATTGATCGAGAATGATCGGTGGGCCTCTACCGATCATTACCGGTAATGATCAAGGATGATCGATAATGATCGGTGGCGCTTCTACCGATCATTGCCGGTAATGATCGAGAATGATCGGGATGCCTCTACCGAGAATGATCGACGTTGATCGATGATGATCGGGAATGATCAGGGTAATCGGGTTGGAGCAACTGAACGCCATGCGGCGCTTGGTCCGCATATGCGGCCGCACATCCCGCATATGCGGGCCGCATATGCGCCAGACCCGCATAACACGGGGCTTCAGCAATGCGGTGCGCCTTAAGGCCCGCACACGCATATGCGGCCGCATATGCGGCCGCACAGACCGATTTCGTGAACCCTGTTAACATGATATGTTCTCTTAAATTTCATCCAATCTCTACAACAGTCGTAGTATGCTACTTAGAGCTAGCTACAGATTTCGAATAGAAATTAGTAGCCATTAGTTTCACCTTGTGAACATGAAGAAATTGGTCGCACATGCAGTAATAACGAAGAAAAGCATAGGTCAAAAAAGATGACTTGCAAAATGATATCTTATGTAAAATGATAACTTAGAACTTGTATCTAACCAAAATACTTTGAATTTTGAGATGAACAAATTTCTAGTGTCTTGTGAGATGAAATGCTACAATGGAATGCACCAATCTATAGAATTGAAAAAGTATCTCGAAGTGGTAAAATTAGATGAAAGAGTGGTCTAAGAGGCTAGTACGAATTTCGGCTAAACGTGGCTAGATTCCTCTTTTTCTTTTGTTTCAGCCGAAGTTCAACGGAAGTGAACCGGAATTAACGGAAATGCTGATGAAATCCGGGAAAAGCAAATGCCGTGAGGTATCGATCTCGACCAAACCGAATTTCGATAGAAATTTAAGTCCATGGATGATAGGGGAAGAGAGAAGAGCACGACTTGCTTCCCTAGTTGAGAGGGAACCGACTGGAGAGGATGATTCTCTGGAAAACTGAAGAAGATGGGAATAGATGGAGCCTGGAGGTGTTTTCCAAAGATCTATTTAATTCATAGCACAATGTCCTTTCCAAAGTCCTGTTAGCCTCTGTATTATAAAGATGGGTGGAATTGAAAAATGAAAAAGGAAACACAGTAAATCCTAACAATTCCTATTCGACCCCTAAAAAACTCAATTTAACAAACGAAATCATCCGTTTCATATTTTCCCCCAAATGAATGGAAAGACAACGGGAGAGATCTCCTCACAGATGATCTATTTTGCCAGATAATAATAGAACTACTGAACGAAGTTCTACATTAATCAACAAAATCAAGTTATCACCTGTGGTTTATTCTTTCATAAGTGTACTTGGATAAGTAGACAGTAGTCAGCTCGCCTGAAACCGTTTTAAAGCAGTGATACATAATATATTTGCTATTTTTTTTACTTAATCTTATTTGCCAGTGCATCCAGTCTTCAGGTTGCAAAAAAAGTTCGCTGTTGAACTTGGTATAACGATTTTACTAATTTATGTCCACAGTTATTCTATAGCATCTTGTCTGATTGTCTGACGTTCCATGTTGTCTCTTGCTACAAATAATGGATGCTATATCTATTTCATGATGCAGTTCCTTCTTGTCCTTTTTCCCTGGTAACTTCAGGTTCTCGCATGTTATTTTCCACTGCATTTTTCTGGCTTTGAAGAAGATCTGATTTCCCTGTTGAAAGAGGATAACGACATGGTCAAGGAAGGTATCGCTCATGTACTTGCTAAAGCCGGGGGGATCATTCGTGAGAGGTTGACAACTGCATCAAGGTCAGCTCTAAAATTGGGTAAACTTGTACGGGAGCTTCTGCCTATGGTTCTTCATGAAAGTGACAACTTTTTTATCTTTGAGAGTTTCAGTTCTGTTGAACTTTTACTTGAAAGATTGTGTCTGGAGGGCAACAGGAAGCAGGCTAAATATGCTGTGCAAGCACTGGCAGCAATAACCAAAGATGATGGGCTCAAGTCCCTCTCTGTTCTTTACAAGGTTCTTATGTCTTTGCATTTGTGTGATATATATCTCCTTTTCTTTTGATCTTTACTTCATTTTCTTTTGCAGAGACTCGTTGATTTGCTGGAGGAGAGGACTCATTTACCTTCTATACTGCAATCTCTTGGTTCTATCGCCCAACTTGCAATGCCAATATTTGAAACCAGGGAAAGAGAAATTTTAGATTTTGTATCCAAGAAAATTCTGCAGTGCGGTAACGTAAGCTATCCTTCGTGTTATTGTGATTGGAAGTTCTTATTACATTTCTTTGTTGATTGAAAAATCTGAAATTTCCATCATTTTGTTCTTGAAGAAGGAAGATTATTCTAAAGAGAAATTTGAGTGGACTCATCAAAGTGAGCTTTGTAAATTGAAGGTAAGAGTAAGCAACGGATGGCCATTTCTGCTAATCCTAACTGATTTACTCATGACTTCCACAAAGAAAAACAACCCCATTTGGCATCTCATTGACCAACATTACTTTTGTCTATTTTGCTAGATATTCGGTCTTAAAGCTCTGGCAAAGAGCTTCATGCCTGTAAAAGATGCACATCTGCGCACTGGCATGGAAAAACTTCTGGAAATTATTCAGAATATTCTTTTATTTGGAGAAATTACAAAGGACATTGATTCAAGGTATTATCTGGAGAAAAAGATTTTTGTAATTCTTATAGATTAACGGATCATTGTGCGTGCCAAATGGTTATGTTCCTGCCACTCTTGTGCAGCCCTGTGGATAAGGCCCATATGAGGCTTGCTGCTGCTAAAGCTTTGTTACGGTTGTCTAAGCAATGGGATCACAAAATACCGGTTGATTTAATATATCTGGCTTTTAATATTTCTCAGGTACAATGTTTCCTTTTCTATTGCTTTTTATGGATTTTTTGGGAAGCTTAAAGGGGTATTTGTCGATAAAATACACACCCGATTTTTTTTACAGAAAATTATGCGGTTGTGCCTTTCTGTGTTGTAACATCTGATATTAAAGTTCAATTCTTTTTCCCCTCCAATGGAAAAGCTAAATTCAAGATACATCACTCTCCCACTTTTCATGTTTATGGGAACACTGGGATGTCTTATCCTTTTTTTTCTTCACTAGTTGTGTGTGTGTGCGTGTTGGGGGGGGGGGCACTGCCACAACGACTAGACCTTTGCAATTGGTTCGTCATATCCCTACCTTTGACTTCTTTGCCTTCTGTCTGACGAAAATGGAACATGGTGGTGATGGCAAATGCTTATGGCAAGCGCTTGAGGGATGTTAAAACTCAATTGGTCATTATTCTTCTTATAAAATATTAGATTAATCGGCCAAGTATTTGGGAATTGAGGTGGAACGTTCGCTGCTTCATGTATCGGTGCTCATTGCTTGGGAGATACGTGTCGCATGGGGGTAATGGTATTGGTTACTTAACTGGATAATCCTTTCCAGCCTCCTAACCGACGCAAGCATTCTCATATTTTTAGAAGCATGACCAACCAAAAGCATGATGGACTTATTGTGGAAACCCTCCAACCATGGGATCAAATTTTGGTGAAATTCGACCGTATTTTGGTTTCGGTGGGTGATCGAAATGGCCTATATATTGATCAAAATCTGGGGGGCCATTTGAAAAAGAAAGAGACTTATTGATCTTGACTTCGAAGAACGAGTTGCGTTGAAGCCAAGGAGACTCGAGAAGAGCAACATCCCTATCCTGTGAGGACGGTCGATTTGGAGTGGTCAATGAGAGGCTCACAAAGTCCGAGCAAAAATCACTGTTGTCCTTCATTCTAGATGTCAAGAGATACAACTTTTGGAGCATGACGTACATGGAGTGATAGGCATGGCCTCAAATTTCAGTGAAATTCGGTCGAATTTCTGTCGAATATCGATATCCAGTCGAAATCGAAATTCGACCGAAATGACCGAAATATGGGGGTCCTAGTACAAAAAATGACTGAAATGACCGAAATTCCGGTCGAAATTCAATCGAAATTCTATCTTGGTCCATACTGAAATGGTGACCGAAGCCGACATTTGGGGCCTTGGTGATAGGAAAGGTAAGTGCGATCTTTGAACATACACCTCGGAATACTAACTACAAAGCAAACCCCAACGTTACCAACTTCACACAATTCAGGCCGCAAAAGTTCGATCAATTATCTTTTCGATTTTATTTTGGTGATAAAACAATCTTAATGTCTATTATACTTAGGTGTGTCATCTTGATGCCTAGATGTGGTTCTATTATTTCTCAATTAAAGGGATGATCTGCTTGGGCTGCCGGGTTATATCACACCTCTAAAGGAGATAATAGACGGATATGCCCAAGGCGTCTAATATGATCGGAGGCAAGCGCTTGCTTCTTCAAAACATGCAAGAGTCTGATTTGGAGACTTAGGGCGCATGCCCAGAGTTTTGGACTCTAACCTTAAGGTTAACATCCTCACCCTCTCATAGTCTGGAGTATGCCCGAGTCCAAAGACATAGTTGCTTTCCCGTTAACCAAGGTCCTAAATGTCGGTTTCGATCACCATTTCGGCGACCGACCAAAATAGAATTCGGTCGAATTTCGATCGAAATTTCGGCCATTTTGGTCATTTTTTGTACTAAAGCCCTCATATTTCGGTCGAATTTAATTTCGACTGAATATCTATACCGACAGAAATCTGATTGAATTTCGTTGAAATTTGAGGCTATGCCGTTAACAATGACATCAATTTTATTTCAATTTTTTATCCAATCTATTTTGCCGTCCCAATTTTAGACTTAGGTTATCACTTGAGTAAGTCCACATAGACAATGCACGTCTGCCGAATAGTCCAAATTCCTTTTATCTTAAGTTTGAAAACCGATGCAAGAGATAAGCCTATGATGGTGCGCGAGTTAGAAGACTTATAGTAGCTTCAACGCTCTACAATGAGGGATGCAGGGCGAAATTGAAAATTTTACACTAAAATGAATGCAATCCTTCAGTTCCACATTGTAACTTCCACTGAGATTGGTTATTGTTAACGCATATAGTAGTGTCTGTATCCCTTTGTTATTTTTATTTTCAGTTGTATGCTTTATGTAATTTACCCATAGGCTACTCTCCTATATAAGAGAGCCTAGGGCTTATATAAGAGGCACCGACACCCTTGTGCACCGGTACTGCTGCTCCTGCGCGAAGTGCGCCCCTGCGCGAAGTGCGCCAGCGCCCCTGCGCCTCTACTGCGCACTGCGCCTCTGCCGCGCCCCCGTGCTGCACCTCTGCCGCGCACTGCCGAGCGCGCTTCCACTGCGCGCTGTAGCCCTCTTGCGCGCGATCCAGCACTGTGCGTGTGCGTCTCCTCTGCGCCTGTAGCCTCCTCACCTCCGCCCTAAGCACGTGAGATCCAGTTGCTAGGGCGAATCAGTTGCGTGCGCGTGCTTCTTGTTCGCGTGTACGTGTGCTAAGCCCTAAGCCCTAGGGCGCACATCTTGAGGTCTACATGTGCAACTAAACCCGTCTATGTCATTGTAGACGAATCTCATCCTCTGTGAATCGCTTCAGTCTTCCATCTCCAGTATGTCAGAAAGCAAGGCGGATATCCCATCTATTAGCGCCTTTCGTGGTCCAGTGCCTATTGTAAAGATGGACGGTACAAACTATGAACTGTGGGCAATGCAGTTCACGAGCATGATGAAGTCAACGGGTAAGAAGCACATTCTTACCAAACCAGATGCTGCTATGAAGACTGGAGCCAATGCCCTTGGGAGGCTGATGATGCATACACCAAAGTTTGGCTATCCGGTACACTGGTAATTGAGATAGCCAATGACATTCTACATCAACCCACGACCAAGGATATGTGGGACATTCTGGCGGCTACATATTCACAGGCGAAGAACGAGACAAAGATTCTGCAACTCCAGCATGATATCTTCACTATCAAGCAGAATGGTCGCCCTCTACATTCTCTCTATCTATCACTGAGAGGGATGTTCGAGAAGCTCTACAGCTTCATGCACCTGACCGCCACGCCAGAACAGTAGAAGACATATAGGAACGCGACTATGGTGGGTGTGTTCCTGGCTGCACTTGATCCAGAGTATGAGGCGGCGCGATCACAGATTTTGGCCGACTCTACTATTCCTCCCATGGAGGAAGCCTTCCATCGACTGAGTCGGATCACTGTCCCTTCCACGGCATCGAGTCCGAATACTTCAGCCATGGCAGCCAACAGGGGTCGCGGATTTCATCACTAGGGCCGTGGACGTGGACATCGTGGAAGAGGTGGCCGCACTAGGCCAACATGTACCTATTGTCACCGTGTTGGACACAATGAAGACACATGCTACTCAAAGCATGGATTTCCTGCATCCGCACGGGTTGCTGAGCAGATAGAGCCTCCATCTGCTGCTACTTTGGATCAACGGTTCGACGATCTAGTTGCCCGTCTGAGGGGCATTATTCCATCATCTGGTCCAGCACCGACTACGGAGAGTCAATCTGATGCCGCTGCTTCTGCCTCTACGTCTACCAGTGCTTCAGGTAGCATACTTGCATTCACCAGTAGTAGATCAGATACATTACCGTGGATTATGGACTCGGGCGCTACACATCATTTATGTGGCGACCAGAGTTTACTTACAGGATACACTCAGATTCCTCCAGGCCGAACATTAGTAATTGCCAATGGTACACATTCCCCCATCACTGGTCAGTGGGAGATTATATTGACATCTTCTATGCAGCTCAAGAATGTGCTACATGCACCTGATTTTTCAATGAATTTGTTGTCAATTAGTCAGATTACGAAGGATCTACATTGTCGGGCAATTTTTGATCCATCTTCTTTGATTTTTCAGGACACCCATACGGGCAACGTGATTGGTCGTGGCTATGAGCAAGGAGGCCTATACCGCCTGAATCAGACCCCATTTGCTGGAACCTCATCCCTTCCCACTGGACAAGTATCTACTTTATTGTGGCATCTGCGCTTTGGCCATTTACCGCTTCAGAAGTTGCGTCACGTGTTACCTTATGGTCTTCCTCACACACCTATTCAGTGTGAGGCGTGTCAATTGGAAAAGCATCACAGGTCGTCCTTTCCCAGTCGTCCAGGTCGGAGTAGTACCTCCAAGTTCGAGTTATTTCATATTGATGTCTGGGGTCCGAGTCGTGTACCTGATCATCAGGGACACAGATTTTATATAGTATTTGTGGATGATTTTTCTAGAGTGTCATGGGTGTTTTTGATGAAAAATAAATATGAAGCAGGACATATCATTATCCATTTTCTGAATGAAATACAAAATGTTTTCTCCACATCTGTGAAGTTTGTGAGAAGTGATAATGCTTTAGAATTGTGCACCAATGTTCTGGCCAATTATTACTCCTCAAAAGGGATTGTTCACCAAACATCTTGTGCTCATACATCTCAACAAAACGAAATTGCTGAAAGGAAACACCGTCACCTTCTTGATGTCACAAGATCACTTCTTATACAGAGTCATGTTCCCTACTCTTACTGGGGTGATGCAGTTCTCACTGCATGTTACCTAATCAATCGTATGCCTTCTTCTGTCTTGAATGAACAGATTTCGTTTTCCCTCATCCATCCTGGGAAGGATCTGTTCACTCTTACTCCTCGTGTGTTTGGTTCGGTTGCCTTTGTCCATCAATTGTCGCCTGGTACTGACAAGCTCTCTCCTAGGGCTGTCAAATGTGTTTTCGTTGGGTACTCCAGAATTCTAAAGGGGTACAAGTGTTTTGATCCCCTGCGTCGGCGGTATATGGTCAGTGCAGATGTTACATTTTTTGAATCTGTTAGGTATTTTTCAGCCTCGGGAGACAAGCAGCTACCACCTCCATCTACTGATGCCATATACATGACACCACCACCTCAAATGTCGTCATCAATACCACCACCACCGCCACCACCACATATCCCTGTCTCACCGCTACCGTTCCATTATACCCGCAGGCCTCCTCCCGCTCATGGTCATGACTCGTCTCCTAGCTCGCCTATGGTATGTAATGAAAATATTTCTATTGATGGATCTGACGACATTTCTGAGCAGGATATGTTGCAGGGGCCAGATGAGGCTACAACAGGTTTAGATGTTCCCATTGCTCTACGCAATTCGAAGAGGAGCTGTGTTACATATCCATTGTCTGCGTCTGTGTCTTTTGAGTAGGCAAACTATTGTATGTCACGATCACTAGACCTGATATATTATTTGCAGTGAGTCGTGTGAGCCAGTTCATGGAGCAACCACGTCAGGTCTATATGGATGCAATACACATGATTCTTAGATATCTCAAATCATCTCCAGGTGCTGGTTTGCTATTTAAGAAGGGAAAGGAGATCTCTTTCTCAGCGTGTGCGGATGCAGACTATGCAGGATGTCCCAAGGACAAGAAGTCCACCTCAGGATTTGCAGTCTATGTTGGAGATGCTCTAGTCTCATGGAGGAGCAAGAAACAGGCAATGGTAGCTAAATCCAGTGCTGAATCTGAATATAGGGCTATGGCCCAGGCTAGCACAGAGATGATGTGGGTGAGAGCTCTTCTTACAGATCTGTCTTGATATACCGCTTCCTATGAACTTGGAATGTGATAATCAGGCATCCTTGTTCATTGCAAACAACCTAGCATTCCATGAGAGGACCAAGCATATTGAGGTTGACTGTCACTACATACGTGACATGATTCAGAAGGGGTTCATTGCTACATCTCATGTTACCTCAGAGAATCAAACTGCTGATATATTTACCAAGGCATTACTTCGAGGCCCATTCCAGAAGTGTGCGTCGAAGCTGAGCATAATTGATATCTATGCTCCATCTTGAGGGGGAGTGTTAACGCATATAGTAGTGTCTGTATCCCTTCGTTATTTTTATTTTCAGTTGTATGCTTTATGTAATTTACCCATAGGCTACTCTCCTATATAAGAGAGCCTAGGGCTTATGGAATAAACAAGTTGTTCATTTTTCCCAACAGTTATCAATTTCCCATATCTGTACCTGCCATCGTATGCTAGAGTCCATTGCTCCCCATGACAATTGCGATTTGTAAACCATCTGGTGGCAGTCAGATCCCACTGATGCAATTTCCTCATGAAGTTGGCGAACTTCTTTGATGTCTGAAGACATGCATCGATAACAAGTGTTTTCATGGAGCCCTTCTTAAAAATAGTGATGAATTGCTTGTGTCATGTTGTGAACAAAATTTCCATTGTGCATATGGTGGATGGAAATCGACATTAACATCATTTAGGATATGCTTGATACTTGGACGACAGCTTAAGATAGTATAAGTTGGCCCATGATGAATTTCCCACGAACTTGATGCGTATCGTGGAGAGAGACCAGTTCCAGGTAGGTGCGGACTCCTCGTCAACTATTGCTAAAGTAAGGGGTACGGTGTGCTTATCTTTATAAACACCACAAGCGATCTGTAACTTCTACATGTATTTTCCATGCAAGTGAGAACCATCAATACTAATTAATAGCTTGGAGTATTTGAAAGCTTGAACGCATGGCCCAAACGAAAAAAAACAACGCTAAAATCTACGACATTAGAGCTTCACCGGGCCAGGGTGTTCAGCTTGTGTAATTCTATTTCCATCCCAAGAATGGCAACCTTTAATGCATGAAGGAGGTAATGCCTCTCCGCGTAGGATTTCTTCCAATCATTGTAAATTATGGCATTTGCTTTTCTCCGTGCATCCCACAATCAATTTTTTCTTGACCCGGTATTATTATTATCATGATATGGGCCCTTAAAATGAACACACTAATAATGGGGATGTCTTTTACCAACATCAACACCGATCTAGCCATGAAGTTGCAGCATTGGAGGTAATTATGTTTGACAGATGGATTAATACCAGTGTGTGGTCCGCCAATCTAAGATATCAGCTTTGCATCTTCCAATCTTCTAATATGATCCCGCACAAACCACTGACAACCCTTTGCTTCCACAGTGTAGAAATTGATCAAACCAAGTTCGTTGATTCTATGATTATGAAGTTTTAATGACGAGGGTGTGCTATTAACAACATAAACTAGATCATCCCCTATCTTGAAGGTTCTTCCCTTCCAAAGTTCATTACCGAGATTGTCAATTCCCGATTTTATTTCGAAAATCATATTCATATGTTACGTGGCCATCACTGCCTCTGACATCAGTGTATTGTATGGTGGGACAATTGTTTTAACAAAGGGTTCATCAACACTCGTTTGGTCAATCACAACTGCATTCTCACGCTCTTCGTCTTTTTTGTCATTTTACTCATTGTCTAGTCCCTTCGGAGGGCAATTATACGACACGATTGACTTTCATCACAATAACGTCGCTAACAACTTTACGATCGTGTCATGATTGCGTTATGGTGATAATTGAACTCCGATACATGGAAGGAGCCGACGTGACATAATCGGGAATGTCAGTTTCAGTCAGGACCACAATCGAAGAACTTTCTATTAGGATCTCGATGGGTGAGGATTTCTTAATAGTCTTGACATATAGAGAATCACCTTGTATTCATTACCGTCAGTGGTGGACGTTAACATTATGTCGGATCCTGTATCATGGGGGATGCGTTGTGACATTTTGATCTTGTGAATGTTCTTGTCCAAGTTGAACTTTTGGCAAACCAAATCTAATAGTTCGTCATTGGTGATAGACAACCTTAATCCTAAACTGCACACATTATTATTTGGCGAGCCGTTGATACCACCACTCAAATGGAACTTGCATTGGATGAAGCATTGCATTACTGCGACATCGTATGCTGTTCTGGTAAATGATCATCAAAAGAGTGGTTAATTTCAGCCTCAAAGGGGTGTTCTTTGGTGCCTTTGCTTTTTGTGATTGTCGCTGATGCATTGGCGGTAATGATGAGGTTGGCCTCGGATGGAGGGTGATGCTTGGGATATTGTAATGGAGACATCTACATCCCTCTTCTCCAATATGCTAATGATACATCTAATTTTCTTGATGGGCGACCATTGATGTCGAGGAGAGCTGCTTTGATCATGGAGTTTTTTGAGGACATCTCAGGGTTACAAATTAATCAGGGGAAGTCGATGGTTGGTGCCATTTGGGTTTCCAATTCTGAGGTGCAAGGGATGGGTGAGGTGTTGCCGTGCCCCGTCGGGGAGTTTCCCATCACCTATTTTGAGCTTTCATATGTGGCAGGCAAGATTTCAATGAAATGATTGGAGGTCAATTCTAGTTAGATTGGAAGGGAAGCTAGTGGGTTAGAAAGCGATGATGTTGTCTAGAGGTGGAAAGCTGGTTTTGCTGAAGCATATCCTCTCCACTATCCCCATTTTCTTATGCTTGACACGGGATTTGCCCTTGGAGCGCATAAAAGAGTGGAGACTTTGATGGGAAGATTTTTCTAGTCGGATGGTAAGCAAGAGAAGGGGGGATACACCTTGTTGATTGGAAGACTGTTGGTAGGGCAAAAATGGATAGGGGGTTGGGTGTTCTAAGGGAGGAGTGTATGAATAACACGTTGATTGCAAAATGGGTTGTTCATCTGTGGGGAGATTCCAATGACCTACTGTGCGGCTTATTACGTTGGATTTATGGTATATGGGGATCGTTGGTGCCTGATGGCATACGGTTGCCATTATCTCTTTGGCAAGGTATCAAGACAAATATGCCAGTCCTTACAAAGAATTTACAAGCAACTGTTGGAACTGAGGAAGTATTTCTCTTTTGGCATGATAACTGGACTAGGGATGGTGCTCTAGGGATATGCTATCGAAGGCTTATGGCCCTTGGGGAGAACAAGGAAGTTTTGTTACACCAGGTTTGGTCGAGGAACACTTGGTCCCCTTCCTTCACAACGACCTTTTCTGTGGAACGGTTGGAGGAGTTCCTGAGCTTCCAAACTGAGTCAGCTAACATGGAAGGGCCGTCTTGGGGAAGAGATCACTTCAGATGGACCGATGGCTGCTTTTCAGTGAAGAAAGAATATTGTCTTTTTGTGGATGATTAGATGGATGTTCATGAAGACATTCGTTTTGATGCAAAGATTATTTGGAAGAGAAAATATCACAAAGAATCAAGATTTTTTTAGCTTTTGAGGCACGACCGCATACTCACGATGTTGCATCGTTATAGATTGCTTCGAGTAGGGGACCATGTCTGGCTTGGAGACTAAGGATGTAGACCACTTATTCTTTAGATGCGGTCTCTCTGCTTAAATTTGGGAGAGGGCAAGGATATCATGACTGAAGGTGGATAGCAGTGTTCTTTTTTGGGCTTCAGCTCAGTCGAATGCGTCAACTCATGGGAGGTCAACTCTTTCCCGTTGCAGTGCTTTTGGCCATTTGGTGGGTTAGAAACGAAGTCATTTTTTGTGGTCGATCTTTTTTATACTGAAAATGTACTTGAACATTGTTGGGTTATTTATTTGGCCTGATTGATGCAATCTCATATATTTAGTTGTAGACCTTGCGACGGATCCTATCTCGGGATGCGACATTTTTTCTTTCAAAATAGGAACATGCAATAAACCGACTTCAGATAAACCCAAGACTTCGATCAACATTATAAATGTGAACACATAATCCTTTGTACCATCAATAAATGTACATTGCAAAGTTGGAAAGCACCAAATGGCATTCAAACCCTTTTATAAGAACATAGATGGAGTATGATATACCTAGGGTTGTGCGGAAATGGAAGGGAAGCATTGAGGGCGAACACGGAGTTGGCTCCACGGCGGAGAGCTACTGCAAGATGCGGTGATGTGAGCAAAAGAGTCATGCTTTGTCGGCTTCATCAAGGGTGGTGATTATGCAAACGGCAATATGGAAATGCCCAGGCCGATCCCGATATGTATCCAGGAGAAATCTGAAATATTACTCTTGGGAAAAATGAACAACTTATTTATTCCATAAGCCCTAGGCTCTCTTATATAGGAGAGTAGCCTATGGGTAAATTACATAAAGCATACAACTGAAAATAAAAATAACGAAGGGATACAGACACTACTATATGCGTTAACACTCCCCCTCAAGATGGAGCATAGATATCAATCATGCTCAGCTTGGATGCACACTTCTGGAATGGGCCTCGAAGTAATGCCTTGGTAAATATATCAGCAGTTTGATTCTCTGAGGTAACATGAGATGTAGCAATGAACCCCTTCTGAATCATGTCACGTATGTAGTGACAGTCAACCTCAATATGCTTGGTCCTCTCATGGAATGCTGGATTGTTTGCAATGAACAAGGCTGCCTGATTATTACATTCCAAGTTCATAGGAAGCGGTATATCAAGACATAGATCTGTAAGAAGAGCTCTCACCCACATCATCTCTGTGCTAGCCTGGGCCATAGCCCTATATTCAGATTCAGCACTGGATCTAGCTACCACTGTCTGTTTCTTGCTCCTCCATGAGACTAGAGCATCTCCAACATAGACTGCAAATCCTGAGGTGGACTTCTTGTCCTTGGGACATCCTGCATAGTCTGCATCCACACACGTTGAGATAGAGATCTCCTTTCCCTTCTTAAATAGCAAACCTGCACCTGGAGATGATTTGAGATATCTAAGAATCATGTGTATTGCATCCATATAGACCTGACGTGGTTGCTCCATGAACTGGCTCACACGACTCACTGCAAATAATATATCGGGTCTAGTGATCGTGACATACAATAGTTTGTATCATCTCCTGTCCACCTCCTCTGTGTCATCATCATAGAGCTTCATGCTAGGATCCATTGGTGTCGTAGCAGGTCGACACCCAAGCATACCTGTTTCACTCAACAAATCTGTAACATATTTCCTCTGCGACATTACTAATCCGTATGGATTTCTAGCAAATTCCAGCCCCAGAAAATATCTAAGGACTCCAAGGTCCTTGGTGACAAATTCGGTTCCCAGTTTTTCTTTCGCCTGCTTTATGCCCTGCTCATCATCTCCTGTAATCAAGATGTCATCTACATAAACCATGATTACAATAATACCTCTAGCAGTCTTCTGTACAAACAAGGAATGATCAGCATTGGAGCGTTTGTATCCTTGTTTCTCAAAGAGGTCTGAGAGCTTCTGAAACCATGCTCTGGGACTCTGCTTAAGGCCATAGATAGCCTTATGTAATCTGCATACCTTGGAACACTCCCTCTCGACAGCAAAACCGGGTGGCTGTTGCATATAGACTTCCTCCTGCAAATCTCCATATAAGAATGCATTCTTCACGTCCTGCTGATAGAGCGGTCAGTCTCTAGCAACTGCAACTGACAACAGGATCCGGAGAGTGGAATGACGGGCCACAGGCGAGAATGTGTCAAGGTAATCCACCCCGTATGTCTGTGTAAAGCCACGTGCAACAAGACGTGCCTTGTACCTGTCAATAGATCCGTCGGCATTGTGCTTCACTGTAAATAGCCACTTACAGCTCACAGGGTTCACATCTGGAGGTATAGGAACCAAACTCCAACTTCCTCTGGACTGAAGTGCCGCCATTTCTTCCTCCATTGTTAGCCGCCATCTACTATCCTGCATAGGATCTTGATAACTCTGTGGAATATCTACAGCTGACAGTGCCACCACAAATGTCCTGAAATCTCCAGATAATCTCTCAAAAGACATAGATGCTGACAATGGATATGTAACACAGCTCCTCTTCGATTTGCATAGAGCAATGGGAACTTCTAAACCTGTTGTAGCCTCATCTGGCCCCTGCAACATATCCTGCTCAGAAATGTCGTCAGATCCATCAATAGAAATATTTTCATTACATACCATAGGCGAGCTAGGAGACGGGTCATGACCATGAGCGGGAGGAGGCCTGCGGGTATAATGGAACGGTAGCGGTGAGACAAGGATATGTGGTGGTGGCGGTGGTGGTGGTATTGATGACGACATTTGAGGTGGTGGTGTCATGTATATGGCATCAGTAGATGGAGGTGGTAGCTGCTTGTCTCCCGAGGCTGAAAAATACCTAACAGATTCAAAAAATGTAACATCTGCACTGACCATATACCGCCGACGCAGGGGATCAAAACACTTGTACCCCTTTAGAATTCTGGAGTACCCAACGAAAACACATTTGACATCCCTAGGAGAGAGCTTGTCAGTACCAGGCGACAATTGATGGACAAAGGCAACCGAACCAAACACACGAGGAGTAAGAGTGAACAGATCCTTCCCAGGATGGATGAGGGAAAACGAAATCTGTTCATTCAAGACAGAAGAAGGCATACGATTGATTAGGTAACATGCAGTGAGAACTGCATCACCCCAGTAAGAGTAGGGAACATGACTCTGTATAAGAAGTGATCTTGTGACATCAAGAAGGTGACGGTGTTTCCTTTCAGCAATTTCGTTTTGTTGAGATGTATGAGCACAAGATGTTTGGTGAACAATCCCTTTTGAGGAGTAATAATTGGCCAGAACATTGGTGCACAATTCTAAAGCATTATCACTTCTCACAAACTTCACAGATGTGGAGAAAACATTTTGTATTTCATTCAGAAAATGGATAATGATATGTCCTGCTTCATATTTATTTTTCATCAAAAACACCCATGACACTCTAGAAAAATCATCCACAAATACTATATAAAATCTGTGTCCCTGATGATCAGGTACACGACTCGGACCCCAGGCATCAATATGAAATAACTCGAACTTGGAGGTACTACTCCGACCTGGACGACTGGGAAAGGACGACCTGTGATGCTTTTCCAATTGACACGCCTCACACTGAATAGGTGTGTGAGGAAGACCATAAGGTAACACGTGACGCAACTTCTGAAGCGGTAAATGGCCAAAGCGCAGATGTCACAATAAAGTAGATACTTATCCAGTGGGAAGGGATGAGGTTCCAGCAAATGGGGTCTGATTCAGGCGGTGGAGGCCTCCTTGCTCATAGCCATGACCAATCACGTTGCCCGTATGGGTGTCCTGAAAAATCAAAGAAGATGGATCAAAAATTGCCCGACAATGTAGATCCTTCGTAATCTGGCTAATTGACAACAAATTCATTGAAAAATCAGGTGCATGTAGCACATTCTTGAGCTGCATAGAAGATGTCAATGTAATCTCCCCCTGACCAGTGATGGGGGAATGTGTACCGTTGGCAATTACTACTGTTCGGCCTGGAGGAATCTGAGTGTATCCTGTAAGTAAACTCTGGTCGCCACATAGATGATGTGTAGCGCCCGAGTCCATAATCCACGGTAATGTATCTGATCTACTACTGGTGAATGCAAGTATGCTACCTGAAGCACTGGTAGACGCAGAGGCAGAAGCAGCGGCATCAGATTGACTCTCCGTAGTCGGTGCTGGACTAGATGGTGGAATAATGCCCCTCAGACGGGCAACTAGATCGTCGAACCGTAAATCCAAAGTAGCAGCAGATGGAGGCTCTATCGCTCAGCAACCCGTGCGGATGCAGGAAATCCATGCTTTAAGTAGCATGTGTCTTCATTGTGTCCACCGCGGTGACAACAGGTACATGTTGGCCTAGTGCGGCCACCTCTTCCACGAGGTCCACGTCCACGGCCCTGGTGATGAAATCCGCGACCCTTGTTGGCTGCCATGGCTGAAGTATTCGGACTCGATGCCGTGGAAGGGACAGTGATCCGACTCAGTCTATGGAAGGCTTCCTCCATGGGAGGAATAGTAGAGTCGGCCAAAATCTGTGATCGTGCCGCCTCATACTCTGGATCAAGTGCAGCCAGGAACACACCCACCATAGTCGCGTTCCTATATGTCTTCTGCTGTTCTGGCGTGGCGGTCAGGGGCATGAAGCTGTAGAGCTTCTCGAACATCCCTCTCAGTGATGTATAGAGAGAATGTAGAGGGCGACCATTCTGCTTGATAGTGAAGATATCATGCTGGAGTTGCAGAATCTTCGTCTCGTTCTTCGCCTGTGAATATGTAGCCGCCAGAATGTCCCACATATCCTTGGCCGTGGGTTGACGTAGAATGTGATTGGCTATCTCAATTACCAGTGTACCGGATAGCCAAACTTTGGCGTATGCATCATCAGCCTCCCAAGAGGCATTGGCTCCAGTCTTCTCTGCAGGCTCTGGTTCGGTAAGAATGTGCTTCTTACCCGTTGACTTCATGATGCTCATGAACTGCATTGCCCACAGTTCATAGTTTGTACCGTCCATCTTTACAATAGGCGCTGGACCACGAAAGGCGCCGATAGATGGGATATCCGCCTTGCTTTCTGACATACTGGAGATGGAAGACTGGAGCGATTGACAGAGGATGAGATTCGTCTACAATGACATAGACGGGTTTAGTTGCACGTGTAGACCTCAAGCAACTAAACCCATGTGGATGAAGATGTGCGCCCTAGGGCTTAGGGCTTAGCACACGTACACGCGCGCAAGAAGCACGCGCATACGCAACTGGTTCGCCCCAGCAACTGGATCTCACGTGCTTAGGGCAGAGGCGAGGAGGCTACAGGCGCAGAGGAGACGCACGCGCACAGTGCTGGATCGCGCGCAAGAGGGCTACAACGCGCAGTGGAAGCGCGCTCGCGCAGTGCACGGCAGAGGTGCGGCACGGAGATGCGGCAGAGGCGCAGTGCGCAGCAGAGGTGCAGGGGCGCTGGCGCACTTCGCGCAGGGGCGCTGGCGCGTAGGAGCAGCAGCACCGGCGCACAAGGGTGCTGGTGCGGCTGCGGTGAGCCCCGGCAGCGCCGATGAGATGGAGAGAGAAGAAGAGGCCGGCGGGTGGGGTAGGGTAGGGTTAGGGTTTCGAGAACTCCGGTCTAGGACCGTCGCTCTGATACCACGTTGGGAAAAATGAACAACTTATTTATTCCATAAGCCCTAGGCTCTCTTATATAGGAGAGTAGCTATGGGTAAATTACATAAAGCATACAACTGAAAATAAAAATAACGAAAGGATACAGACACTACTATATGCGTTAACAATTACCAATCAAGTAGGCATTGAAGGTGTCGCCTTAATGACATACCTTACCAATAGCAAATGCCTTAGCTATGCCACCTTTGCAAAAAATACAAACTATACAGGGAATTATGTTTATCCATTACGAAGGAATTTTACTCCAAAAAAGTTGCAACATAATTTTGCATCCATCTGGATGCATCGTTACATAGATGGAGTACAAGCAAGTGGTGGTCTATTGATTGAGCAAAATTCACGGCCATGGCACAAGCAACTGAAATGCTGTAGATGGATACTTTCTGTTTTTGACGGACTTCATGTCCTCGTGAGTCTTCCATAAAATGCACAGTGATAATAGAGCCGCACTTTACTCTGCAAATAATTTTATCTTCGATTAGAGGACTTCAGAGAAGATTTAAAAAGGTGTTTCTTCGTGCGATGCCTGTTCCATCTGAAGATTCAGTTGCTGGTATCTTAGATTCTTTACCAGTATTCTTCCAAAGTGTTCTTTGACAAATGTTGTTTAGAGCTGACGATGATTTATATCTTTGCATGTGCGTAGAGAGAGGTGTTGATATTTGCTAGTACGAAGATCCTCTACACTGATTACATTCTTTTATGCTTGCTATGTATATTCTTCAAACCTTTTTTTGAAGCCAGAAAATTTTCGAACTTTTTTTCGATTTTGCCTTCTTTTTCCTCTTGTGTATGGTCCTTAAATTGAAATTCCTTACGAAGTTTACTTAGATTAGGTTTCTTGTCCAAACATTGATAATAAAGATGGATTTTTGCTGAATGAATAGTAGAAGTTCAAGAAAATCTACGATTTCTAGTTTCTTGTCCCCAAGATAGCAACTTCTGTTGTCAATTTTGGTTCTGATGATTCACTGCAGGATACCTTTCCTGAAGCTCGGAAGTTATTCAAGTGCAAAATTCACCAGTATATCAAGGAACGGTCGCTTGACGCAAAATATGCTTGTGCTTTTCTATATAACATAGTTGAATCTCATCCACCAGGAATCGCCGAGGTGAGTATGTTTGGTCCCCCCTGCCTTGTATCGTATGTTGAACCAACCGTAGAGCCATACTATTTTAGACACCTCTTTGTTTAACAATTCTTCTTTCTTCAGGACAAGCATAATTTGATTGAAATTGTTCAAATGCACCATCAATTGAAGGTTCGCCAGCTCTCGGTGCAAAGTGATCTGAACCCCCTTGTAGCATATCCAGAGTATATTCTCCCATGGCTTGTACACGCTCTCGCACACCATCCGTCGTTTCCAGATGTTGATGGTGAAGAAGTTAAATCTTTTGAGCCCGTCTATTGGTAAGGGGATTTTTTTTCTTAATTGTTGTCTTTTTGGCCATCTACTTTGCCATTCTTGGGGTCTATGTATCAACCTACTTGATATTCATGCTCATACGAAACATCGTCTGTCTGACTATAAATTTGGTGCTTTGACAACAAAAACGTCGTCTTCTTATGTCAGTATAATATTGCTTGTTTATTTTTCAAGACAATACATATTCTACTCCATTCTATTTCATGATGTTCTCCATTATCAGTTAGATCCTACACCATCATAATTTTTCATTTTCTCCAAAGATTCTAGATCTTCCTAAAGATTCTTTTCGCAGTTAACTTCAAGTGAGTCGATCTTAATAGGGCATTTCTCTGACTATTTAGTTATTTGGTTAACGCGCAATGGGTCCGTTTTTGTGATGAGCGGTTCTATGTTAAGAATGTTATTCACTTAGATAAATCTTACCTTGAGGCTTGGTTTTTGTAAATTAGCCAAATTATTATATTTTTGGGAGGACATCACGATAGATTTTTCCTCTTTTTTTGATTAAAAAAAGGCATTTGTTTGATTTTTACAGTTTTCATGAATGATGAAGTCTTAGGTTCGTTGTTATATTTTGTCTCATCAGCATTTTACATGCTTTACCTTTACATGGGCTAATTTGGAAATGGATTGGTTTAAATCCTATCAGTTACTTAGAGACTCACTCATCTAATCGCTACCATCGTTCCTAGCTACAGTCAACTCACCTTCATGTAAATTGTTTCATTGCCTAACATTCTGAGCCAACTTGATGCTATATGCCAGTCTAATTGTATTTCCAGTTTCTATTGAGGTACATGATAGGAATCGAGTTAATTAATTGCCTTGTTAGAAAATAGGAATGCGGAAGTGTATCAAAATAAAAGATAAAAAATATTGAGAACTCTCGGATTTAAAGTGGAACCCTACTCCTTAAGGAGCGGGATGAAACTACGGGAGAACGCCTCAAAAGGTTGATTTATGCATTGCACTTTCTCACTGGATACATGGGTTAGGGGCATCCTATATAACCCTCACCGAGTCTGCACATCTCACAACTAGTAGATGTGGGTCTAAAGACCTAGATGTGTTAAATGGATCCTAGAGTGATCCATTTACCCATCTACATATATGAGTGAAACACAACATATACTCGAACACTCCTCATGCTAGAGCATGCAATGCCAATCTTGGACAAACAGAAAGAAATCTCAACTCACAATACATGGCACTACTGACAATATCAACTCAACATGCACAATTGCTGGCTGCTGTCGAGGACGTTGCTTCTCATGCCGTGCAGGTGAGGAGGAATAAGCTGGCTGGAGTGCGGGTCAAACGTAATCTCCTCGTACTTCGCCTGTCAGAGTTACTGCAACTGGATGAGTCTCCACTTGAAGAACTCTGGCACGCCATAACATGTGGACACTTGCTCCATCTCTGAAAGGGTTGAACTGATAAAGCCGTGGAGTGCAATCCTCGTCGAAATCTACGATCGTTGGAGAATGGAGTCTGAAAAGTCTTCTCGTCGGAGAACTGGTTCTCTCCTATACTGACTCAAAGAATGAGATCTCTACTTTGGAGTCCCTATGAAACCACATGAAAACCTTAGTCCACATGGCATAGGGAATGGGATCTCTACTCTGGAGTCCCGCTGGATCACATGAAAACCCTGTCCGAAACACAAAAGATGGGGACCACAAACAATGATGGCATACATGTGTGCTTCAAAAAGAAGACCGCATACATATGCATGTCTTAACTGGAGACTCAGAATCTGATTGTCGAGTCTGAACATCTGTAGAGTCTAAAAAATCTTATTGGTATGGAATTTGCCATCTGAATCAGGAATAGACCGGTGTCTCTAAACAATACTCCCCTTTCTCCCATTCTTGTTGGAAAATGGTGACATCGACAAGTGTTAGATTATTTGGTTGTGCGCTACTTGAATTGTAAATGAGTAAATGGATCACTCCATGATCTATTTACCACATCCATGTGTTTAGTCCCACATCTACCAGTGGTGGGACTTGGATGCTCTATGTAGGCTATATAAGGAGCCCCAAACCTCCTGTATCCATTGAGAAAAATCAATAGACTATCATCCTTTTGAGGCATTATCTTGTGGTTTCATCCCGCTCCTTAGGGACTAGGGTTCTACGTTAAATCTCGTCTTAATTCCAAGCTTTATTTCTTTATTCTGATACGCTTCCACATTCCTATTTTTCTAACATGGTATTAGAGCGGGTTCGATTCTCGAGGTTTTTGCGTTCTTTATTTCTTCGAGATTCAATTGTAATGTTGTTCATTCTTGAAGATTAAGTATTCATATATGGTTCAAGTTTTGGTTCAAGATCTTTGGGTTTTCTAAAACCCTATATTTATTCGTGAAGATCCAGCATCTTGAGGCCAAGCGCGTGGGCCTTCTGCTTGTAGGAGATTGCCCTTTTCCTGGACAAGCGTTGGCGGCGCTCCAGACATCGCCTCACAAAGCCTTCACTTGTGCTGCACCTCCATATTTGCCTCAAGGCGAGAGCGCCTCCAGTCTACATGCTCCATGGCGAAACAAAATCATGCTGGCTGCGTCTCCCACCCTCGCGCGAGCCTCCAGCAACTATGGTGAGCCCCACAGTTCTTGCGCCTCCTCGTGTGATGCTCCTGGTGGACCCTCCACTCACGATACTCCACCATTAGGGTACATCCTCTCCTGCATGAAACACCCCCTTTTGTGCGTATGAGCCACACATGCGGCCTCGATCTCTTGTCGTGCTCCTGCATCTGGCTTCTGCCCTCCTTCTAGGCTGATGGCGAGCTCCTTCCCCATGCACATCGTCCCCAGCCCTAGCTGCAAACGGCAGCAGCAACGTAGCGACGCATTCAAGCGGCACCACTCTTCCAGATCCAGGCTCCCAGCGAAGCTCCACCCCTTCGTGCGCCTCCAAGAGCGTGCACGATCCTGCCAACCTCTCTCCCCTCGCACGAAGCAGCTCGTTCATCATCTCTAGGCAGAAGCCCCACCTCTAGGGGTGGCTTTGAACTCCAGTAGACACCCTCCGTCGGGGGCGACATGCGTTAGAGAGGGGGGTTCCCACTGTGGCCTATGTTAAAAAAATTGATGGCTATGTTAAAAAAAGCAAGAAAAGCCGTAAAAAATGGACGGCTTATGTTAAAAAAATTGGTTGCTATAAACAATGAAATAACTGAGAAGAGATTTTTCATTGAGAAGAAAAGCCAAAAATGTGATGGCTTATTTGGTTTTGTTTTCTCACTGTTATTCATGTTTTCTATCATTTTATTGTCTTCTCCCAACTTGGTCGGCGATTGTCATTCTGACTAGTATGGGAGAAAGGGGGAGTATATGTAGAGTCACATGTCTATTCAGACTCTCCAGATACAGAGATTTCACACCAGCTATATTTTCCAGACTCTACAGTTCAGATTGACTATGCATAGTTCCAGACTCGACGTCCAGATTCTGAGTCCACAGTGTGTTGCGCAAGTTCAGACTCTACATTCAGGTTGTTTCAGAGTCTACAGTTCGAGACGCACAAGTGTGTGCTCATCAGTTTTCGTAGTCCCCATTATTCTTGTTGTTTTGGCCAGAGTTTTTATGTGAGCCCTAGGGACTTCAGAGTAGCAGACAATTGCCTATGCCATGTGGGCAAGAATTTTCATGTGATATCATAGGGACTCCTGGTAGAGTACCATTCTCTGTGCAAGATGGGAGAGACCCAATTCTCAGACGAGGAAACTTCTTCAGACAATATTTTCCAGCGATCGTAGACTCCGATGAGGATTGCACTCCACAGTCTTTTCAGTTCGGCCCTTTTTCAGAGATGGAGCAATTGCCTACATATTGTGGCGGGCCAGAGTACTCTGACGAGGAGACTCATTTCAGTTGCAGTGACTCTGAGAGGAAGAGTACGGAGCACATGCTCTCCAACGAGGAGATTCAGTTGACTCACACTCCAGCCCGTTTGTCCTCCTCACCTGCACGGCATGAGAAGCATCATCCTCGTTAGCAGTCGAGTGTAACGTGAGTTGAGTTTCTTTATGTTTGTCCAAGCTGAGCATTGCATGCTCTAACTTGTGGTGGAGTATTTGTGTATTTGGTTGTGCACTATTTGAGTTGTAAATGGGTATATGGATCACTTCAGGACCTATTTACCACATCCATGTGTTAAGTCACACATCTACCAATGGTGGGACTTGGCGGCTCCGTGAAGGCTATATAAGGAGTTCCAGACCTCGTTTATCTATTGAGTAAAAGCTATAGACTATCAACCCTTTGAGGCGTTCTCTCGTGGTTTCATGCCGCTCATTAGGGAGTAGGGTTCCACGTTAAATCCTGACTTCATCCAAAGTTTTATTTCTTTATTTTGATACACTTAGGCATTCCTATTTTTCTAACAACAATGTTGGGAGAAGACAATAAAACAGGGAGAAAACTTGAACATCACAAATGATTTCTTTCACAATATATATATATATATATTTGTGGCTGATAGTCCACCCAATAAGTTTGAGTGAACCCATGTGCTACAAGCCTTGCCTTGTAGCGATCTACACTGTCATCTGCGCGTTGCTTCACCGTAAATATTCATTTGCTCCCGACAACAGAGGCACCTGGAGGAGCAAGTAAGGTTGCAGAAGTCGGCAGTCCGTACTCGATGGGCAGTGTCACTGACTAAGGATTAATCGACAGTCGGAGAGTAATCGGATTTTGTCGGGCATTAATTGGTTTTGAATTTTTTTAATTATTTTAAATATATAAAATAATTTTTAATAAATATAATCTCATATTTTCATATATTTAGCCATTTTAATACCTTTAAGAGATTAAAAAAGGCTATTATAGCAAGAAAAAAATGCATCAAACTCAAGTAACTCAACATATTTATAAAGCATGGTTGAAAAGATACACACACATGTGAAAAATGATGTAAACCCTAAGTTATAAGTTCCTAAAAATTCTAGAGTTGAAATCCTATCTCCCGGTCATTTTTATTTTTCTATGGAACCGGACCCCTCATCTCCATTTCTCTCTCAACTGATGAAGTTTGGTGCACATCTTCTCTCTTCTCTACTCATCCCCCCAATCATGGAAGGACATATCGATATCGGTATCGATATCGGTACCATGTCGATACCGATATATCGCCCATATATCGGCGATATATCGACGCCATATCGCCGACATCGGGAATCGGCTCGCCTTTTTTGCTTGTTGATACCCGATATCGGACATATGAGCGATATATCGGTGACCTGTCGATAGCGATATATCGCCGATATATCGGGATACGACCTTCCATGCCCCCAATTACAATATGCATCGATATTAAAGAGTGAGATAGTTAATTCCTTTAGTTGCACTGATACAAAAGCGTAAATTTTATTGCATCACCATAACCCAAAATGTGCGGGCATGCTATAGTTACTAGTTTTTAGACAGATTTCTAGGTGCAATGGAAGACATTAACATGGCACTACGAGCTTAACATGCCAAAGCATAGTCAATGGTTAAAGATCGAGTTGACGAGAGCTCGATGCTCAAAACAACTTTAAGACACTACTATTTTAGTGGAACTTGTATATGGGTCTAATATGAAAGAAAAGAGGGATTTTTCAAACAGATCAAACACAAAATCATGGATAAATATTATGCGTTATGAGGTTTTATGAAAAAAAAACAGAATACATTCCTTGGATGGCAAGATTGGAGACTGGAGAAACTCGTAGAAGGGCTTTAGCAGTAGATGGGACCTCCCTTGATATTGTCGATGCGGAGGTTGAAAAGATACACACACATGTGAAAAATGATGTAAACCCTAAGTTATAAGTTCCTAAAAATTCTAGAGTTGAAATCCTATCTCCCGGTCATTTTTATTTTTCTATGGAACCGGACCCCTCATCTCCATTTCTCTCTCAACTGATGAAGTTTGGTGCACATCTTCTCTCTTCTCTACTCATCCCCCCAATCATGGAAGGACATATCGATATCGGTATCGATATCGGTACCATGTCGATACCGATATATCGCCCATATATCGGCGATATATCGACGCCATATCGCCGACATCGGGAATCGGCTCGCCTTTTTTGCTTGTTGATACCCGATATCGGACATATGAGCGATATATCGGTGACCTGTCGATAGCGATATATCGCCGATATATCGCCGATATATCGGGATACGACCTTCCATGCCCCCAATTACAATATGCATCGATATTAAAGAGTGAGATAGTTAATTCCTTTAGTTGCACTGATACAAAAGCGTAAATTTTATTGCATCACCATAACCCAAAATGTGCGGGCATGCCATAGTTACTAGTTTTTAGACAGATTTCTAGGTGCAATGGAAGACATTAACATGGCACTACGAGCTTAACATGCCAAAGCATAGTCAATGGTTAAAGATCGAGTTGACGAGAGCTCGATGCTCAAAACAACTTTAAGACACTACTATTTTAGTGGAACTTGTATATGGGTCTAATATGAAAGAAAAGAGGGATTTTTCAAACAGATCAAACACAAAATCATGGATAAATATTATGCGTTATGAGGTTTTATGAAAAAAAAAACAGAATACATTCCTTGGATGGCAAGATTGGAGACTGGAGAAACTCGTAGAAGGGCTTTAGCAGTAGATGGGACCTCCCTTGATATTGTCGATGCGGAGGCAGGGACACCTTTGGCTGATGTCGAAGGAGAGGAGGTATGGTCTGGCGATACGGAGGCAAAGGTAGAGGTGAGGTGCATTGTCTGTCTCGAGCAGAGAAATGTGGGGAGGGGTTTAGGCGTAGGGATTTTTATTTTGACAGTTTGCTCTTGAACCCTAATCGGGTATCCTGGCTGGGTCTCCACATAATCGAAAATTTTCTAAGTAGAAATCGATCGTATGACCCGTCTAGTCGTCCGATTAATCGACCATACCCGGCTAATGCCCGATTTTGGCTAGTCGACTCGGTTACTCTACCGAATCAATCAATCAGACCGACTAATTGGGTTAGTCGGCTGATTTTTGCAACAGTGGGAGCAAGGACCACACTACCGGTACCACATCACTACAAAGCGGCCATCTCCTCTTTCATAGCAAGTCGGCATCGACTATCCTGTGCTGCCTCTTTATATGATCGAGGGATAGTAACAACAGAGAGTCCCGTAACAAACCTCCTGTGCTCCTCCGAAAGATGATCCAACGAAACATGCACAGCTTGAGGATAAGTGGTATAGTTACAACGTTGCATCCTCAAGGCAATTGGAACATCCATGCCATCAACCTCTCTGTATCAACTCGTACTGTACAGTTCCTGTGGAACACACATCTCCAGTGCCATTAGTAGAAACAATATGATCATTACATAACTTAGGCGTGCTTGATGATTGAGAAGACACGAGCATTCATTCCCACTTCTTGCATCTCTGTGGCCTGTTTTAACGTCTTCATAGCTTCATTCCCATTACTATCAAACTGAGCAACAACATGCTTACAGGAATGCTACTATGACCAGAGTTTTTCTATCATCTCTTGTCTCCGAGTATGATGCAACACATACTCAACTACTTGGAGAGACGATTTCCGCAATGGAAGAGGTCTACAAGTGGCTAAGCATGATCACTATTGCGTCTTCTACCGTGACTTAGCCTCCCTCTGTGATGGCTGCTTCTCATGTCAGAGGGAGTTCTTCCCGGTTCCGCGGACGCGGATCCTGTGATCGGGGAGGAGGACGGCACCATGGCCCATGCTCACATTGCCACCATCCGGGACATTCAAAGGAGACATGCTATTAGAAGCATGGGTATCCTGCATCCGACCATGTTGGTAAGCCGACAGAAACTACTCCAGCTTCTTCTCATGATACGAGGTTTAATGGTATTGTCTCGAGATTGAGAGAGATGATGATTATACTGCCTGACCCAGGAGGATCTTCAGATGTTGCAGCTATTGTTCAAGCCTCTACGAGTTCCTCAGGTATTGCTTATGCACTTACCAGTTGTAGTAGTTCAGACTAATTGGATTGTGGACTCCGGAGCTTCCCATCATATATGTGGAGATCATACTCAGTTTACTTCATACCGGCGTATCCTTCCTGGTAGATCTGTGGTGATTGCTAATGGGGTTCATATACCCATTGTTGGTTAAGGGGGATTGTTGTTGCTCCCTCGATGTATTTGAGGAATGTATTGCATGCTTCAGCATTTCAGATAAATCTTTTTTCTGTTAGCTAGATTACAAAAGATTTACATTGTTGTACCATACTTGATACTTCTCTTGTGTTTCAGGTCAAACTCACAGGCCGAGTGATCGGAAGTGGCCGTGAGCAGAGAGGACTTTACACTCTGGTTCGGCCTTCGTGTACTGGTGCTACTTCTATTCTCACTGGCTATGTTTCTCCTTTCATGTGACATCTTCGCTTTGGACACCTTCCTCTGCAGAAGCTGTGTCAGGTTCTCCCATAGATCTCTACTCGTTCTTCCTTGGAGGGTGAGGCGTGTCAGCTTGGGAAACACCATCGTTCATCTTTTCGGAATCGTCAGAGTCGTCACAGTAGTCAGCTGTTCGAGTTGGTTTATTTTGATATCTGGGGTCCTAGTCGTGTACCCAATCATCAGGGACATCAGTTCTACGTGGTTGTTGTGGACGATTTCTCTAGATTATCTTGGGTTTTCTTATCAAATAATAAATCTGAAGCTGGTACTGTTATTAAATCTTTTCTTATTGAGATTAAGAACATTTTTTTGCTACTATGAAGTTTATTCGCACTGACAATGCCTTAGAGTTTTCTTCCTTACAGTTGTCTGGCTTTCTCAAATCTATTGGTGTTATTCATCAGACTTCGTGTTCTTACACTTTACAGCAGAATGGTGTTGCAGAACATAAACACCATCATCTTTTGGATGTCACGAGAACTCTTTTGATTTAGAGTCGAGTTCCTCATTCTTTTTGGGGTGATGTGGTTCTCACGAGAACTTCTCATTGCATGCTACTTGGTGAACCGCACCACATGCCGTCTACTTTCCTTGGAGAAAAAATTCCTTTCTTGATTGCATTTCCTTTGAAGGACTTAATCTCGCTTACCCCCAGAGTCTTTGGATCTGTGGCCTTTGTCCATAATTTTACTCCTTGTCATGACGAGCTCTCTCCTAAAGCTGTCAAATGTGTGTTCATTGGTTGTTCTCCTACCCAAAAAGGGTATAGATGTTTTGATCCTGTTAGGAGAAGATACTATGTAAGTGATGCTGATGTTACATTTTTTGAGTTTATTATGTATTTTTCTCCTACAGGTGACAAGTTGTCTAATCCTGACGGTATAGATGTCTTTGTTCCACCTCTACTGTTATCTCCACCTACTCCTCCAGTTGTGTCTCAGTCACCTACACCTCCACCTCCTCCACGACCTCCACCTTCGTCTACCTTGACTCAGTTCCTCCCACATTTTTACATTCGCATGTCCTCTACTCGCCCCTCTGCTCATGTGCCTTCCTCGTCATCCAGTAAGCCTCAGCTATATAATGAACACATTGTTTCTACTGATGACACTGGTACTATGCTTGATTCACATGATACTACACAGGAGGAACTGATACTAGAGAATAGAGAAGCTAATGATCTTATTGTACCTATTGCCTTGAGGAAGCCACATCGCAATTGTGCCACATATACTCTAGCTGCACATGTTTCCTTGGATCATCTTTCAGAGGAGTACATGTGGTTTGTTGTGGGACTCTCAGCTGTTATTATCCAACGAACATATCAGGAGGCATTACAGGATAGTAGTTGGTGACTTGCCATGGGGGAGGAGATGTCCGCTTTGGAGTCTCGTGGTACCTGGAGTTCTTTTTGCACCTCCAGGTGCATCGGTTGCAGGGTGCAAATGGGTCTTTACTGTGAAGCGACGAGCAGATGGCAACACGAATTGCTACAAGGTAAGGCTTGTGGCACGTGGATTCACCCAGACTTATGGGGTGGACTATCTGGATACCTTCTCTCCAGTAGCCAGACAATCGGCATTACACATTCGTTTATTTGTTGTTTCACGAGACTGGCCTTTTTACCAACTTGATGTGAAGAATGCGTCTCTATATGGGGATCTACATTAGGAGGTATATATGCAGCAACCACCTGGGTTTGCTGCTGAGGGGAGTCTTAGAAGGTGTGTAGTCTTCACAAGGAGATTTACGGCCTGGAATAGAGTTCGAGAGCTTGGTGCCAGAAACTGTTAGAGCATCGGGGTTTTACTCAGTCCACTGCAGATCACTCGCTTTTTGTTCAGAGGACATAGAGAGATACTGTTGCTATTCTTGTCTATGTTGACGATATTATTGTCACAAGTGATGATGAGCATCATTCAGGTGGCCGCGGAGTTCCTTGGTCAACAGTTTGTGACCAAGGACCTTGGCGATCTTCGATACTTTCTTGATTTAGATTTTGCCAAGAACCAACGTGGTCGTGTGATGACGTAGAGGAAGTTTGTTACCGATCTTCTACTAGAGATAGGAATGACAGGGTGCAAGCATGCTACTACTCCTATGGTTCCAAGTACGAGATTATATGATGGTGACATTGAGGAGATAGATAAGAGGAGATATAGGGTGCTTGTTGGGAAGCTCTTATATGCTACCATCACCAGGATAGACATATCCTTTGTTGTGAGCAAGGTGAGCCAGTTCATTGAGCCGCACAGGAAGGTTCATATGGATGCTGTCTATATGATTTTGAGATATTTTCTTCACAAGGCACTGGTTATATTTTAGTAGGGGCACTTCTCTTGATGTAACAGCATGTGCAGACACAGATTATGCGGGATTTCCTAGGGACAGAAAGTCAACTTGTGGTTTTGCTATTTTGTTGGCAATTCACTTGTGTGATGGAAAAGTAAGACGCATACAGTGGTTGTCAGATCTAGTGCAGAATCCGAATGCAGGGCCATAGCTCAGGGAAGCACAGAGATGATGTAGGTCAAGTTGATCTTGATTGATCTTTCAGTTGATATACCTCTTCCTATGCACCTTTTATGTGACAATCAAGCTACACTTTTTATTGCAAATAATCCTGCATTCCATGAACGTACATAGCATACAGTGGTGGATTGCCACCATCCAGAGACATGATCCATAAGGGTCTCATATCCACCTCTCATGTTTCTATTGGGGATCAGACTGCTGATATATTCACCAAAGCTCTTACTAGAGGCCCATTCCAAAGATGCTGTTCCTAGCTGAGCATGATAGACATATATGCTCCAGTTTGAGGGGGAGTGTTGAGATAGTTGTTCTTCTGTGATCTTATTTATTATTTCAGTTTCTTTATGTAACTCTCATGCAATTAACCCAAGGCTCTTCTCCCATGTAAGAATGCCCTGGGGTCTCATGAATAAACGTGTTCCTTTTTCCACCAATAGTACACGTAACATTGTGAGGATTATTGTTATTCTAGTTTACGATTATGACTACTACATTATTACAGGAGATGATATGCAGGGGATTAGTAAGCAAAAGCATTCATCATAGAACAATTTTTCACCAAGGATCTTGGAGAACTGCGATACTTCCTTGGACTCGAATTTGCCAGGAATGAAAGAAGCCTAGTGATGAGTCAGAAAAAGTATGTTACCGATCTTCTTCTGAGACTAGGATGACATATTGTAGATTTACGACTACTCCCATGAATCCAACCACGAAACTCCATGATAATGATGAGGGAAGCTTCTATATGTTGCAATTAACACATTAGACATTTCCTTTGACACGAGCAAGGTCAGGCACTTTACATAGCAGCCATGTCAGACACATATTATTGTAGTTTCCATTGTCTTAAGGTACCCGAAGTCTTCACCGGGTACATGGTTATTCTTCAAAAAGGGGGCATCTTTTGAGATCACGACATGTGCAGATGCTGATTATGCAGTATGTCTTACAGACATGAAGTCGACACCAGGGTTCCCATTGTTTATTGGAAGATCTCTTGTCTCATGGAAAAACATGAAGTAAACTGTGGTTGCTAGGTCAAATGTTGAATCTTAATACTGAGCTATGGCAAGTTAGCAATGATATGAAGTGGGTTAGGTCTGTCTTAATTGACCTTGCTATTGAGGCACCTCTTTCTTTGTCGTTGTTATTTGACAATATTAATGCTCCATTTTATTTATTGCCAACTATCCAACATTCGATGAGAAAGCGGAACACATCAAGGTGAATTTCTACTATACTAGAGACATGATACACAAAGGGTTTCATGTATACATCTCATGTAAGCTTAATGAAATCCATGGAGCCATTCCAGAAATATTCTTCCAAGGTGATCTTGTTAGACATCTATGTTTCAACTTGAGGGGAAGTGTTATAAGAAATGTATATTTACAGTTTTGTTTCCATATCATTATTTCCTTTTCTATCTTATGAACTCTAATTAAACAAGTAATTCATTTCTTTCCGCAGTTTGTGATATACCTACAACCTGGGAGGGGGTCTAAGCACTTGTACTCTTGAAATGTATCAAAGAAAGATTGCCTTAATTACTCAAGTGTCAAGCTTACCCTTTCAGAGGGGAATAGTGTGTAGAAAACAAGTACACATGAGGACTCTTGAAGGTAGACCAAATATATAGCTTGGTGGATAATAAATCAAGTATGAGCATGTGTAGAATTGTCAGTGAAATTAGCCGATATTTCCGTGACATTTAGGTTCCTCCAAGCCATCGAAATGGTGAATTTCGCCCAACCTCCTTTGTATTTCGAAGCTTGCTGCACAATTTTTCGGCCGATTTCGATGATATGCTGGTAGTATTTGGCCGACATATCGCCAATATGTTGTTTCACCAGCTTATCAACATGTGGTGATATTGATTTTTAAGACCATGAGTATGAGGTCCATCCCTGGTGTACCACAAAGACATGTCGTTGATGGAATAAACGCTTGTAAGGGGAATTATATTAAATATTTAAGGCCTTTGCTCTTTCTATTGTATAGTACATCTATACTATATATTAAAGCTGGTCTCTTCCAGCTTTTTCTTTCATGACGACACGTGGCTCTCTCCATTCTCATCCCTCATTTGCTCATAGTCTGACACATGGCTCTCCTTGGTCTCCCTTCCGCACACCCCTTCCCCTCCTACCGTTTCTCTCCCGTCTGATCACATAAAGCAAAAGCACCATCAACGGCAAGCGAATCACCACTGGACAATTACACTATACTCTCTGATATTATTGGTATTATGGACATGTACCTGACGAATTGACTCCTGTTAATTACCATGTGAGCTGTTGTGGATTTTGCGACGAACATCCCTAAAATTTTTAATATTGCAAAAAAGGTTCCGTAAGGCCAGCCTCTATGCGTTAGACATTGATGTTTATTTAGTATATGTTATTTATTTGGCTTAGACTTTAATCTGTGGGTTGAAATGGAATCGAAGGCATTTTTGAGGAAATTTGAGAGGAAAGGATACACTAAAGTGGATAAACTTTGTTTTAAGGTAGTGTGTCCCTAATCTTCAATTTTCTACTTTTAACATATTTTTCCATCTTGGAAGGTCGAGATTATGTGAAACCCTCTTCATGTAATAATAATGATGTATTAGCTTAATTCAAGTGATTTCTAGATTTTTTTAAAAAAGCCATGAATGGCATCACCCTCCATAATTCCCTATATTGTGTGCGCATGGATTATATTACTTAATTACATAAATTTCCATGTACGCAACATATTAAGAGAAATATTGTATTAACTGCATATTAAATCAAATTCCTAATACAATATTAGAGCTACGATGAATATCAAATTGAGTTGTGCATAGCTAACATCCCCACATGGAGTACTGTGCAATTTACGGGTGAACGAACTCATACTCAACTCTAAATCAAAGAAGCATCGTTCGACATGTTAAAGCAAAATAAATCGCAACCGTGGGTTTACATTGAATCGATGGCGTTTGTCAATACTAAGGTTCAGGAAAGCGGTATGCGTATGCCTTCGGACAGGTCACTGAATAGCGCTTAAGCGGTATGCGGGGCCATATGCGTGGTATATGCGGTTCTATGCGGTTTCCTAATTTTTTATTTAAAAATAAATAAATATATACAAAAGTGACTACAACAGAATTAAATTTATGTATTATTGTGGTCCAACAAAAAATTTAAGAAAAATAACTTTCATATAGAGTTCAAAACCATCTCTATTAATCAAATATCAATACTTCAATAGAACGGTTAGCACACAAAATACGTGACAACAATCAACAAAATAGAAAAGTTAGCACACAAAATGCCTCTATTTTTGAATATAATGTCATTTATCTCTGTGGTTATATTTATAATTGATCCTCCATCAAAAGTACCAAGCTTTACATATAATATATTGCATTCATAATAACTATTAGTTGACTAAATTAGTTTGCTATATTATTGGTACATTATTCTTTTTGTTCCCCGCGTGTTTACTTCAATCTCGCATTACAACTACTTTGACGATGGATTTAAATTGTCATGGAATGCTTGGTTGGCATACATGTAAAAGTAAGGAAAAACGTGGCACAAATAACACAACAAAAACATGGCACAAACTAAAAAAATAAAAAAATTTGTATGCGGCCGCACAACCTGCATATGCGGCCGCACAACCCGCATATGCGGCCCGCATAAGCGCACGGGGCGCATAATGCGGGGCTTCAGGAAAGCGGTGCACTGAAGGCACCGCATACGCATATGCGGCCGCACGGGCCGCTTTCGTGAACATTGGTCAATACGAATGAGTTGTTATTAGTGATTAGACCCATTCACCTTTCAACCATTTGATTATTAGCATTTAATACTTCAGGCTACGATATGTGAACGTACTTGTGGTGTTTGATATAAGTTGCCCACTTAATCTAAGCCGTAAGCCGTTGAAGACAAAGCACGTGCTCCTCACGTGTTTGTTGTCTTTGACAACGAACAATAAAAAAGATCCCTTCATCTTTCATTTGTTTGATTGTTAGCTACGGATAAAAATAGATCAGATATTTGATTAAATATACCAATTTCCATACCCGTATTTGCTTATCTCTATAGAGTACAAATATTAATACAGATATGATTCGAATATATATTAAGAAAACCATATCCTTAAAAATACATATTGAAATATAAATAAGATTTTATCGAATCTGACTACATATGGAATAAAGAGCGGACTTGAATACATATCGAATAAAGAGCAAATCCAAATGTGTGTAGAATAAAGAGTGAATCCAAATATGGATCCTATAAACATCATATTCGAATACATATCGAACAAGTCCACATACGAGTATGAATTGAATTGTTACTATAGTTCACAGTGACTCAAAAAAATAGCTATTAAATATAAATAAGTTGCATCATTACAAAAAGGAGTGGTGAAGCCAATTGCATTCTTGATCAGAAGCAAAAACGAGGCAGGGTTTTGTAACTTTTGTTTGGTCCAACCACAAACAAACGGAAGCTTATTAATATCATTAATATATTGTATTATATAATATATAATAATACAATAATGTAAGACTTTCTCTTATATTAGTAACTAATATATAAAACAATTTAAATGTTACATGGATCCAGATCATTAGCATATCTGTATTCGTATTCATATCCGAATTGTTTTTACAACCATATCCATAAAATCAAAGAGGACCAATACATTGTGAATCTAAAATTACTGTAAAGAAACATGATATTGTTAGAGGGATTTCTTGAAAAAGGAAGGAAATGCCACATTTGCTTTAATGGCTCAAGGAGGAAATGGCTCGTATGATGAGTACGTACTCATTACCATGGGTTGAACATAAAGGCCCTAAATGTCGGTTTCGGTCATCATTTCGGTATCGACCAAAGCAGAATTTCGATGGAATTTCGGTGGAATTTCGACCGAAATTTCGGTCATTTCGGTTATTTTTTGTACTAGGACCCCCATATTTCGGTCATTTCGGTCATTTCGGTCGAATTTCGATTTCGACTGGATATCGATATTCGATAGAAATTCGACCGAATTTCGCTGAAATTTGAGGCCATAGAACATATTATGAAGATATGTGACTTCTTGATTCTAGTTGCTCCAATTGCATGATCCACTATAGAGATTGGCTTCCTACATAAGAAAAGAACATCAACGACGTGAACATCATCATGCAGAACAAAACTCAATGTAAAATTTGTTGTAACGTATTTTGTGAAAGTCAAGATGCATGAATGTATGATGATGGCAATTCTAGAATTTTGCCATGTTTTATATTTGAGAAAGAATTTCATATCCCTTGGAGTCTTGGACTCTGTGGAAGGAATAGAATTGCATGCATCCATAGAGCCCTAGGACTCTCTTGTATAGGAGATAAGCCTAGGGTAAATTATATAAGAGATACATAGGAGAAATCGGAATGAGAAATAAACATCAAGAGATACAAATATCTCTACACCCCCTATAACAAATTGCATAAATATGATAAAAGTAAACACCACATGTCATTTTAAAATCTTTAAAATTCTTTACATATTAAAAAATATAAAAATGATTTATTTATCTGACATATTTTTCTTTTCTCATTTTTATCTCATATATTATTGCCTCTTATGTAATATTATCCTTTTGTAATTTACGGTTTTAAATATAAAATTATATCTAATATTAATTACATATATAGATCATACATTTCATTATAATTATATTAGTATTTCATACTACACAAGTATAAATAGTTTCTTCCAACTAAAAGGTGACACCGACAACAACAGAATTACAAGAACTTATCTATTAGCTGGATAACTAAACAGTGGTAAATGTAATCAATTAATTTAATACATAATATTTTAAAATGATGTTCTTCAAACCGCTGCGTAGCGCGGGTAGAACTACTAGTTTACTCAGTAAAAGCAGTATTTATTTAACAAAAAATATATAAAAGTTTCTATTTTCTCCCTTGTACTAACCCCATCTTGGAAAAGATACATTTGGGTACAGAAGATCAGTTCTGCTTAAAATCATTCCCGTTTTGGTCCTATGGAAACATGGGGGAAATTCACTATATTACTTAAGTTATACAGGAATTGTTTCTAGTCCAAAGTTTCTGATGTACTTTTGGATATAAAACTGGTACAAGTAGTGTGCCTGTGCATATAAATATATCTCATAATTGTCAACACATTATATGCTTGCTGCAAATCACCAGTGCTAGTTTTTATATGGTACCTGTCATTAGCACTAATACCATATTTATTTTCTGTTGCTCGCATGAGGAATACAAATTCAGATTTCGAAATATGATACAAAAATTCCTAAAAAAAGTTCTTACTTCAAGTATGGTTTATTACGTGATATAAATTTTGTTTCCCAGGCGATTGCATATGTTTCTGAGTGCCTTGTTACTTGGTGATGAAAACTTGCAATCAGATATGAATTCCAGTAGAATTAAAGAGAGTTTCACTGCAGTGGTGTCAATACTTCATTGCATTAAGTTGGCAGAAGATTCCGTAGATAAATCAAAAGTTAAGGTTAGCAAGTCTTGTTGCATATATTTGCATCTTTATTGCTACGTGAAATTTGTTGTAAACTAGATCCTTACCTGTTGGCATATTCAAATTTTCTGAAGTGTACTGTATCCCATGTTGCTGCTAAGCTTGTTGTACATACTTTACAGAATTCACAAGCATTATGTGATCTTGGTCTATCCATTGCCAAGCATCTTGTGAATGACCATGGAGATGTGAACGAGGTGAAACCTACAGTTCCATTGCCTGGTGAAATTTATAAACAGCATGAAGCGGATGGTGAGCCTCTGGTAAGTCGTATTCAATTTACGCTTTTCTTGTCACAAGAAATCAGTAGAGTATGTTGTACCAATTTTGCAAACTTTCTCTATATTTATCATTTCGGATCTCAATTCCCATAAGATATAGGTATATCTGTTGAATTTTAAATTGAAATAAAAATCACTTGGTATGATAGGGACATTGGAGATCATGCGGAAAAACTTGTCACGTGCACAGAATTTGAGTAGAGCAGGCCTGGTTGTTATTCCAATTTGCTTTGGCAGAAATCGAGGGTTCTATTGTAGCCATTCTTTCTTTTATTGACTGGAAATGAACCGATCCTATCTACATAACATATCTACTTGCTTTGATGATTTTTTGTTTGAGATCGAAGGCATGCATGTATGCACAAAACCAGTCAAGAGTGTTGTCCATGTTTGTTGACAAATTGACATGTGTGGAGTAGATTACACATGAATTCAATTAAATTGGACCTGAATGTTGGTCTTCAATCTAGATGGGATCCAAAATTGCAGATTTCGATCAAGGAAATTCTGTTGTATGGGGCTGATAAACTAATTCTGCACAAGTCCGAAGGCTTTGCCTTGGATGCTAAGCATGCATAAAAAATTATTAGCAAGTACTAGTTCATTGATCTTACTTTTTTGTAATAAGTTTGGACGGGCGTTGGCCTCTAGTTATCAACTTATCATCGTTTTTTGGAAAACAAGTGTTGCCCTTCTTAAGTAATACTTCTTCGATTGGCCTACATGGGGATACTGCATTAATCGTTTTTAGGTACTAGGATGTATATTAATTAATAAAAATAGACACACTTTCGTTAAACTAAAAATTTACGAATATAGACAATAGTTAGCTGAATGATGCTTACGCTCTTTCCTTGACAAAGTCTTTATTGGAGGATTTTACCTCTGTTATTCATATTTCTTGTGCAACCCAAAAGAAGAAAACTGTGATTACACCAAATATTTCATCTGGTGAACACAAAAGAAAGAGATGCTGATAAATTATGATTGCTTTAGTTGTACGTCTAGAGATTTCTATAGATATTTGATATTTCTATGTTCATATATACCTTCTGTTATTTTATTTCTTTGTCTATCTTATGTAATTTATAAGAGAGCCTATGGTTCCCAGTTATAAACAGCTCTCGCGCACCTACGTGCGCCCCCACCCTTATGCATGTCGTTGGCCCTTTCTCACGCAGCAATCCCCGAGCGCTGTCCCTTCCGCGCATCACCGCCCCTGGGTGCTGCCCTTTCATGCGCGGCCTTCCACGTGCCGTGCATCTGCATGCGGCCACTTCACATGCAACGCCTCTACGCGCAGCTCGCCCTCTAACTGGCGCTAGTCTTCTTCCGAGGCCGCCTTTTCGTCGCCACTGTGTTGCACGGTCTCTGCCGACGGCATTCGTTCCTCCATTTGATGGATTTGGGTGCATTAGTCTACAATGTATGTTTAAGTAGACATTCACTCTTTGGTATACAAAATCCTAGTTTCTACATACGACAATATGTCTGAGAACAAAATTGATGTACCCGCCACATGCGTTTTCAGAGGTCGAGCGCCTATTGTCGAAATGGGCTGAACAAATTGTGAGCTTTGGGCTATGCAGTTCACGAGCCTTATGGAGTTGAATGGTAAGAAGTACATTCTTACCACGGAGGACCCGATGTAGAAAATTGGGGTAAACGCCTCGTGGAAGGCGGACGACACATATACCAAAGTTTAGCTTTTTTGGTACATTGATGATTGAAATTGCCAATGATGTGTTACATCAGCTTACTGCTAAGGTGGTGTGGGATATCCTCACCGCAACATATTCTCGAGCGAGGAATGAGACGAAGATCCTCCAACTCCAGCATGACATATTCACTATCAAGCAGAACAGATGCCTCTTCATTCACTGTATACATCCTTACGTGGTTTGTTTGAGAAGCTCCACAACTTCATGCCTCTAATTGCGACTCCAGAGCAATAGAAGGCATATAGGATACTACATTTGTTGGTGTATTCCTAGCAACCCTTAACCCTGTATATGATGCTGCTTGCTCCCATATTCTAGCGGATGCCACTATTCCTCCCATGGAGGAAGCATTCCGCAGGCTCAACAAGATTACTATTCCATCCATAGCCACTAGCGAGACTTCTTCGGCTATGGCAACCTCTTGAGGAAGAGGAGGCTCTTCTACTTTCTGTGGATGCGGACATTATGGTATATGAGGTCACATTTGTCAGTGTTGAGATATTTATATCTCACATTATTATTTTTCTCTTTTCTATTTTCTTTATGTACCTTTAACGTAATTAACCCATGACTTTTCTCCTATATAAGAGAACCCTATGGTCTCATCTAATTCATTCTATTCTTTTCTCCTAACATGGTATCAGAGCAATGATCCTAGACCGGGATTCCTGCATCCCATTAACCCTAATCCTACACGCCCCCTCCCAGCCCCTTCTCCTGCCGCCATCGTCGGTACCCCCCTCCCGCTGTCGCCGCAGCTGGTACCCAACTCCCCCAGTCCTCGCCACTGCTAGTACCCCCGCATGCAGCCCAACGCCGCTCAGCCGCCCAGGGGCTGCCGTCGAGGCTCTCCCTTGCTGCCCAGCTGCCGGGGGCTGCTGCCGAGTCTCTCCCTTGCCACCCAGGGGTTGTCGAACAACAACCTGTCGACCGATGGTGGCCATCGTGACTGGACCGACCATTCCCAACACCGTTTCGACCCGACCTTCGTGTTTTTGTTGCAGTTTGGTTGTTTCTGCAAGCCGCTAAGGTCTGATTTTGTTCGGATTTTGTGATTTTGCACATATAAGTCACGTCTTATAACTCTAGACCCAAACAAAAAGTAGTACGGATGGTTGTATGAGTCTACAGATACAATCAATCCTCCAAATGATTCTGTAGACTCAGTCAGATCAGTCTATTCCTCTGTTTGTTCCGGGTTTCAGCGTTCTTATTACAATGCCAGAGAACAAGGGTGACGTCTTCTCATTGTCCGATATCTTCAAGCACCCAACTCCCATCGTGAAGATGGATATGACCAACTATGAGTTGTGGTTCATGCAGTTTAACACCTTATGCAGTGCCATAACAAGGAGCACATTCTGACGGATTCAAAATCGACAGACAAGACTTGGGCGAATGCTTTGGGGAAACAAAATGATGCCTATGCTCGCATTTGGCTCCCCAGGACACTCACCACAAATATTGCCAACGATTTTGTCAATCAACCTACGACAAAGGCTATGTGGGACATCTTAGCAGACACATACGAAAGGCAAAGAATGAGTGCACGATTTTTCAGCTCCAGTATGATATTTTCTCGACCAAGCTGAATGATTGACCACTTCTTGCCCACTTCTCACATCTTAGAGGCGTGTTTGAGTGACAGCACAGCTTCATGCCTATTACTAACAGCATTGAGCAATATCATGTATATCTAAATACCACTATGACACGAGTCTTTTTGTCGTCGCTTGACTCCGAGTACGATGCAACACATACTCAACAACTGATTCGAGAGACGATACCTCTGCTGAAGTATTTGGTTGTGCGCCCATTGAGTTATAGCAGGGTTAATGGATCCTGGAGAAGATCCATTTACTCCATCCAGTGTTTAGTCCCACATGGACCAGTGGTGAGACTTGGAGGCTCTGGGAAGGCTATATAACGAGCCCCAGACCTCCTGTATCCATTGAGAAAAAGCATTGCATAGCATGTCCCTTTGAGGGCTTCTCCCGTGGTTTCATCCCGCTCCTCACGGAGTAGGGTTCCACGTAAAAATCATGGTGTTCCATGTTTATCTTTCTTGTTTATGCTATGTTTATCAATCGCTTCCGCATTCTTCATATTTTCTAACATGCTATTAGAGCGAGTTCGATTCTCGAGGAATCGTTTTATGATCTTTCATTTAGTCGAGTTTCGATTATTGTTCGTTTTGCAATATTTCCTATTCGTGGATTTATTCTTGAAGATCGTCAAGAGGAGTCTGTTCTTTAGTTTGATCGTGAAGATTATTCTTATGATCATTCAAAGATATTTTAGGGTTCCAGTCAGGAACCCTAGATCTGATTTCCTCGGCACCCATGCACCTAGTCATCGATTGCTTTCACGGTGCAAGATTTTTCTGGCTCCTTAATGCCGCATCTCTTCTGCTACGCATCAGGCCGTGCATCTCCCAGGCGCCTTCTCTTCCAGCCGGCTTCCTATCAAGAGCAAGACTTCCAGGCGATGACCCTACAAGGGCAGGACGAGCCCGTGCGGCATCAACCGCAGACGTGCGAAATCAACCGCACAGGCGGCAAGCTCCAGGAGCCGCAGACTCGTGCGCCCCCGCGCAGCCCTTCAGGCGGTGCAAGTTCGGTGGCGCCCCCAACTCCCAGCGCCTGCACGCCTCGATCCCCGCAGCCCCGAGCCCCGCGCCCCGAATCTCCTTCCTCCAGGCACATGGCGACGGGCTCTCGCCTCTCTCGCGCGATCCCAAGTGCGTGTAGCCCTCGCCTCCTCGTGCCTTCCTCTCCAAAGCTGCCTGTGCTGATCCTGCGACGTCGGGCAGAGCCCCTGCTCCGCGCGTACCCCCATGACATCTCCCGCAGCCCGCGTGCCCTCTCGTTCCCAGGCAGCAGCGGCGGTGTCATCTTTTGAAGTCGGGTTCCCACGATCGGAACCCTACCGTGCGATGAAAAAGAAAAAGACCCAATTACCCCTGTGTTATTTAAATTAAAAAAAGAGAGGAAATGTTTTTGCTGTGTTCGGCCCAAGTGGGCTGAAACTTGAGGAAAAGAATAGGGGCTTGCGTGAGAATAAAAAAGAAGAGAGGGGGGCCTTTTGGTTTAAAAAAAGACAGAGAGAAAGAGGAAGAGAGCTCTACATTATTGTAAGCCCAAATGGGCTATTATATTTTCTTTGTTTAAAAAAAAGGCGCGTACAAAGAAAAAACCGTATGAATGTGTTAAAAAAAAGAGGCACACACAAAGAAAAGCCGTGCGGAAAATATTTGAGAAAAATGTTGCAAAAGTAAAATTTTTTTTGGAACGGCTTATAAAAAAAGTTCAAAAAAAATGGACGGCTTATTGCAAAAAAATGAAGAAAAGTCGCAAGAGAATTTTTTTAGAATATTCATGTTTTACCCATATTTATGTATTATCTTATCTTCTCCCAACGTTGTCAACAATGTCATTCCGACCAGTATGGGAGAAAGGGGGAGTATATATGTAGAGTCACAGGTCTTGATCCAGGTTCCAGTTTCAGATATCTGTCTCCAGACCAGCCAGATGATCAGACTCTACAGTTCTGTTTCAGACTCGACGATCATTATTCTGAGTCTGCAGTTCAGACACGCACGAGTGTGCGGTCTTCAGTTTCGTGGTCCCCATCATTCTTCTTGTTGTCAGACCAGAGTTTTCATGTGAGCCATAGGGACTCCAGAGCAGAGGACCATTCCCTATGCCATTGAGGGCAAGGATTTTCATGTGGTATCATAAGTACTCCAGAGTAGAGCACCATTCTCTGAGCCAGATGGGAGAGACCCAGTTCTCCGATGAGGAGACTTCAAGCGCAGTTTCAGACTCGATGATCAGATTCCGAGTCTTCAGTTGACTCACACTCTAGCCCGTTCATCCTCCCCACCTGCACGGCATGAGAAGCAACGCCCTCGACTGCAGCAATGTGCGCATTGGGTTGATATTGTCCGTAGTGTCCTGTAGCGTTGAGTTGAGTTTGTTTCTGTTTATCCAAGCTGATTATTGCATGCTCCAGCTTGAGGGGGAGTGTTGGAGTATTTGGTTGTGCGCCCATTGAGTTATAGCAGGGTAAATGGATCCAAGAGAAGATCCATTTACCCCTTCCAGTGTTTAGTCCCACATGGACCAGTGGTGGGACTTGGAGGCTCTGGGATGGCTATATAAGGAGCCCCAGACCTCCTGTATCTATTGAGAAAAAGCAATGCATAGCATGCCCCTTTGAGGGCTTCTCCCGTGGTTTCATCCCGCTCCTCACGGAGTAGGATTCCCCGTAAAAATCATTGTGTTCCATGTTTATCTTTCTTATTTATGCTCTGTTTATCAATCGCTTCCGCATTGTTCATATTTTCTAACAACCTCCAATGGGGAGGTCTACAAGAGGTTGAGTTAGATTACTACCTCATCTACTATTACGACCTAGACTCCCTCTGCTATGGCAGCCTCTCGTGGCAGAGGGGGGACTTCACAGTTTCATGGTCGCGGACCTCGTGGTCTAGGAGGACGTCAACATGACCCGTGTTCACATTGTCACTGTCCTGATCATTTTGAGGAGACATGCTATTTGAAGCATGGATATCATGTTTCTTCCCGTGTTGTTGAGCAGACCCAACATACTTCTGCCCCTGCTCATGATGCACGCTTTGATGATATTGTTTACAGATTACGAGAGATGATGAGCACTCCTACCACTTCAGCTGCATATTCTTCAGATGTAGCAGTTACTGCTATTGTTTCGTCTAGTTCATCTGGTATTGCTTATGCACTTACCAGGATTAGCAATTTAGATTTGTCTGATTGGATTATGGATTCTGGAGCATCACATCATATGTGTGGTGATCATGCACAGTTATATTCTTAAAGGTCTATCCCGCTTGGTAGATCCGTGGTGATTGCTAATAAAGTCCATCTATCCATTGTTGGCTAGGGGAGATTGTTCTAGCTCCTTCTATGCATATGCAGAATGTTTTATATGCTCCAGGCTTTCAGATGAATCTTTTGTCTATTAGTCAAATTACATAAGATTTACATTGTCATGTCATATTTGATCCTTCTTTTCTTGTGTTTTAGGACATACTCACGAGTGTGGTGACTGGATGTGGCCATGGGCTCAGAGTACTGTACAAGCTTGTCCAACCACCGTGTGTTGGGGCTACTACTATTCCTTCAGGATCCTTTTCCCATTTCATGTGACATATTTGCATCGGACACCTTCCTCTACAGAAGATGTATCATGTTCTACCTCAGATCTCTATTCATACTACCTTCTACTGTGAAGCCCGTCTGCTTGGGAAACACCATCGTTCTTCTTTTCCGAGTCGTTAGAGTCGTCATAGTAGTCAGTCATTTGAGTTGTTTCATTTCGGTATATGGGATCCTAGTCGTGTTCCCGATCATCAGGGACACCGTTTTTATATGGTTGTTGTGGATAATTTTTCTAGATTATCTTTAGTGTTCGTTTTGAAACATAAGTCTAAAGCATGTGCTGTCATTTATTTTTTATCTTTTTGAAGCTAAGAATATCTTTTATGTTAATGTGAAATTTATTCGTATTGACAGTGCCTTAGAGTTTTCGACCGTACATTTATCTGAATTTCTCCCATCTCTTGGTATTGTTCATCAGACCTCTTGTGCTTATACTTCACAGCAGAATGGTGTGGCGTAACGCAAGCACCGTCATCTTCTTGATGTGACGAGGACCCTTTTGATTCATAGTCGAGTTCCTCATTCTTTCTGTGCTGATGCTGTTCTCACTGCTTGCTACTTGGTGAACCGCATGCCGTCCACTATTCTTGGAGAAAAGGTGCCTTTCTTGATTGCATTTTTCGAGGACATGTTCTCCCTTACTCCCAGAGTTTTAGGTCTATGGCTTTTGTCCACAATTTCATTTGTGGCCATGACAAGCTCTCACCTAGAGTTGTCATATGTGTCTCTGTTGGTTATTCTCATACCAGAAAGGTTATTGATGTTTTTATCTTGTTTGAAATAATATTATGTTATTGCTAATGTCACAATTTTATTGTCTATTAGGTACTTTTCTCCTACAGATGACAGGTTAGTTAACGTCGTTTCTGGTGAGGATGTTGTTGTTCCTCCACCTCTGTTATCTCTACCATTTGCACCTCATGTTGTGTCAGTCATTTCCACCTCCACTATCTCCACCTTCGCCTACACTGACGCAGCTCCTACCACAGTTTTACATTCGTAGGTCTACTACTTGCCCCTTTGCTCACGTGCCTTCCCCATCATCCAACAAGCCTCAGGTATGTAATGAGCACATTATTTCTACTGATAGCACTAGAGATTTGATGCTCTACAGGATACCGTACATGATGAGTTTATACCAAAGAACAGAGTGGTTAATGACCTGGATGTACCTATTGCCTTGAGGAAGTCACGTCCCAATGTGCCACTTATCCTCTCACCGCGTTTGTTTCATTGGACCATCTTTCATAGGAGTACATGAGGTTTGCTGTGGGACTCTCTGATATTACTATCCCACAAACATATAAGGAGGCCATACATGATAGTAGGTGGTGAATTGCCATCGAGCAGGAGATAACCACTTTGCTGTCACGTGGTACCTGGAGCATTGTTATTGCTCCTCCTAGTGCCTCTGTTGTGGGATGCAAATGTATCTTTACAGTGAAGCAACGAGCATATGGTAGTGTGGATCGCTACAAGGCAAGGCTTGTAGCACGTGGGTTCACCCAAACTTATGGAGTGGACTATTTGGGTACCTTCTCTCCAGTGGCCAGACACTCGACATTTCATATTCTTCTATCAGTTGTTTCATGGGACTGGCCTCTTTACCAACTTGATGTAAAGAATTAGTTTTTATATGATGATCTATAGGAAGAGGTATATATGTAGCAATCGCTAGGTTTTGCTACTGAGGGGGAGTCTTAGAAGGCGTGTTGGCTTCGTTAGGCGATTTACATCCTGAAGCAAAGTCCTAAAGCTTGTACCAGAAGCTATTGGAGTTGATAGAGCTATAAGGGTTTGCGCTGTCTACTACGGATCACTCACTTTTTGTTCAGAGGATAATGAGAGGTGCTGCTGTTATTCTTGTCTATGTTGATTATTGGAGAATGTAATTGGTGGGGTAATTGAATCTCACCAAGATCCAATTACTCCACTCAAGTTTAGTCCCACATGTATGAGCGGTGGGACTTCGGTCTGTCTGAGGGGGTATAAAAGGAGTCCCTCAACCCCTGTACTCATAGAGAAATTCAATAGAATATCTGTTTTTTGAGGGCTTCTCTTGTGGCTTCATCCCTCTCCTTAGGGAGTAGGATTCCACGTAAATCCTCGTGTTCTTGATGTTTATTATTTTGTTTATCGATTTCTCTTTCGCTTCTCAGATTTCAACATGGTATTGGAGCGGGTCGATTCTCGAGGATTTCAAGTTCTTGTGCCTTTATTCAATATTCGTTTTTTGTATTTTCTGTTCGTCGAAATTATTCGTGAAGAATATTATTATGAATTTTTGTTCGTGATTGAGTTCAAGATAATGTTCTAGGGTTTTGGTTTGAAACCCTATCTCCCGGAGGTCGTCTCAACGGCAACCTAGATCGTCATGCTTTAGTTCTCCCATAAGCAGTTCTCCAGGCACTTCCAGCCCCTCTTGCACACCTCCTTCTAGGCGCAACACTTCTCTAGTCTGCCACGAGATGTCCTCCGTGCACCAACCGCATGAGGCAGCATCTTCTCTCGCGCTATAGACAACCCTTTCCTGTCGAGGCTTCTGTAGGCAACCGCCACCATATCTAGACGGTCGCAGCGGCACCACAACACCATATGAAAGCCACATCTTCTGCAGCTGGCAGCGCGCAGTGGCTTGTGCGACCTTACACCAACAAGTCTCGAAGAGCGTGGACCTCCAATTGCGCAACAAGGCATAGGGGTATCAGTCTGGACCGCAATTTACAAGGCGGCATCACGTTTTCGAGCCTCTCTAGGAGTCCCTTCTGCTTCAGGCGACACCTGCTCTGCGCGAGGAGCTCACACCTCCTCTTGCTATCAATTCCTCCAATTCTCACGAGTTGCGGCGACACCCCAAGCTGAAGGTTGAAGCGACAACCCTCCTGCTCCTCTCTTCTTCTCGAAGCACACACGACACCGTATCAGGCGTGATGCTCCAGCACATCTCTTGCGTACGAGCCCCTTCGATCTCGCCTACCAAGCGATAATGCTAACCTCAGGCGCATGCCTCTGGGCGGGTTGCGTCCTAATCACTCGCTCTAGCAGGCGACACATGCTACTGTTCTTCTCCTGAAGGCACCGTCTTCTCCTCCCCTCTCCGATGCCGCTTCCATTGCAGCTGGCGATGCCGCCTCACGTGCCCTGATCTCTTCCCCATATCACAATGGGCTGTGGCAATATCAGAGAGGGTTCCCATGATGGGAACCTTAGGCCTGCTGCCTTTTTTAAAAAATAAGAGAAAAAAATTGCATGCCTTGTTTGGGCGTGAACCAAAATAAATTATTGGGCTTCAATTATTATTTTGCCCATGTGGGCTACTTCCTATTTTGGCCCCACCAAGCGTTGTTTAAAAAGTGGAAGAGAGAAAGAGAAAAAAGAAAAAAAAGAAATGAGAGCTCAAGTGGTTCAGGGCGAGAAAAAAGGGAGAGAAATAAGATTGGGCCCAAGAGGGCCGAGATTTTTTTGGCTTTTTTGAAAAGACGCGTAGAAAAAAAGTCGAACGTAAGTTCAAAAAAATGCAAAAAAGGAAGAGAATAGCCGAAAAAAAGAATGATGGCTTTGAAAAAATTGAATTGTGCAAAAAAATGATGCACATGAAAAAGGATGATAAAAAAAGTTGTATGTTATTCATTTATTTCTCCCAACTTGATGCTATGCGCTCTTTTTCTATCAAGTATGGGAGAAATGTGGAGTCAGAGATGTATTCTCCACAACTTCTACCGCATGACCATGATTGATAGACCAACACTCCAGACTACTACTACGATCATTTGTTTTCACTGAGCAATGACTTCTTCGTCATGGCGTATACTTCTTCTTTTACGACCCGATCAGTTACCCACAATGGACTTCCTCTGGAGCGATTCTTCTCCATGCATGACTGTGATATATTCCAGTGACCTGCAAGCATGAGAGAGATACGTTTCGGTCACCTGATATCGCAACAGTTCTACAAGCATAGCAAAGATATGTTCCGATGACCTGAAAGCTGCAGGCCCTTCTTCGTGCGAGGTCTTCTACCATCAATGGACATGTGTTCTTCTTGTGATGTATCGTGTGAAGATGTGTTGTATACTTTTGTTTTTGTTGCAAGCTGTAGCTTTCTCAGCTCCAGCTTGAGGGGGAGTGTTGGAGGATGTAATAGGTGGGTAATTGGATCTCACCAAGATCCAATCACCCACTCAAGTGTAGTCCCAATGGATGAACACTAGGACTCCGATCTGTCTAAGAGGCTATATAAGGAGTCCCTCACCCCCTATAGAATATCCGCCCCTTTAAGGGCTTCTCTTGTGGTTTCATCCCGCTCCTTAGGGAGTAGAGTTCGTCGTAAATCTTCTTGTTCTTGATATTTATTATTTTGTTTATCGATTTCACTTCCGCTTCCTAGATTTCAACATTGATGTTATTATTGTCACAGGGGATGATGACAGAGCATTCTGGCTGCCGAGGAGTTTGCTAGGAACCGACGTGGTCTTGTGATGACCCAATGGGAGTTTGCAATGGATCTTTTTGAGATATGTATGACAAGATGCAAGACTGGTACTACCCCTATGGACTTAAGTATGAGATTATATAAGGATGACGCTGGGGAGGTAGATATCAGGAGATAGAGAGCTTGTTCTGATGCTCCTATATGCCGCTATCACCAGACATGATATATCTTTTGCTGTGATGAAGGTTAGCTTGTTCATGGAGGAGCCCAGGAGGATTCGTATGGATGCAGTCTATATGATCTTGAGGTATCTGAAAACTTTACCTTGTTCTACTCTTATATTTAGCGAAGATACATCTCTTGAGGTGACATCATGTGCAGATGCAGATTATGCAGGTTGCCCTAGAGACAGGAAGTTTTCTTCTGGCTTTGCCATTTTCATTGGGAGCTCTCTCATATCTTGGAAAAGTAGGAAGCATTGCTAGATCTAGCGGATAATCTGAGTATATGGTCATGGCACAGGGAAGTGCAAAGATGATGTGGGTTAGATCTGTGTTGACTGATCTTGCTGTTGAGGTTTCTCTTCCCAGGCAGCTTTTATGTGACAATGTAGCGGCTCTATTTATTGCCAATAATCATGCATTTCATGTACGGACCAAGCATATAGAGTTGGATTGCCATTACACTAGAGACATGATCCAGAAAGGTCTCATATCCACCTCCCATGTTTCTCCTGGAGATCAGACTGTTCATATTTTCATCAAGGCTCTTGCTAAAGGCCAATTTCAAATGTGTTGTTCCAAGTTGAGTATGATATATATATGCTTCACCTTAAGAGGGAGTGTTGAGATATTTGCATCTCACATTATTGGTTTTCTCATTTGTATTTTCTTTATGTACATTTCATGTAATTAACCATGCCTTTTTTCCTGTATAAGAGAGCCCCGGGGTCTCATCTAATTCATTCTCTTCTTTTCTCCTAACAGTCAACCATGCACGTATTGTCATCATCTAGGATATATCGAGGATACATGCTATTCTTTGCATGGGTTTTTGGCTTGAGTCAAATTCCTAAGTAGTACCTGGGAATTACTTAAATACCCAGGTTCTACAAAATGTTTTTTTACTCAAAAACTACAGAGGTGTCGCATGTTGAACATGCGACACATCTAAAGTTATTTTTTTACTCAAGAACTACATATATTACGCATCTTGAATATGCGATACAGATAACACATATTGAATATGCGACATATTTTCAGGGAATTTCTCACATGTCGCATGTTCTACATGCGACATATTTTCAGAGAATTTCCCTCGAAAATGACTGGCCAGGTCTGGGCCAGGGAATTTCTCACATGTCGCATGTTCTACATACGACATATTTCCAGGGAATTTCTCACATGTCGCATGTACTACATGCGACATATTTCCAGGGAATTTCCTTGGAAAATGACTGGCCAGGTCTGGGACATGAACTTTTGAAGTTGTGGGTTTGGCATTAGTCATCGAATCGTCGACCAACGTAAGGGGGTTTGTGCTGACGCCTAATATGATGTTCAATGAGTTGCTGAACTTGGTTTACCGTAAGTTCAACCTGGATGCCGATAGTCAAAAAATCCGATTATTACATCGCATCCCTCGAGGCCCAGGGGAGGTACCATCATTTTCATCTATTGTCGACGATGATGATGTGCAGACAGTTCTTGTGTATGCTCGGACCATTGGGAAATCAATGCCTACTGACATTTATGTTGAAGATGTATTTGTGACCGAAGTCCCCACTGTTGTGACTAACAAGGGACCGTCCGTAGTCCCGAGCACACAACCAGCAGTTGTCCGTACCACGCAACCAATAAATGTCCCAAACAAGGAACCCTACTTTGACACTGATGCGCCTGTTACGCAACCATGCATGGATCAGGATTTGGGCCTGAGTGAGAGGTTCATGCGAGAGGTTCATGCTTTGGATGATTTCATCCCTTGGGGACCGATGACGACCTCGAACCAGGTAGTGAAGATGTCGACGATGATGCGGTGGACGAGGAGATCCCAGCTTGCATATTGCCCGTTGGGATGAGCGGGAAGATAGAATTGTTCGTATCAATCGGTCCAGAGGGATATTCGCGACGCCCGCATACGAGTAATGGTATCAGACCATAACTCGAAGATTTGTCGGACGTTTAGGTGCAACTCTGGCAAGCAACGTAAGTGCTCCAACTAGAAGTTTGTGGTAAATTAATTAAAAAACTGTTACAAATTTACCTCTACGTTTTTCCTTGGATGCAGATCGCCAAGTGGAGCTGTGTGTACGACATTGGACACGAGGAATGCTGCGAGATTGCAGCACAAGCGAAGGCGGAAATGACGGAGTGGTTGTCGTTTCAATTTGCAGATGCGGTCACGTTACATGACGAGCGTGCAGATGTGGCTAGGGAGGAAGCAAGGCGAGGAAGGGCAAGAGGACGGGGAAGAGGAAGAGGTCGAGGTAGGGCGCGTGAACAAGTGGCGGAACCCATGGACTATGAAGAAGCCGCTGCGGAATATGAGAACCTTGCGCAAAGAGACTTCTTCACACCTGTCACCGAGCGACCACGGGACGACTTGCCAACGCCTCAGGCACCGTTGAGGCATGGATTGGACGCCAGCGAGACACAACCAACTTACTGCACACTAACGCCGCGGCCGATGCCAACCTTCGAGGAAGATGTCACAGGGCCCTCTCAAATCCACATGATAGATGAGGCGAACTGCCTGTTACCGTTCCATCCTCCTGATTCTACGATTACATACCAGCGGAGGAAAAAGCGTTGAGTGTACCACTCAAATGACACATACAATACAACTGCTCCATTCTAACCTAATACGTGACACAGCATACAACCAAACGTCATACATTCAAGAAATGAAAATAATATGCAAATGATACAAACAATCAACTCAAGAAATTTTTTTACCAAGTCTAAGTGTTCGCAACAATAGCTTAGCCCTAGTGGGACGCGGGGGCGGCTAGGACGGAGCCAACCAATGAAACCACGGAAAAAGAGTGTCCCGTGGGGCTAGGAGTGAGCAAAATGGGCGTCTTTGAGAGAGGAGGAGATCAAAAAACGCAGGTGGCGCAGTGGGGGGTCGAGGGCGGCACGGGTGGTGTAGGAGCTGGAAGGAGCGGGGAAATGGCAAGGTCGATAGGCGCGGCCCTTATTTAGCCCTTATATCGCATATCGAACATGCGTTATCTATAACGCATATTAAAGATGCGACATATATGTAGTTCCTGGGTAAAAAAAATCTTCAGGGGTGTCGCATGTTAAACATGCGACACCTCTGTAGTTTTTGAGTAAAAAAACATGTCGTAGAACCTGGGTATTTAAGTAATTCCCAGGTACTACTTAGGAATTTGACTCTTTCGGCTTCAGCCCGGGTAGCAGAGCAAGTTGTGTCTCCTGCTGCTCCTACTTCTGATTAGAGGTTTGATGACTTCGTAGTTAGACTGTGGGATATAATGCTTCCTGCTTCTTCAACATCTCCAGGAGGTCATTTAGATGTGGCAGCCTCCACATCTGCCAGTATGTCTGCTATGACTAGTATCTCACGTAGTACTTTTACTTTTACATCCTGCCATGGATCTAAGACTGCTGAATGGATTATGGATTCTGGGGAAACACACCATTTATGCGGGACAAAGATCATTTTATGGCATATAAACAGGTTCCACCGGGGAGAGTTGTTGTGATTGCAGATGGGACACATTCCCTAATCACTGGACATGGGAAGATTTGTTTGACGCATTCGATGTAATTGCAGAATGTGTTACGTGCTCCTGATTTCTCTATGAATTTGTTATCCATGGTGAGATCATAGGGTATTTGCACTATAGAGCTATTTTTAACCCATTGTCTCTTGTTTCTCAGGACATTCTCATGGTCAAAGTGATTGGGTGTGGCCGTGAGCAGGGTGGTCTTTATCGCCTGGTTCGAACTCCCTATACTAACATATCATCTTATGTAATTAGGTCGGTTTTTCCTTATACATGGCACTTACGCTTCACCTCCCTCTTCAGAAGATGTGTCATTTTTTGCCGTAGATTTCGCCAGGTTCTTCCTTTCAGTGTGAGGCTTGTCAGTTGGGAAAGCATCATCGGTCTGCTTTTCCTGCTCGTTAGAGTCGGAGCAATAGCTCCTTTTTGAGTTATTTTATGTTGACATTTGGGGTCCGAGTCGTCTTCCTGATCACCAAGGATACCGATTTTATCTTGTTGCTGTGGATGACTTTTCTCGTTTGTCACGGGTGTTTCTTTTGAAAAATTAATCTGAAGTAGGAGATGTGATCAAAACTTTTATCAATGAAATGTTGAATGTTTTCTCTACCTCTGTGAAATTTGTGGTGGTTGATAATGCTTTGGAATTCTAACTCATGTTCTATCCCATTTTCTTTCATTCCTTGGAATTATTCATCAAACATCTTATGCTTACACTTCTCAGCAAAATTGTGTTGCAGAGATTAAGCATCGTCATCTACTTGATGTCACTTGGACTCTTCTCGTTCAGAGTCGTGCCCCAGATTCGTTTTGGGGTGATGCAGTTTTGACATCATGCTACGTGTCGCATGCCATCTCCTGTCTTGCTTGCGAAAATTCCTTTCTCTATAGTTTTCCCTAAGAAGGAGTTGTTCTTACTTGTTTGTTTGGCTCATTTCGGTCAAACTTGTAAAAATGCAAAAGAAGCCCTACTGAATTTATGTGTTGTGGTTTCGATTTCACCAAATTCAAATATAAGTGAATTTCGACAAAATTTGGAGATAGTGTATTTGGCATGATTTTAAAAAATTCACCTCGAGGCACTGAGGTGTACGCATGTCTCAAATGTCTGAATGACAACCTTCGCCTCGTGGCGTAAGCCTTAAGCATCTTAATGACAGCATATGCCTCAAGATGCACACATCAAGTGTTTGAATGACAACATGCTCGTCGAGGCACCGCTTCTCCTGAACCCCCATTATAGCCTAAACCTTGCTAATACCCTTACACAGAACTTAAAGACCCAAACCTAAAACCCTATGTTACCGTTTGACTTCACAGGATAGCCAAACCCTCGTCAGTGACAACGGTCCCTGGCTGTTGAACTCGATCGGGTAGGTGCTTCCTCATCAACTATCCTCTTCTCATCCTTCTTCTCTTTACTACGTTGCCTCCTCTTCTCTCTTCGCTCGGGTTGTTACTACCTCGTCGACGATCCTTGTCTCGCCACTCGCCATGCTGCCGCCTTCCACCTTGTATTGCAACCATCGTAGTCATACTATGGCGTTTTCTCATGATCCATTAGCTTTTCTCTCGACCGTTGCATTCTTAACTCCCCTTTGCTGTTAGGATTCATTCGCTGAATTATTCTTGCTTTGCTAATAATGGATTATGTGCTATTTCTTATGACGCCCTTGGATCCGGGTTCCTGTTACACGACACTCGTAACGTTATATTCTTAATTGATCGCATTTCGTGTTTTGCAATGACATTTACAATCAATATAAACACTCACATAGCCAACAAGAAATGTTACCAACTCTCCATTGCATTAATTTCCATATAGTTTCCTTGTAACAAAAGATAATAGTACAACATGTACATGCATTCCCAAAAAATGATAGAAGAAAAGAAAAGCATTTATACATTATCAACTATACAGAAACAACAAAATGTGTACCGTATGGTATAATAACGGATGCTCGGGATCATCAATCAGTTACTAAGACGCAGGCGATGTGCCTGCCAAGCATGCAAGGATTGTTCAAAACAAAGCAAGTAGAAAGACATTGATATTTAAAATTTTCAAACTACCTGCGTAAGAAAGGGTTTTCTATTGTTCTGTATGTATGCCCCATGATCACTCATTCACTCATAATTTTTCATATATAATATTGCTATATATAAACTTATGATCTAACTGTTGATTATTATCTTTATATTGTTTAAGGATCAGATTGGTGGATCTTGATATTGGGGATGATGAATTTCAGTTCTGATCCTTAATTTCTGTCTAATTCAAGTCTAGTGGATAGTCGGTGGTCTTGGTCTGAGGATGACATCACACTATAACTGTAAGGTGTGAAGAATACTTTTGGGTTGGGGTACCTCCATAGGCAAGTGATGAGATGTAATGCATCCTAACTAAATTCCCAACATGCCCACTAGCTTCTCTTATTACTCGTAGTAGTAGTTCTGAGATTCGATGAGTTTTCGATGGTTGACGCTAAATGATTCTGTACCAAGCTCTATTGTAGCCAACTCAATTGAATTGATCTTTTACTCTGGTCGAACTTTATTGTAATACATTTAAATGCTCAACTATAATTCCTTCAGATTCAACACTGTAACTGATTCGGTTGTAGCCATCGCCAAGCCTATTGGCGGAAAAGTAAAGCAAAACTCATGCGATGAGGAAGTTTCCTAAGAGATCTTTCCGTCTCGCCCTCTAGATGGAAGTGCGGTCCAATAGAGGGATAGATCTACTCTAAAACTACGCTACAGAGACAAGTGTGAGAGATTCTCCGGAAAAGTCACTCTTGAAACCGCCCCGACCGGTACGGGCTAACGAGATCGTGAGAAAAAATTAGATCGGAGCACCCCTATCCTTGGTAACCTAAAACAGAAGGGTCAGCGGAACTGGTGAAAAGTCAGAATCGCAACGAGGCGTAAAGACATTGTAAGCTCGCATGAAAATCGTAAAAGAGACTGAGATCCTGGACCCACGCACTTGGCGACTGATGCCCCAACTAGGCTTCCTATGTCCCGCCCAGTTTAGGGTCACCGCATTTTCATACGGTAAGGTGTAAAGGTCATTATGACCGTCCATAATTATCAGTCACAAACATTTTACTTGCGTGTCTACTCTTTACTTTCTTAATCTATGAGGATGATGCATTCGTTCTTGTAAACAGAACCTTCCAAAGTTTGGCAATCTTGATCTCGTCCTTGAGGTGGCTTTGCTTTATCTAACATGACAGGTCCAGTAAATGAACATTGGTTTGATGAAGATGATAAAAGAGTACCATAAGCTAATGATTGTTTATTGAGTATTGAGTGGCAAAAGAAAAGCTAAAGTGGCAAAAAGTTCTAGTGGGAAGTCCACATTTGAACTGGTAGAAGGATTTTGGAGTTTGGTTGGAAACAAGAAGTGTATGTAAGTCTTCTGCATGTCTATGAGGTGGTTTCCTAACAATAGCATGAGAACCCTATTATTTTTTTATCTGATTTTGATCATCTTGAAAAGCTAAACCATAACTAATATGTACAAGAGGTTGCATTGTCGCCCAAGACCGATGAATGTGGCAATTTAAGGACACACCATAATGTCTCTCAGGTCTAGATACATTTAGGACATTAAACAAGAAGTTTGATGTCACAACAAGAACAAAGTGTTTTCCTACAATTAAGTAGGGTCGGCTACGTGGATTCTTCGCCTCCATTCAGATCTACATGGATTAAATATATCCACAAAACCAAAATCCCTTCGTATAGTCTATTTTCAACACTTCTTGGGCCATCCTCGCCCTCTCTTAACCGGCTCAACATCCCATCACTCGTATCTCCTAACGAGTGCATCAACTGATCTTCTTTACAAATGACCAAACCATCTTAAGCGCTTTTCTTGCATCTTATCCTCGATCGGTACTACACCAACTTTCTTTCTAGTTGCATCATTTCGAATCTGATCTTTACGTGTGTGTCCACACATCTACCTTAACATTTTCATTTCTGCTACAACCTTTCTCTGCACATATCTATGGTTACACGAAAACATTCAGATCCATAGAGCATAGCATTTCTTACGGCTGCTTTGTAAAACTTTCCTTTAATTTTTAAAGAAATTTTTTTAACACAGAGAACAATAGAGGCTCCTCTCCTCTTTAGCCAGCCTGCATTTATTCTTTTTTTTTTGACACTCCAAAAAGGGGGAGACACCCGTAGGTGTTCGCCCCATTTTATTAAAGAGGAGAAAAAGAAGTACTTACAGGGGGAGCAGAAAGGGAGAAATAGGGGAGACCGATATCAATAATGATACCAATCGCCCCATTACATAAAAACGTTATCCAGATGACCAATCCAAACAAAAGCGGTTCGCGTCAATACAAATATTTTCTATATAGAATCTCTGCCCCGCAAATAGAAATTTGTTCCTTCCCATCCAGATACTCCAAATGCGCGCAATGGGAATCAGTCTCTCCGCCCTCGGACGATTTGCAGCGATTGCAAAGCTCTCCCAAAAAGACTCCAACGACGAATGATTCAACCAAGCAATGTCCTCCCATATGGGCCGCACTAGGTCGCAGTGAAGGAAGAGATGGTCGGCCGTCTCGGCAGCCGAACCGCATAATCCGCATACAATGGGCAAGTTTGGGAAGAGTGATAGAAGACGATCGCGAGTAGGAAGTCGTCCACGCCTAAGAATCCACATAAAGATCCCAATCCTTTCCGGAAGCTTGAGACCCCATATGAGGTTGCAGTGGCCACGAAATGACGCCTCCGGATGCACAGCGATGGGGAGAAGAGCAGAATAAGCCTTCTGCGAAGAGAAGGACCCGTCGATCCAAGTGAAGTGATCACGCCCCCCCGATGGAGTAGGGGCGTCCTCGAGTAGGGTCAATAATGCGGAGAAGTCCATCAGCCGCTGAGCGGAGAGGGAATCCACCAAGATCGGGCACCAGGAGCCATTGGTCCAGCACGATTCCACCGTTGCATATTTGTCCCTGGCCAACGCATAAAGTCTTGGAAAAAGGTTCATGAAGATGCCCTTACCAGACCAGTCCACGTTCCAAAAGCGGAAGGAGGTTCCATCGCCGAGAGACGGTCTAAATAAGGACCGATTGCGGTTGAAAACAGCGAATGCTTCGCGCCAAAAGATGGGAGAGTGAGCATGAGATCGACCGTCAAAGGCGGAGAGAAAGGCATTACTCGCCGCAATGCGAAGGCATCGCACCATAAAACCATCATCCCGGCTTAAAAGCCTCGACGCCCATTTGAGAAGAGAAGCGTCCCGCATGACCTCCAGCCGCCGAACACCCATGCCCCCGTCGCTTTTAGGTCGTGTAATGTCCTCCCATGCGACCAGATGTATCCCTCTTCTTGTAGTATCCTTCTTGCCCCAAAGGAATCCCCTCATACATTTGTCCAAGCGTAGCCTAATCCCCTTTGGCAAACCACGCGCCGATAGGAAATAAATAGGGATAGCCGAAAGGACGGATTTAATAAGCACCGAACGGCCACCTCGAGAGAGCAATGAAGAGCGCCATCCTGCCAGCCTTGTCTCGATCTTCTCCACCACCCGCTGATAATCGCGCAACCGCGCCCTGCCCACTGAGAGAGATAATCCCAGGTAATCTAGTGGGAGAGCCCCGAGAGAGGCCCCCAAAATGGAGGAGCATTCCCCAACCTCCAGAGGCGAGAGAGCAAAGGGCACAAATTTCGACTTGTCCTCGTTGATGCGGAGCCCCGACAATTCGCAAAATAAATGGACCGTAGTAGCCATTCCCGCATATTCTTTTAGTAACATCTTTATCTATTTCGTCATCATGTTGCAAAATAGAGCTCATATATCTAAAAGAATCTCTCTTCCGAATGTTATCGTCACCAATCTTCTCTTCGATTCCTTCACCATTGCTTCCATCAACGGTGCACTCCATATATTCTGTCTTAGCCCTATTTATACGGAATCCTTTAATCTCCAACTCTTGTCTCCAGACATCAAGCTTCTCATTTACTCCATCTCTAGTCTTGTCTATCTTTACAATATCATCAGCAAATAACATACATCAAGGTAACTCGTCCTGAATGTGACTTGTTTACTCGTCAATAATCAACGTAAAAAGAAATGGACTCAAAGTTGAACAATGATGTAAACCAATGTTGATGTCAAAATATCCACTCTTCCAATAGAAAGTCGTACACAAGATAAAGCCCTATCATACATGTCCTTTATGAGGTTAATGCATAGCCTTAAATTTCGGCGAAAATCGATAGCAATTCGGTCGAATTCCAGTTTTGGTCAAATATCGATATCGAAAGCAGTATCTATTTCTATTTACAGGATTTCGCCCCATGTCGACCGAAATTCGGTCCATTTTGACATGTTTCGGTCGAAATGACTGAAAGTTGTAATATCTTCACATGCAAGCATCGAATTTCGGTCGAAGTTTATCCTTGTCGGCCACTTTCGGTCGAAATGGCCAAAAAAGTGGTGAAATGACTAAATAAAAATATGAAATGACTAAGGTTGGCTAGATTCATTGAATTTTGGATACGCTAGGTATAGATTCTTTGAATTTTACACTCACTAGGATACCTAGCTAATATTTTAGACACCTATAAGAAGATATTTTGGATTTTATCCATATTATATTGGTTATAGGACCTTGATAAAGATTCTTTAGAGGCCTATAAATGGTGGTATCCGTTGCACCATTTCACCATACACAACTCAAAGAGTTTTAACAACTTAGAAGCCTTCTTGCTCTCCTTTTTCTCTCCTTGACGACTAGTCTTGCTATTTTTGTAACTGTCTGTAAGTACTTTCGTTATAATTTTGTTGCTATCCACGATTAATTCTCAATTTCTCACAGCTTTAAATATGTAAGGAACGCCTGCTACACCATTTTGGAAGTTAGAACAGATTTTTGATGCTGAAATCAACATCTAAATATACATCATTTTCTTTTTGACAAACACCACTGTTATCAAAGAATGCATGCGAAGGTGAACAACCATTGTTGACGCATAGGCTATTTTGTATCTCTTTGTTATTTTATTTTCTTGTTATTCTCTTTATGTAATTTACCCATAGGCTACTCTCCTATATAAGAGAGCCTAGGGCTATGGAATAGAACATCTCATTTACGTTTCCCAACATGGTATCAGAGCGACGGTCCTAGACCGGAGTTCTTGAAACCCTAACCCTAAACCCCACCCGCCGGCCCTCTTCTTCTCCCTCTCTCTCTCTCTCGATCGGCGCGCCATCCAACGCCGTCGCCTCTGCTGTGCGTGCTTGTGCGCATCACCAGCGCTTCCCTGGCGCGCTGCAGCCCTCACGATCTGCAGCCATAGCGCCTGTGCGCTACATCCCTTGCATCTGCGCGCGGTCCTTGGCGCCTGTGCGCTACAGCCTTAGCGCCTGCGCCCTTCCTGTGTGCATCTGTGCACTGGTGCGCTAGAACCGTGCGCATCTGTGCGCATCTGTGCGCACTGGTGCGTGTTGAAGTAACGCACTGTGCGCACTTTTCGCCCCAGTTGCACACGCGGGTAGCGGCTTCTTGTTGCCCTTGCGTGTGACCTTTGTGCTAGCGTATCCAGACCATATCCAGACCGTAGCGCGCACATAATCATGGGGGTAGTTGCTTGACGTCTACACAAGCAACTAATCCCGTCTATGTCATTGTAGACAAAGATTATCTTCTCTTAGTCACTCCAGTCTTCCATCTCCAGTATGTCAGAAAGCAAGGCAGATACCCCATCTATGGGCGCATTTCGTGGTCCAGCGCCCATCGTCAAGATGGATGGTACGAACTATGAACTGTGGGCAATGCAGTTCATGAGTATGATGAAGTCCACGGGCAAGAAGCATATTCTCACAGAGCCCGAGCCTGCAGAGAAGACTGGAGTTCATGCCTCATGGGAGGCAGACGACGCATATGCCAAGGTGTGGCTATCTGGCACATTGGCTATTGAAATTGCCAATGACATTCTACATCAACCCACAGCCAAAGACATGTGGGATATCCTCGCAGCGACCTATTCTCAGGCAAAGAATGAGACGAAGATCCTGCAACTACGACATGATATATTCACGATAAAGCAGAATGGTCGTCCGTTACATTCTCTCTATACATCTTTGAGAGGAATGTTTGAGAAGCTTTATAGCTTCATGCCTCTTACCGCCACACCAGAGCAGCAGAAAACATACAGGAATGCAACGATGGTGGGTGTGTTTCTCGCTGCACTTGATCCAGAGTATGAGGCCGCACGTTCACAGATCTTGGCGGACTCGACTATTCCTCCCATGGAGGAGGCTTTTCACAGATTGAGTAGGATAACTGTACCTTCAGCAGCTGCTAGTCAGAATCCCTCAGCCATGGCGGCCAACAGGGGCCGTGGTTCTCATTACCAGGGCCGTGGACGTACTCCCCGTGGAAGGGGTGGTCGCACTAGGCCTACATGCTCATATTGTCACCGCATCGGACATACTGAGGACACATGCTACTCAAAGCATGGATTTCCTGCATCTGCACGAGTCGCTGAGCAGATAGAGCCTCCTTCTGCTGCTTCACTGGATCAGCGTTTTGATGATCTGGTTGCCCGCCTCAGGGGCATTATCCCACCATCTGGCCCAGCACCGATGACAGAGAGTCATACTGATGTTGCTGCTTCTGCTTCTGCATCTGCCTCTACGAGTACTTCAGGTAGTACACTTGCACTTCATAGTAGTAGATCGGATACATTGCCATGGATCATGGACTCAGGCGCTACACATCATCTATGTGGCGACCAGAGTCTACTTTCAGGATATACTCAGATCCCTCCAGGACGGACAGTAGTGATTGCCAATGGCACACATTCCCCCATCACGGGTCAGGGGGAGATTAGATTGACATCCTCTATGCAGCTCAAGAATGTTTTACATGCACCGCATTTTTCTATGAATCTTTTGTCAATCAGTCAGATTACGAAGGATCTCCAATGTCGAGCTATTTTTGATCCATCTTCTTTGATTTTTCAGGACATCCGTACGGGCAACGTGATTGGTCATGGCTATGAGCAAGGAGGCCTCTATCGTCTGAACCAGACCCCATTTGCCGGAATCACATCTTCTCCCGCTGGACAAGTATCTTCTCTCCTGTGGCATCTGCGTTTTGGTCATCTACCGCTTCAGAAGTTGCGTCTTGTCTTACCTTATAGTTTTTCTCACACACCTATCCAGTGTGAGGCGTGTCAGTTGGGAAAACATCACAGGTCATCATTTCCCAGTAGTCAAGGTCGGAGTAGTAACTCCAAATTTGAGTTGTTTCATGTTGATGTCTGGGGTCCAAGTCGTGTTCCCGATCATCAGGGGCACAGGTTTTATATTGTTTTTGTGGATGATTTCTCAAGAGCATCATGGGTTTTTCTAATGAAAAATAAGTCTGAAGCTGGAAATATTATTATTCAATTTCTAAATGAGATTCAGAATGTTTTTTCCACAACTGTCAAAATTATGAGAAGTGACAATGCCTTAGAGTTATGCACCAATAATCTAGCCAACTACTACTCCTCTAAAGGAATTGTTCACCAAACATCCTGTGCCCATACGTCTCAACAAAATGGGGTTGCAGAAAGAAAACACCGTCACCTACTTGATGTCACAAGGTCACTTCTCATTCAGAGTCATGTTCCGTATTCATACTGGGGTGATGCAGTCCTTACTGCATGTTATCTTATAAATCGTATGCCATCGTCTGTCTTGAATGAACAGATTCCTTTCTCACTGATTTATCCTGACAAGGATCTGTTCACTCTTACCCCTCGTGTGTTTGGGTCAGTCGCGTTTGTCCATCAGTTGTCGCCCGGTTCTGACAAGCTCTCTCCTAGAGCTGTCAAGTGTGTCTTTGTGGGGTACTCCAGAACTCAAAAGGGGTACAAGTATTTTGACCCTGTGCGTCGGCGGTATATGATCAGTGCAGATGTTACATTCTTTGAATCCATCATGTATTTCTCAGATTCTGGGAAGATGCAGCCGCCACCTATATCCCCTGACATTGTATTCATGGCACCACCAACATCACAACCGCCACCAACATCTGAACCACCACCACCACCGCCACCGCCATCAATAGTACCTCCGTTACCATTCCATTACACCCGGAGGCCGAATCAAGCTCATGGTCCTGACCAGTCAACTAGCTCGCCTATGGTATGTAATGAGAATATTAATGTTGATGGATCTGACGACATTTCTCAGCAGGGTGCATTACAGGAGCATGGTGATACCACAGAGGACCTAGATATTCCAATCGCTCTACGGAAGCCGAAGAGAAGCTGTGTCCAGTATCCAGTATCAGCAGTGGTGTCGTTTGAGAGGCTATCTGGACCATTCAGGACGTTTGCATTGGCACTTTCAGCTACAGCCATTCCACGGAACCATCATGATGCTATGCAGGATGCTAGATGGCGACTAGCAATGGAAGAGGAGATGGAGGCACTTCAGTCTAGAGGAACTTGGAGTTTGGTTCCTATACCTCCAGATGTTAGCCCGGTGAGTTGCAAATGGGTGTTTACAGTTAAGCACAATGCAGATGGTTCCATTGACAGGTACAAGGCACGCCTTGTTGCTCGGGGCTTCACGCAGACATATGGGGTAGATTACCTAGACACCTTCTCCCCTGTGGCGCGTCATTCTACTTTACGGATCCTGCTATCTGTTGCGGTTGCTAAAGACTGGCCACTCTATCAACTGGACGTAAAGAATGCATTTTTGTATGGAGACTTGCAGGAGGAAGTCTATATGCAACAGCCACCTGGTTTTGCTGTTGAGGCGGAGTGTTCCAAGGTTTGCAGATTGCATAAGGCCATCTATGGTCTTAAGCAGAGCCCCAGAGCATGGTTTCAGAAGCTTTCAGACCTCTTTGAGAAACAAGGATATAAACGCTCCAATGCTGATCATTCCTTGTTCGTGCAGAAGACGGCGAGAGGTATCATTGTAATCATGGTTTATGTTGATGATATCTTGATTACAGGTGATGATGACCAAGGCATTAAGCAAGCAAAGGAAAGGCTGGGGACCGAGTTTGTCACCAAGGACTTGGGAGTCCTTAGATATTTCCTGGGGTTGGAATTTGCTAGAAATCCATATGGATTAGTCATGACACAGAGGAAGTATGTCACAGATCTACTGAGTGAGACAGGTATGCTAGGGTGTCGACCTGCTACGACACCAATGGACCCTAGCATGAAGCTGTATGATGATGACACAGAAGAGGTGGATCAGAGAAGGTACAGAGAACTGGTGGGCAAATTACTGTATGTCACTATCACTAGACCTGATATACAGTTTGCAGTGAGTCGTGTGAGCCAGTTCATGGAGCAACCACGCCAGGTCCATATGGATGCCATACACATGATTCTGAGATATCTAAAATCATCTCCAGGTGCAGGCTTGATATTTAAGAAAGGAAAGGAGATTTCTGTTACAGGATGTGCGGATGCAGACTATGCAGGATGCCCCAAGGACAGGAAGTCAACATCAGGGTTTGCAGTCTATGTTGGAGATGCTCTAGTTTCGTGGAAGAGCAAGAAGCAGACAGTAGTAGCTAGATCCAGTGCTGAATCAGAATATAGGGCTATGGCCCAGGCGAGCACAGAAATGATGTGGGTAAAATCCTTACTTGCAGACCTATGTATTGACATACCTCTTCCTATGAGGTTGGAATGTGACAATCAGGCCGCCTTGTTCATTGCAAATAACCCAGCTTTTCATGAGAGGACCAAGCATATTGAGGTCGACTGTCACTACATACGTGACATGATTCAGAAGGGGTTCATTGCTACATCTCACGTTACATCAGAGAATCAGACTGCTGATATTTTTACCAAGGCATTATTTAAAGGCCCATTCCAGAAGTGTGCGTCCAAGCTGAGCATGATTGATATCTATGCTCCATCTTGAGGGGGAGTGTTGACGCATAGGCTATTTTGTATCTCTTTGTTATTTTATTTTCTTGTTATTCTCTTTATGTAATTTACCCATAGGCTACTCTCCTATATAAGAGAGCCTAGGGCTATGGAATAGAACATCTCATTTACGTTTCCCAACAACCATATAAGAAAAATTTTAGGACATCAGACCGTTCTATATATGTGCTCAGCAGAACATATGGTTAGGAATTAAATCATACGATCCATATCAACATTTTGGATATCTTTAATGACAACTATAACCGATGACTTACTTTTTCATAAATATTGTAGTGATAATTATAGTCAATAATTTCTTTTGATTGGGTACAAATTCAGTAGATTGGTTTATGGATTTTACATATCCATTTTTTCATGTTCTTATCTTCATAATATCATTATATATTACATTGTTAATTTGTTAGTGCTCAAGAGGTGAAGATAATAGCTTCTGACTCTGGTGCCGACCCTCGATCTGGGTCTGGGCAACATACAATGGTTGGTGGAGAGATTGGATGGAAATATGCTACTGCTCCTGACATCAACAAGTCAATACCTCAGTGCAAATTTTATGGGAAGATAATTGGAGAAGGAGGAATCACAAGACTGAAACAACATCTCGTTGGCAGCTACGTGAATGTGGCTAAATGCCCTACATCTCCAAAAGAGATCATAGCTGAAGTGAAGGATCACTTGGAATGGAAGAGCGAGAAGAAGGAAAAGGGGTGAAGAGATGTGGAGTTTAATGAATTCATGTTCCATAGAGAGTTCAATGTCTTGTTTGATTCCGATATCCAATATCCACAAGATATTCAAACATAGACTGAGAGAAATGCATATAAGGCAATATTACGCGACTCTATGAGGAGCGAGCATGAGAGACGGGAACTCGGTGGTCGTGGTGGCCTTGGACGTGTTGGTGGTAGTTGAAGGTTCCCGATAAATATTGGATTGGAAAGCGGTAGTGGAAGTGGTGCAGCTATGGTGTCACCAACAAAGAAGCACAAGGGCATGCTCGATAATATGAGGGAGTGAGTAGGAAGGGCTGTTACAAAGTTGTTTGTTGAAGAGGGTATTTCGGCAAATGTGACAAAGGAACCTTCTTGCAGCACGCAATTGATGAGATTGCAGCAGGAGGAGGCATGACTGCTCCTACTTCGTAAGAGATAATGAACAAGTATCTCCCCATGGAGAAAGAGGAGTTTGGGGAGTATATTGTCGAATTGAACAAGAAGTGGCCGGAGTATGACATCACCTTCATGTGTGATGGTTGGATAAGCTATACGAGAAAACAAATCATCAACTTCCTCGTATATTATGTTGGAAAAACGGTATTTATAAGGTTCGTAGATGCATCTGATCATATTGAGAGTTACAAATACATACCCAAACTCTTGAAAGATGTCATAGAAGAGGTCGGTCAAGAGAATATTGTTCAAATTGTGGTCGACAATGAGAGTAATTTCAAGAAGACTGGTGAGATGATCATGTCTTCCAACAGGTATAGTATCTTCTGGACACCTTGTGTTGCACATTGCATAGACATGATCCTTAAAGATTTTGGAAAGAAGAAAACCTTCGTGAATGTTGTTGATAATGCGCGATCAATCACGACATTCATCTGTAACAATTCAAAAGTCCTAGCATTGATGCGAAGGATGTGTGGTGGTGACATCGTAAGGCCTGGATTACAGGATTTGCAATCAATTTCATAGCATTGCAATGCATGCAACAATACAAAGTTGGTCTAAAGAAAATGTGTTGTTCAGGGGAATGGTTCGGGATTCCCGAGATTTGCATTGCACCGATCAAGGAAGAAGGGCATAGACCTTGATCAACAACGTCAATTTTTAGGTGACATTTCCCAGACGATAAAAATTATGGAGCCGGTTGTGTCAGTCTTGAGAATAGTAGATGGTGACAAGAAACCAACCATGGGTGTGATATACGAAGCTATGAGGGTGATGAAGGAGAAAGTGAAAGAAATTGTAGGAAAATGTTATAAGGTATGGTTGGGCTTCATCGACGAACGTTGGTCAAAATGTTGTCACATCCTCTTCACTAAGTTGGTATGCATTTTGTACGTTATGCTCTTTAAGTTTATATTTTAGCTTTATTCAATCACCATTAAGTAGTTTTTTTGTTTATTTTCAGCGTATTATCTTAAGCCGAAATACCACTACAAGCACAACTCTGGCACTCGTCCTGAGCTCTTATCGACCCTCCAAGTTGTGATGGAGAAATTAGTGAAGTCAAGAGATGTCCAAACAAATTGTATGAATGAGGTATACAATATCATATCTTCTTAATCTCTTTTGTTTTCTCTTCTTAACTTTATTATTGAACCCAATGTTTTCTATCTTGTAGATAAAATACTTTAGGGAGGCCTTAGGCTCTTTTGGAAGAATGACTGCGATCAACGATCGTAATAGTACTCTTCCGGGTGTGTATTAATGTATGATCTTGAAGTATCAATTTTCCTTTATCTTATATGGTAGTAACATATTAATATTACTTATCTAGCACGACTAACATAATTTGTACCTTGTAGGTGAATGGTAGATCTTGTATATATTAGTACCTAATTTACGACAAGTGGCTGTGAAGGAATTGTCGCAGACTGCATTTACTGGAGGGTACGGGAGAAGTTGGAGTTCATTTAACCTCATCCACTCCAAAAGGCGAAATTCCTTAGGAGTACAGAAGCTACATGATCTTGTCTATATCCACCACAACCTCAAGTTGAAAATGAAGCATGCAGGGAAGGACACAACAAGCAAGAATACATAGATCCCATCATCCTTGCATATATATTCAAGATTAAAGATGACGATAACGATAACGATGAGAAGACGTCTTGCAGAAGTGAATGGATGATAATGACGCTCCTGTACTCAACGAGAGAGGAGGGAGACCAAATTCACAAATTGCCTCGCAAATTGAGGCAAATGTCGACGATTACATGTCTAGATCGGGGAGACATCCAGTCCCAGTTGGAGGGTTGGAAAGTGATTCTGATGACTCCTCCTTCAGGCCTAAATCAAAAATCCAAATCGTGTTGTAGTAGAGGAGGTGTTGTTGCAACAGAAGATTGCATGCAAGATGAAGGGGCAACATCTGGTTGGGGTGTATATAATACTTAACCTAGATTTGAAGGAGTACATGCTAGACTGCGTGGACAAGAATACACGGGCTACCGTACAAGCATACATGGTCAGTATATTCCAAGTCCTAATCGAGACCCAGCTACAGAGCAAATGGATTACTGTCCGTACCCCTCGTACCCGCAATCCCACCCTCGGGGATAAGTCCAGGATGACACCATTATGGAAGATCTCATATCTTCTGTGAGATCATTGAGTATGGATGTTGGAGATTCGATATTTGCTTGTGAGGCAACTTCAAGCCCCTTCAGTGGATATGGATCTCAAGGGAAAAATGATTCATATGATGTTGTCCCTCCCGGATATAGCTACAATAGCGCTACTTATGGGGTATTTCCGGGAAATCAACAACAATATACCAATACCTCTTTGCTGATTAGTGCTGGATCAGGATATGATATATATCCAGATTATTACCTTGCAGTACCTCCATCTCAACCCCTTTAGATGGCTTCTCCTCCTACGGCTCTTACTCCATCTTCTTCATCTGGAGGTTTTCATATTGCATCCTCCTCGTGTCGACCTCTGCATGATTCTGCGACTTCTGCCTCTTCGGGTGACAAGTATCCTAGGATTGGCTTCCTTGCACACGTGATTGAGTATGAATACAGGGAGTATTTAATGGACTACAAAACCTTGTACTCCTATATGACATGGGAGGATTACGTGGAATATAGGGACTCAATCAGGTCACATTATGGAGGAAGGAATCATACAGGGTTCAAGAATCCACCTAGGAATTCTTTGTTTGGATGAATATCATTCCTAGTCTCTGAGATAAAAAAATATGGTACTAGACTACTATTACTAGTAGTAAGGTAGTGCATCTGTGCATGGGAATTATGTGATTGGAATTTCTTGTATCATGTTGCATAATCTTGTGGTTGTGGGCATGTATAATTATAATATGGATATATGGTATTTCAATTTGAAAGGCATCTATGCATAAAAAACCTTAGTTGTTCTTTACTTCTTTTTGGGTTTGAAGGAAAATTTTAATGTCAAAACTCAGAAGTTAATATTATGTACCAAAATTTGATTCCAGCCAGTCACCGATATGGTGACCGAAACCTATATTTAAGGCCTTGATCATGAAAATATCTTATTATTAGAATAAAAACTTGTATTTTTATCTCATTGATTAAACATCATCAGACATCTTAATTATATAAAAAGTGAGATTTGAAGTCATTTCCAGAATTTCCGACCATTTTACCGAAATTCCTTTTCTAGGCTTACCGAAACAAAACCGAAATCCGACATTTGAGACCTTTCGGATACAAGATGCTACTGCCTCCCACATCTCGTTTGCACTTCCGCTACAATCCCAAGATAAGTCTTCTAAAATCTTCTCTCTAAAGCTCGATTGCTTCAGTGGAAGATTCCACCATCTAGTTCTAGTGATCTTAGGAACCCTCCTTTTCTTTACATACCCTTTCATTTGTACATCCAAGACTAACAAACGATGTTGGGTCGTCAAACTCTCTCCTAAGATTACTTTGCAGTCTTTACAACACAATTGATCTCTTTTCCTCAACGCAAAGTTATTTATCGGTGTTCTAGTTGGTCCACCTTTATAAGTAATTAAATGCTCCTCCCTCTTCTGAAGAGAGTGTTTGCTATGAATAGATCTTATGCCGTTCCAAAATCTAGAATGACTTTTCCCTCTTCATTTCTATTCCCAAAACTATGTCCTCCATTAACACTAGCATACCCTGATGTATCTTTTCCCACATGTTCATTAAGATCTCCACCTATGCAAATCATCTCTCTTTGTGGGATTTCTTGTAAAATCTTATCCATATCCTTCCAAAAAGCTTGTTTAGTCCTTTCACCTAAGCCAATTTGCGGTGCATAAACTGAGATGATATTTAGAATTTCTTCCTCAAACACCAATTTAGCAAAATAATCCGATCACAAAATCTTTGCACCTCAACCACTCAATCCATTAAATTCTTATGAACAACCACACCAACACCGCTTCTACCCATATCTTTACATGAATACCAAAATTTAAATCATGTCTTCTCGATCTCCCTTGCATTGTATCTCTCTAATCCATTTAGTCTCTTGAAGACATACTATATGAATCTTCCTTCTTTCCATTGTATCTACTATCTCTATCAATTTTCTAGTTAAAGTGCCAATATTCCAACTACCTATCCACAACTTCCTTCACAATCTTATTTGGACTAAATTCTTTACTCGCATGTGTCCATTATGCGAGAACCCTTGCAATTTTTGGATTGCATCCATGTGGTGATGCGGCGGAACTATCTTAATTACTTGCATGCGTTTCTTGTGCGAGAACCCTTGCATATTTTGAACTACATCCATGCCGCGATGTAGCGGCCCTTAACATTTTTTCATTGCATTCGAGCGATGCAATGCATCGCATTTAGGGAACGCCCTAACGAAATCTGTATGTTTGCTTAAATTCATGTTGAAAATATCTGACTGTCATGAGGCAACATCCTAAATAGTATTTTTTTAAAAATGCTATTTAGGAAGTTGTCTCCGACTGTTTTACCCTGACTGTTGGCTACGTAACGCAACCCTCCTCATTTACCCAAGCTTGGGACCGACCATGGCTGAGTTAACAAGAAGTTTGATGTCATTCAAAAAAAAATCTATGGAAGGTTCCACGAAGGAAACTCCCTTCTTCTTTCATCCATTTTTTCAACTCCTTTTCCCCTTTTCTTTCCTCCAAAAATCCATCAAATCACATTTAAGTTTCCAGCCTATCAAGCTCAATTCCCTTCCCCTATTGTAGCTGGTGCCCCTCTTGTTCTTGAAGGCGCTGCTTGCAAGATCAGCCCCCTCTTGTTGCACCCAAACTCTTCTGCACGCAGGCATCTTTTCTTCCAATTTGGAAGACTTAGGTACAATCTTCAGCCATTCCTTTTGCTGCCATGCATGTTATACATTTTGTTTTGTAAAATTTGTGGTTGGTGTGGACCCAAACACAGATTTTAATAAAGGGCAATCCTCCTTGGTTATATTAACTTTTGCATGCATCTGTAGCATGTGAGATTTCCAAGTGCCTGACAATTTATTCCTTTGCTGCCGTATACATTGCTTTAAACATTTTGGTCATAATTAATAATTTCTGATGATTATTTTGATAAAGAATTTGAAAATTTCTATTATTGTTTGCTGTACAAAATTAACTCAAAAATTTAATTTAATAGGTACTGTCTTTTTGCTTGCTGCTCATTAAAAAATTGATTTAAAAATTTAAGTCTCTCTGTTTTCTGTAAACTGGTTGTTTGTTCTGCTACCTAAATTAAAAAAATGTTTGATTGAAGTTAAGAAAAAATGGTTTGAATATTTAGATCTCTATTTTCTGTAAACTGATTGCCTGTTCTGCTATCTAATTTAAAAAAATGGATTAATGTTAAGAGATTAACTTCTCTGCTAAATATACTGTAACTCATGTACACTGTTTTCTTTTAAATTCCAAACTTTTGTATGTAAATTATGTCTGTTCTCTCTGCTTCCTAAATTTAAATAAAAAATCACTGATACAGAAATTTCATGCATCTTAGCACAAAAACGGGCCTATTAGCTATAATGAGCAGGATAAGGAATACACATTGAATAGTTTAATTACTTTTGGAGCTTTGGGGGATGGAGTGAAAGAAGGGTAAGTAGATGGTGGGTGATCCATAAGGCCAGCAAAAGGTCACTGTCAACATGAAAACAGTGATGTGGGTTAAGTGGAGATTTGAAGTCGTAGAAGTAGCCGATCGATAGATTAAATCTTAGTTATACGCTAAGGCTACGATGCAGCAAGTGGTGTGATTGGGGCTTATCCTTTCCATTGTGGGGAACTAGTTACCTTGTATCCAGTTGTCGAGATCTGCTCGTATGCTTCAGATGTGGGAATGTTGAGTACTTGAGGGTGTCATGTGCAAAGTCAAGCATTTAAAAGGTGAAGGCCTTGACATCGACGGGGTTGTGGGTTCCTTTTCACGGTGTTCTTGAAAGAATGTTGGTCTACTACAGAGAGATGTCTATGGTGAAAAATTTTGATGGTTGAGGTAATTCTTGGGTAGTCCTTCGATAAAGGCATGGTCCATTAAGAGGTGAACCTCGTGTATGCAGGGTCACGGGGATCAAAAGCCTGTGCAATGTGGTCATACAAGCATAGCGCAAGATCGCAACATTATGTAGTCCGACAACACCGTCTATTGCAAGATTAGGCATGGATCCTAATAAGTCTTGCCAACCGAAGATCTCCGAGTTGTCTATTTGTTGTAGCAACCTTTTTTCAATTATGTTCACGTTGGTAGTGTAGGACAGTGTGTGAAACCCTCGATGGATTTATTAAGATATTTATGTTATTTTGTTCTTTCTTTATAGTTGTTTATTTTCGTTGTCTTGTTTATGTAATTACCCTTAGAGCTTTTCTCCTATGTAAGAGAGCTCTAGGGTTAGATTGCAACTTTTTCTTTCCCCTTCACATGGTATCAGAGCGACGGTCCTAGACCAGAGCCTGTGCCCTAGAATCCTGCCCCCACCAAAACCCTAACTATTCTTGGGCTCACCGCCACCACCCACCCTGTTATAAAATATGAAAGCGGAAGCAAAACATGGGAAAAGAATAAACATCACAAAAAGAACAGCGGGATTAACGTGGAACCCTACTCCGAGAGGAGCGGGATGAAACCACGGGAGAAGCCTCTGAATTGGGCGTGTTTGTCTATTGACTTTCTCAATGAGTACAGGAGGTCTGGGGCTCCTTATATAGCCTTCCCAGAGCCTCCAAGTCCCACCATTGGGCGGTATGGGACTAAACACAGGATGGGGTAAATGGATCTTCTCCAGGATCCATTTACCCTGCTACAACTCAATAGGTGCACTACCAAATACTCCAATACTCCCCCTCAAACTGGAGCATGCAATGCTCAGCTTGGACAAACAAACAGAAAGAAACTCAACTCACACTACAGGACACTACGGACAATATCAACCCAACGCGTACATGCTGCAGTCGAGGACGTTGCTTCTCATGCCGTGCAGGTGAGGAGGACGAACGGGCTGGAGTGTGAGTCAACTGAAGACTCGGAATCTGACCATCGAGTCTGAAACTGCACCTGAAGTCTCCTCGTCGGAGAACTGGGTCTCTCCCATCTGGCTCAGAGAATGGTGCACTGCTCTGGTGTACCTATGATACCACATGAAAACCCTTGCCCTCAATGGCATAGGGAATGGTCCTCTGCTCTGGAGTCCCTATGGCTCACATGAAAACTCTGGCCGAACAACAACAAGAATGATGGGGACCACGAACTGATGATGGCAACATATGCTCTTCTGAAAATGACCGCACACTCGTGCGTGTCTGAAAACTGGACTCGGAAGACAATCGTCGAGTCTGAAACTGGACTCTGTAGAGTCTGATCAACTGGCCGGTCTGGAAATCTGTATCTGAATCTGAAGAATATGAATAGACCTGTGACTCTACATATACTCCCCCTTTCTCCCATACTTGTCGGAAAATGAACATCGTCAAAGTTGGGAGAAGACAATGACATGGGGGAAAAAATCACTTAGCCGATTACACATTTGTCGGCCTTTCAAAAACATTCATCATTTTTTTTGATTTTTTTTAAGCCGTTGGCTTTTTTTCGGCTTTTCATGCATTTTTTATGTAAGCCGTTTCATTCTCTTTTTTTTCTCGGCTTTTCTTGCAGTTTTTTTTAGCCGTCACATTTTTTTAAGCCGTTTCACATTTTTTTAATACGGCTTTCGCAAATTGCGTACGGCTTTTTTTTCTCATGTACGCGCCTTTTCTCTCTCCCCCTTTTTTTTAAAAAACAAACTCCTCTTTCTCTCTCTGTTTGTAACAAACTTCATTTCCTTTTTTTCTCAACTTCTTTTTTTTAACCCATCGAAGCCCGCTTGGGGCTTTAGGGTTCCCAATGGGTAACCCTCGCCAGTTGAAAGGACGGTGGCCGCCGCCTGAGTGTTACGTCAGAAGAAGAGCCCGCGCGCGAAGGATCTCGCGAGAGCTTGGAGGCGTGATGAGTTTGCAGAGGATGCGTGATGGGTTCGCAGGGGCCTTCAGCTGTGATGGAGCGGCGCGAGAGGAGGTGCGCAGCTATGAGGGAGGTCACGAGACCTCGTCGTGTTGTTGAAGACATTGCCTGGAACCGCGCGAGAAGGATACGCCGCTGATGGGTTTCGCTCTTGGATGGGAGGGGGGCTAGCAGCGATGGGGCTGCATCGTGCAGGGCTGCTCGGAGTCTCCTGCGAGCAGGAAGCGCCACCGATATGCGTGCGAGGAGGGAGAAGTCGGGGACGGGCAAGGAGACGTATCGCCAGCAAGGGGATTCTGGAGGGCTCGCGCATCGCTGGAGATGCGCGCATCGATGACGGATGGTGCGGGCTTCGGCCTGTAGCCGAAAAGAGTGCGCCGCCAGGAGGGGGGATCGGGAGGGCGCCGCTTGCTTCTTCGAGAAGGGTGCGCCACACGCCTGAGAGCTCTTGTATCTGATGGAGGAGGAGCCGCAAGGGGTTAGAGGTCGAGAGATCGCCGCCTGCGATGCCTCTGCCTCATTTGCGCCTGGGAGGTGGCATGCAACCCTCTGTTCTGAGCGAATCGGAGTAGTGATGCTATGCGCTGAATATGCGTTGCAGTGGCTGGAATAAAAAAAGAATTGATCCCTGATCTAGGGTTCTGAAAATGAACCAGAGATGTTGGGTGGCAGCCGCCAGAGATCATCTTGTGTCGAAGAACATGTTTAGGGTTAAAACTTTAGATCTCAAACTTCGAACAGATCATAAATCCTTAGAATATTGAATCTTCAAGAACAAAACTAAAATCGATTCTCGTAAATAAAGAACATCCTCAAGAATCGAACCCGCTCTGATACCATGTTATAAAATATGAAAGCGGAAGCAAAACATGGGAAAAGAATAAACATCACAAAAAGAACAGCGGGATTAACGTGGAACCCTACTCCGAGAGGAGCAGGATGAAACCACGGGAGAAGCCCCTGAATTGGGTGTGTTTGTCTATTGACTTTCTCAATGAGTATAGGAGGTCTGGGGCTCCTTATATAGCCTTCCCAGAGCCTCCAAGTCCCACCATTGGGCGGTATGGGACTAAACACAGGATGGGGTAAATGGATCTTCTCCAGGATCCATTTACCCTGCTACAACTCAATAGGTGCACTACCAAATACTCCAACACACCCCTTCTTACGGGCGTCGCCGCCGCCAACAAGCCCATCCTGCGGCCCGTGAGCGCTGCCTCCCCGTTCGTTGTGGGCACCGTTGTGACCTGCTATGCGTTCACGCGCCCTCTCGTGATCACGTCATCAGCCCCGTAGGGCTTCTCGCGTGTTCACACACCATCGCTCGGCCCTGTGGTTGCCCTCAAGCAGCATCTAGTCGCTACCACGCGGCCTATCTCTTCTTCACGCGTGGTTGCCTTCCCGCGGATTCCTCCTTTGGGTATCTAGGGTGTCACGTGAAGCCCCAGAATCATCCTAGCTACCCAAGGGACTTTTCAAAGAATGGAAGTGGTTGTGATATGAGTCTGCACCCACAACCATCTTCTTGTATGTCAGTGTAGACGCCAGTATCTCTTGTTTCCAGCCCAGTCTTGAATATTGTTGTCATCATGTTCAACAACAAAGTGGAAGTTCCGTCCCTGGGTACCTTCAAAGGTCGAACACCCATTGTCAAAATGGATGGAACCAACCATGAACTGTGGGCCATGCAATTCATGTGTTTTATGCAGTGTAATGACAAGAAGCACATTCTCACGACAGAGGAACCACGTGATAAGACTGGGACGAATGCCTCATTGGAGGCAGGCGATGCGTATGCATGAATATGGCTATCTGGGACTGAATCCATAGAGATAGCTAATGATATTTTGAGCCAGCTTACTGCAAAGGCAATGTGGGACATTCTTGACGCGACATACTTTCCGGCAAAGAATGAGTCGATGATACTACAACTTCAGCACAATATCTTCACATCGAAGCAGAATGGTCGCTCTCTTTACGCCCTCTATATTACTCTGAGGGGTATGTTTGGGAAGCTACATGGATACATACCCTTGACTGCTACACCAGAGTAGCTCAAGACATACAGAGACTCTGTAATGCCTGGAGTGTTTCTAGCAGCCTTGGATCCCGAGTATGATGCAGCTCATGCCCATATCCTCACAGATGCTACAATACCTCCAATGGAGGAGGCACATCGTAGATTGAGTAGACTATCTATATCCTCCGGCAGTCCTCTTCAGTCCCAGACTTCTTCAGCTATGGCCATGGTTTTAAAAAGTGCCGCCTTGAGGCGCAAAGGCGTACGCCTCAAGGCGAGGCGCACCAAATTTGCCCTGAGGCGCACGCCTCGGGTTCTCTAGGTAGGGCGTGCACCTTGACTTGGTGTGAGGCGCTCGAGGCGAGGCGGAGGCGTAAGCCTCGAGTCATGAGGCTTTTTTACATTTTTTGTTGCGCATGACCCTATTTTTTTGTTAGCATTATATTTTTTACTTTTGAATTTTTGTTTCCATGTTAAACCTTGCATATTTCTATATATAGCTCCATGCAAAGAGAAGAGATAGCTTGAAACAAGCGAAGTTATATGATCTTATATACATCATATTCAATTTATCAGACATCTACACATACTAGTTCTATTACACATATTTTTGTTTGAATTTTAATAGAATTTTGTATTAGTTGCAAGTTTGCAACTTGATGTTGTTGTTTAGTTGTATAAGTTGTGAACTTAGAATAGTTATCACATATATGATAGATGAAGTAATGCTGAAAAATAAACACGTGAAGACTGAAGTAAAATAATTAGTACGTTTTATTGTGAGTAGCTGAATACAAATAATATCATTAGTAAAAAAAATCATCGGGGGCGCTGCTCCCCCCTAGACCCCCCCACAGGCTCGCTGACCGGGCAACGAAACCCCCGTCTTGTTGGGGTACGATATGGCAGGAAGGGATGCATATGACATTTCTCCAACTACGTCCAACAAGACAAATGATTGGGATTCAAGGCATATTAATATTTCTTAGTTCACACTAATGATTATGGTTTCTATTGTACTTTAGTATTTAGTATAAACTTTAGTTTAGTACTCATGTAGAGTCATTGAGTTGGAATTGGAACTTGATATTCTGTATATTAGTGGCTTAATATTAGTTTTTTTGAACTTCAATGCCTTCATCGCTTATGGATTGTATCTTTTACTAGTTTTAAATTATTCTTGAATGTGTTTTTGACAAACTTTAATATAATTATATACTTTTTAAATGTATTTTGCTTTAATTTTATTTTTTTTCCAAAAAAATTGAGGCTTACGCCTCGACCACCTTGAGGCTTACGCCTCGCCTCAATTTCAGAGAAAACGCCTCAGACCGCCTCGCGTTTTTATAAACCTTGGCTATGGCGGTATCATGTGGTAGAGGCAGTTATATACCATATCGTGGCAGGGGTGTTCCAACCGTGGCAGATGGGGTGTTCGATCTCGTCAGCAGTGCACCTACTGTCACATGACAGGTCATTCTGAGGAAACATGTTCTAAGCATGGATTTCCTTCGTTAGCCAGAGTTATAGAGCAGACACAACGGGCTGGGACTCCTTTATAGGAACCTGATCAGCGATTCGATGAACTTGTAGCACGACTGAGAGAGATCATGCCCGACACATTTGGATCTACCAGTTCTCCTTCACGATCCTAAGAGGGTGCTGCCTCCACATCTGCGTCTACATCAAGTATAGACTCTGCTTTTACTAGTTGCTACAGAGCTGACTTATCAAAACGGATCATGGATTCCGGTGCATCCCATCATCTTTGTGATGATAGAAGTCAGTTCAGTGTTTTTTGTCCTGTTCAACCTGGACGATCAGTTTTGATACCAGATGGTACACATTCCCCCATCACTGGTCAGGTGGAGGTGCGACTGACTTCTACTTTGAGTCTCCCTAATGTTCCCTATGCTCCCGAATTCTCTATGAATTTATTACCAATTAGTCAAATCATCGGAGATTTACATTGTCGTGTCATATTTGATCCATCTGCTCTTGTGTTTCGGGACATACTCACAGGCAGAGTGAATGGAACTGGCTGTGAGCAAGGGGGCTTTTACAGACTTGTGTAGACTCCGTATGCTGGTGTCTCATCTTCTCTACACACTGGATCTATTTCTCCGTACATGTGGCATCTGCGATTTGGTCATCTTCCTCTACAAAAGCTGGTCCATGTTCTTCTACAGATTTCTCCTCGCTCCACTTTCCAGTGCAAAGCCTGCCAACTTGGTAAGCGTCATCGGTCATGTTTCCAGAGTCGTCATGGTCAAGTAGTCATAGTTTGTTTGAGTTGCTTCATTTTGATATTTGGGGTTCTAGTCGTGTCCTGGATCATCAAGGGCACAGTTTTTATCTTGTTGCAGTTGATGAGTTTTCTAGGTTATCATGGATTTTTCTTCTTAAAAACAAGTCCGATGCTGGTCCTGTTATTCAGTCTTTTCCTAATGAAATAAAGAACAATTTCTTTGCCAGAGTAAAGTATATACGTTCTAATAATGCTCTAGAATTTTGCAGTACTCAACTCTCTCAATTTCTTAAGTCTCATGGTATTGTGCATCAGACATCTTGTGCATATACTTCCCAACAGAATGGGGTGACTGAAAGGAAACACCGTCATATCTTTTGGATGTTACTAGAGCCCTCTTGATTCAGAGTCATGCTCCTCATTCCTATTCGAAAGATGCGATTCTAACTACTTGTTATTTGGTAAATCGTATGCTTTCTTCATGTTAGGGGAGAAGATCCCATTCTTGATTGTGTTTCCCGAGATGGATCTTTTCTCACTTACGCCTAGTTTCTTTGGGTCGGTTGCATTTGTTCATTAACTCTCCTGGTCTTGACAAGCTCTCTCCCAGAGCTGTCAAATATGTGTTTGTTGGGTATTCCAAAACCCAAAGGGGATATCGTTGTTTTGATCCAGTTTGACGTAGGTACCATATCAGTACTGATGTCACCTTCTTTGAGTCCATTATGTATTTTTCTCCCACAGGTGACATGCTTAGTCCTTCAGAGGATGGAGAAGAGATCTATATGCCTCCTCCTCCTCCTCCATTACCATGTCCTATTCCATTACTGACAACTCCACCACCTCACCATCACCACAACCTCCTCGGTTTTTTCCGCAGGTCTATCAGCGAAGGCCTCGTGCTCATGTGCATCCTCCATCATCCAGCACGCCCAAGGTATGTACTGAGCATTTGAGTTCCTCTAATGGCCCGGGTGATTTGCATGTACAAACTGAGGTACAGGGTGCAGATACTGTCTCTACTACTCCTATTGATGATCTGGATATGCCTATTGCACTTCGACGACTGAAACGCGCATGCACTATGTACCCTATGGCTTCTCATGTTTGCTTGGAGCGTCCTTCCAAGGATTTTCAGCACTTTCTTGCGGGGTTGTCTGCTATAGAGATTCCAAAGTCATATCAGGAAGCCATGCAGAGCAGTTAGTGGCGTTTGGCTATGGAGGAGTAGATGTCGGCTTTACAGTCACGAGGTACGTGGAGTGTTGTCCATGCTCCACCAGGCGCGTCTGTTGTTGGAAGCAAGTGGGTATTTACTGTGAAGCATCGGGCCGATGATACAGTAGACAGATACAAGGCTAGCTTAGTTGCTCGTGGGTTCTCTCAGACTTATGGGGTGGCCTTTCAAAACACTTTTTTCTCCTGTAGCGCGTCACTCTACCTTGAGGATTCTTATTGCACTTGACGTGGTACGTGATTGGCCTCTTTTCCAATTGGTTGTAAAGAATGCTTTCTTGTATGGTGACTTGCAGGAAGAGGTTTACATGCAGCAACCTCCTGGGTTTGCTGCTGACGGGGAGTCCAGTATGGTATGTCGTCTTCATAAAGCTATATACGGCCATAAGCAGAGTTTGAGGGTTTGGTTTCAGAAGCTCTCAGAATTGATTGAACAGATGGGGTTTGTTAGATCTAATGCAGATCATACTCTCTTTGTAAAGAGACACCAGAGGGGTATTGTAGTCATCTTGGTTTATGTTGATGACATTGTTATCGTTGACCGCGATGAACATGGCATTCAAGCAACTAAGGATTTCCTTGGACAACAGTTTGTTACCAACGACCTTGGTACGCTTTGTTACTTCCTTGGTCTAGAATTTGCACGAAATCAGCATGGCATGGTTATGACACAAAGGAAGTATGTTACTGATCTTTTATCTGAGACAAGCATGACATGATGTAGACCAACTACTACCCTGTTGGATCCTAATGCGAAGCTCCATGATTTAGGATCTGAGGAGGTAGACAAGAGACGATATAGAGAGCTGGTACGGAAATTATTCTATGTTACTATTACCAGGCCTGATATATCTTTTGTTGTGAGTAGAGTAAGTCAGTTCATGGAGTAACCTAGGAAGGTGTACATGGACGTAGTATTCATGATCCTGAGATATCTGAAGTTCTCTCTCGGTGCACATCTTCTGTTTAGAAGAGATACGTCTGTCTCAGTTACAGGGTGTGCAGATGCAGATTATGCTGGGTGTCCTAATGACAGAAAGTCTACGTCGGGCTTCATTGTGTTTGTTGGGAGCTCACTAGTCTCGTGGAAGAGTAAGAAACAATATGTTGTTGCTCGATCCAGTGCAAAATTAGAATATAGGGCAATGTCCCAAGGTAGTACTGAGATGTTGTGGGTTAAATTTGTCTTGACTGATTTAACGATTGAGGAACCTCTTCCTTTGCATCTTAAGTGCGAGAACCTGACAACTTTGTTTATAGTTAGTAATCCATCATTCCATGAAAGTACAAAGTATATTGAGGTAGACGGTTGATGAATGCGAAATCCGCCTCTTTAAGAATCGATAATTGTAAGATAGAAGGCGAAAATCGGTCGATCAAAAACCACAGCTTTGATTGTTGTGGAGAATTTTTCTTGGCAAGTCTACCAAGGTCGAAGAGTATAATACGATCCAAAGCAGATGCGAAGAAATAAACAGAGAGAATTATACTCAGGATCTGTGATTTTAAACATATTAAATCCTCAAAGATATGATGAATGAATCCTCAAAATTAATCACAGATTAGAAGAGGTTAAGTCCAAAAATATTTATCAGTTAGAGCCCAAGCTTGCATTTAACCACAATGAATTAATTTAGATCTCAAGCTTTTAATCCCTGCAATATTATTCCACAATAATGACTCTTAAATCATAAGGAAGTCAGGGAATGCACTAATCAAGCCTCCTCTATATAGTTCCTGCAAGGATATCAAATTCTTCGAACGGTAAAATTCTATTCGATAAATTCTACAAAAAATTCAAGAATCTCCAAAATATTTGACAATCTATACTTGATAAGGATATCTCTCCATTTCAATTCAAGAACCAACATTTACCAGATCATTGGTGCTCATCTTTCTCCCTGTAATAAAATGATTCAATCAAATCATGCTTTAATTATTTTCACACAAATCCCTACAGATAAAGTTAGAAATTTGTCAATATAAAATAGAACAAATCAGTCAAGAAATAGCCCGCATAGATCAAATTGATCCTTAAATAATTATCATCTAGAAACACCCTCAGATCTGTCCACAAACTATATTAAATGATAGAGCATGAAAAGAGCTTCAAAATAACATATTATATGCTAAAATTAGAGTTTAGATGTAAAAAATACGTTAAATTGAATTTGCAGGGACTAAAATGTAAATAAAATAACTATTTTTTCGCTGCAATTTTTCCAAGGTACCACGTCTGAGGCACATGATCTGGGCCGGTGGGGATCTTTTCGCAAATTCTGGAACCCGCGGGGGTACAGATGCAATTTGCCCACTACCGCATGTGCTGTGCACGTGATCGGAGAGGCTCGGTGGGGTCGAAGCTGTGGTTTGGGCACGGGGATGAGGTTCGAAGCCCCGAACCAGAGGCTCGGTCGACGGGGCGGAAGGTTCGGATCGAATCCAAGGTTCGGGCTTTCATGCCAATACGTAGCTACTTCATAGGCCTGAACCTCCAAGCTTGGACAGGAGGTTTGGGTGGGGTTGACGTGGCGCCTTGCAGGACCGTTGGATCAAAGGTGATCCAACAGCAGTGGAGTCGAGCGGAGGAGGCCAGGCTGTGGCAAAGGGTGGAGGCCTTGGTAGAGTTGCACGACGGAGCACGACGGAGCACGACGGTAAGGGCTCGACCAACACAGGACCGAGCAGCTGGAGCAGTGTGGGGCGTCAGACGATCCGCCCACCTCCGTCGACACACGACTGGAGGTGGAGCGATGACTTCCAACGATGGGCCTCACGCAGGTGGAGGCCGTATGTGGGCCGACGACATGCGAAGGTGGAGGAGTGTGCTGCTGTAGCGAGGCGGAGGCCATGCGATGGCTCTTGCTGGAGCAGATCCCAGGCGACACACACCCGAGGGAGGTGCTAGCGAAGGTCAGTCAGAGCGGAGTTGCTCGGGGAGGCGGAGCTCGATGGTAAAGAGCTGGACCTACGGGGTTAATTAGAAAACAACAGGGAAACATGGGACAATGCTCCTGCGTAGATGGAGGAGAAGGTGCTAAAGCTCCGACCTTTGCGAGGTCGAAGAAGGCACTGTGGAGGCGGAGGAGGTTCGGTGTGAGGCTGCTGAATGGCGGCGGGTGTCGATCGGACAAATGGATATGCAACTTGGGGATGACGTGAAGTGTCTGAGGAACAATGGTGCGATGGAGATAACTGAGATGCGAAGGAAGGGGGAGGCGTGGTACCTGGAGAGGCGTAAATAGCTCAACGACTATGGTCGGAGCAAGCAGACACGACGAGGGTGATTCACGCTGCAACGAAGCTTCGTTGGGCTTCGGATCTCGTCAGATAAGGAAAGGGTGCACAGGCTGTCACCACCGGCGATGGACTTCCTTTATGGATGTAGTCAGCGGATGATCGGGAAGGCTGGTGAGGTAGGTCTTTGTTGGGGGGGTTGACGCACGTTACGAGAGAAGGAGGCAAATCACGAGAAGGTGTGGAGGTGAGGGGCGAGTAACGGCCGGGGCCATGCAAGGCGGAGGCTTAATGGCCTCAGGAGCGGGGAACGTTTGAAGGAGATGAAGGGTGCTCACGTGCTTGGCACGTGACCTGGGGGGAGGGGCGCTGGAGAGAGAAAGTGGGATGCCACGTGACATGCCCAGGAGCTGCCACGTGGCATCCAAAAAAATGTCAAAATTTAAAGACAAAGAAAAATAGAAAAGAAATAGAAGGAGACCTCGGATCGAAAAATTTCTTGCACGAAAGTTGTTCGTGTTGATGAGATCTACAACTTTTATGAAGGACTCAGGAGCAAAATAAGTCATTTGTACGAAGTGGTATTTTTGGTGGTCTCCAAGTGTATTGGAAATCGGATTTTTGGAGTTTTACCATTTTTTGGTGGTTTTAAGAGAGGATAAAAATTCTAAAAAATACGATAAAATACAAGAAAATTAATTACACACTAATCTATTTTTTAATTTTTAATAAATAAGAAAAAAAGGAAATTAAATAGAAGTACAAAACACACAACTTTTGTACAAACACACAATAGATACTTGGATACGGTCAGTTTCTTTGATTTTAGTTTTCATCTAGTTTCGGATTTTTATGTCGTTCAATAAAACTTTCATCAAAGAACACACATGGAGAAGAAATAAAATTAAAAAGGTTAATTATGTACATAGAACTCTGGTCAAAAATCGCAAAAAGTTAAAATGCGCAAAAGTGGCCCAAAACCAAACTTTCACATATGAGTTCCGAATTCTATGAAATTGGTCTTGTTTTGAATATATTTTAAAATGGAGTATTTTAAAAGTGAGTAGATGAAAATCGGACATTATATTAGGGATATATGCACGTTTTAATCCGTCAGATGTGAAATTAGACTTTGGGATCATCTGACACTTATTTGAGTTAGTAAATTTTTTGTGTTTTTTATTTATTCTTGTTAGTTATATTTGCACATTGGAGGTGGCTTGGGATCAATTGGAGTTAGGACGAATTAACTAAAAATATGGGAAGTTAACTGCTTTTCGGGCTTATTTTCACTTGGATTTTTGATGCAATTATGCATGTTGATATGCAAATATTATTACACATGTGTGAATGCTAATGATGTTGTATTAATGATTAAATGCAAATGAAATATGGGGTCCGGAGCCTAATTGATCAATTTTAGCATGATGAATACGAGATTCATCAACTGTCACTATACTCGTGATTTAATCCAAAAGAGGCTGATTTCAACATCTTATGTGGCATCAGGAGATCAGATTGCAAACATGTTTACTAAGGCACTGTCTAGAGGTCATTTTCATCATTTTGTTCCATGCTGAGCATGAGAGATATTTATGCTCCAACTTGAGGGGGAGTGTTATGATATTTATGTTATTTTCTTCTTTCTTTTAGTTGTTTATTTCCGTTGTCCTGTTTATGTAATTTATGCTTAGAGCTTTTCTCCTATATAAGAGAGATCTAGGGTTAGATGGAATACAACCTTTTCTTTCCCCTTAACATAAACCTCCTCACCAAATTCTACATTGTCATCTTGTCGTACGTAGGAGAAAAAGTAAATAACCGACTCAAAGAAAGTGACATCAGCACTAACATAGTGCTTCCGTCTAACTGGATCAAAGTAGGTTCAGGAGTATCTCACAAAGACACACTTAGCTCTGGGTGAGAGCTTGTAACGACCATGGGTCAACTGATGAAAAAATATTCTAGGAAATATCGTGAATTGACATGATCCTTGGTGGCAAATTGTTATTTAAGGATTTTTGTAGGCACACTTATACCTTGTACACCATGTCCTTTAATAATGATATCATCAACATAGACCAAAATGACAACAATACCTCTCTGAATCCTCTGAACTGAGAAGATCGTCCTCTACTACGAGATACAACCATATCTGAGGAGGCTTGAGTGGAGGTCGGAGAATGGATGGTAATCTTGTCGAGCCTACGGTATGGTTCCTCCATGGAAAGTACGATGGCATCTGCAAGTGACTGGGATCGACAACATTATACCCACGATCAAGAGCCCTAAAAAAGATACCAACCATGGTGTTGTTCTCGTACGCATTCTATTGCTCCAGGGATGTTGGAGGCATGAAGCTGTGGAGCCTCTCAAATTTATCCCTAAGAAACATATATAGGGTTTGAAGAGGACCGTAGGTTTGAGATGCAATGTTTGAGCTGTAGTATCTTTGACTCATTCCTCTCTTAAGAGGAGGTGGCGACGAGGATGTCCCACGTCGCCTTTTTCGTAGGCTTATGCAGAGTATTATTGGCTATCTCAATGATCTGTGGGACTTGGAGGATCTGTAGGGGCTATATAAGATGTCCCAAGCCCATTGTATTAGATGAGAAAGTTCAATAAACACATCAACCCTTGAGGCCTTATCCCGTAGTTTCATCCCACTCCTCACGGAGTAGGGTTCCACGTAAAATCTCGTTGTTCTTATTGTTTATTATGTATCTCTAATATTACTCTTCCACATTCTTCACTTTCTAAGATGCTATCTGAGCAGGTTCGTTTCTCGAGGATTTATTCTTAAGGATTTACTTTTGACGTTCATATTCTGTTCAATATTCGATTATCCAGAGCATGTACGATTGTTGACTGAAGATTATTATTATTCATGTTCGAGATTAAATCAAGATCTAGGGTTTTCCGAATCCTAATTTCTGCATGACTGATACCCTAAATGTGCACAACTATCATTGACACTAATGACAATCTGATCGGCAATCTTCAGGATTTTATGATTGGGTTCAAGGAACCCTAATTCTCCAAGCGTGTGCAATTTCAGGTATCCTTGCATGATTATTCGGTGCAGATCTTCATGGCTTCTGCGCACGTTGTCATCGACTGCAGATCTATTTTTTGAAACACTAAAATCCACAAGCCAAGCGCAGATCTTCAAGGCTTCTGCCCAATTGTTGAAAGTTGTTTTTTGGTGTGAGTGTTTTTTTAAGTGGGGAGTGTTGGTGCTTTCTTTGGGCCCAGATTGGGGAGAATGAGGAGGGATAAAGAGCAAGCCCAATTGGGCAGCTGTATTTTTAGGCCCTATTTGGGTCAAGTTTCTTTTTAAAAAGAGGGATCATACGAAATAACCGTACGAAGGAAAATTGAGAAGAAAGTCGAGAAAAAGAATAGAATGACTTATTTGGAAAAAAGGGACAGAACTTTTAAAAGAAGGAAATAACCGTGGAAAAAATTCATTTGAATGTTTTATTTTCCCCATTTTCTCATCTTCTCTGAACTTTACCGATGCCATTGTTTTCGACAAGTATGGGAGAAAGAGGAGTATTGTGTAGAGTTATAAGTCGGATTCAGATTCTCCAGGCTAGATTTCAGACTTTACAGTTTAGATTCAGACTCAATGTTCATATTAATTCCGAATCTTCAGTTTGATTCGCACATGTATGCAATCATTATTTGTGTGGTCACATGTTTGTTTTTGGTCTCAGAGTTTTCATGTGATCCATAGGGGCTCCAGTGTAGATATCCCATCCTCTATGCCATTGGGGGTTAGGGTTTCCATGTGGTTTCGTAGGGACTCCAGAGTAGATATCTCATTCTCTCTTCCTTTATGGGTAGACCCAGTTCTCAGATGAGGAGATTTTCAGACTCCATTCCCCAGCGTTCGTGGACTCTGACGACCATGATTCCACGACATTTTTAGTTCGACCCTTTAGAGATGGAGCTGTTGTCCACATGATTCAGTCTTCCACATGTGGTGGGCTAGAGTACTCCGACGTGGAGACTCATTTCAGTTTCAGTGACTATGACGGACGCAGTACAAAGCACACGTTCTCTGACGAGGAGATATAGTTCGACTCACACTCCAGCCCGTTTGTTCCTCCTCACCTGCACGACATGAGAAGCAACGTCCTCGGTAGCAACCGACTGTTGTGTATGCGTTGAGTTGATATTGTTTGTAGTGTCTTGTACCGTGAGTTTAGTTATTTCTCTCTATTAGTCCAAACTGAGCTTTGCATGCTCCATCTTAAGGGGGGTATTGGAGTATATGTGTCACTCTTGTGTAGATGGGTAATTGGATCTCTCCAGGGTCCAATTGCCACATTTAGTGGTTTAGTCCCAGATCTTCTATCTGTGGCACTTGGAGGGTCAGTGGGGGCTATATACGAAGCCCCAGACCCATTGTATAAGATGAGAAAGTTCAATGAACACGTCAGCCCTTTGAGGTGTTCTCCCGTGATTTCATCCTGTTCCTCACAGAGTAGCGTTCCACGTAAAAATCTCGTTGTTCTTATTGTTTATTATGTATCTCTGATATTGTTCTTCCACATTCTATGCTTTCGAACAGAGGTGTCAGTGGAGGCATACCCACAATGAAGGTCCTCAGATTGGATTAGAGGTGCGTGCACCGATCAAAAGTGGGAGGCATGCATATGGTGTTTGAGGCATGCAGGATCTGAAAGACAATGAGATCAGTGGCATATGATCTCGGAGGTGGGTAGAAATGGCAGTGTGATAGGATCCTTGGAAACACGGCCGCAGTGGCGCACTTGAGGCCGAAGGTAACCATTGAGGTGGAGGTATGTAGGCTGAGGGGTCTGTATGAACATGTTTAACATGCACAGGACTGGGGATTGGGGTGCACCAGATTTGGAAAGTTTTAGGCTTTAGCTTTGAGTAAAAAACATATGAACATTAAGTTTTTTAATGCTTCTTTAACTCATTGCAAATGTGAATGTTGTTTTCGCCAATCTCACCTGCTGGACGCTGTATTTTACAGGGCTACACATTTATATATATGAAAGATATATCAATCACTCCTTATTTGGGAAAATGTATCCTGATTGTGGTACTGCTCCAATCAATAATGAAATCTCCTATTATTAAATTGTATTTTTTTGACAAAGCAGGCAAGTCGTGAGCCATCTTGGCTTGGCGGAGCTACTGCATTGGCTTATTTCAAGTCTCTTCTGCTGAAAAATGACGTAAGTACTTGGAGATTATCCTTCACCGTTTGCTTGCAATTAGCTTGATTTTTGGTATTTAATTGTGATTTTAATCTCATTTCAGACAAATCCTGACGCCATGAAGGGTGAACCTTCCATATCGGATGTTGATATTGATGCAAATGATTTACCGTTGGGGACAATAATGAAAAGTTTGAAGTTACAAGCAGCTAAAAGGAAGAAGATGAAAGCGCAGGCTTGTGGTTTTGTAAATAAAAAATCACAAAATGAGGTTGATGTTTTGGGGGTTGTGAGGGAAATAAATTTGGGCAGGCAAGAGGATGAAAATATGGGCGATCAAAGATTGGCTAAAGAAGATATGTTGTCTGCAACTGGGCTTGTGTTGAGTCCAAGTGATAAATCAGAACATCTTCCCCTAAATATGAATATCATGCCTTTATCTGTTCCAAAGAGGAAACGATCAAGTTTTGGATCTCCACCTAAGAGTGCTAAAGATCGGAAGAGAAGTCAATCTTTGCAATTTCAAGAATTTCAAATTTCTAATGAGGAAAAATTTGCTAGTGACTCTGACTTGTTGGCTACATGCATGTCAGTGGCTAAGAGTGTTGTTTCAGGGGGTAAAAGATTTGGATCTCACCAGAACACAAATGGAAAAGCAAGTGTTTTAGAAAATGACTACAACTTGGGGGTAGGCATTCATTTGTGATGTTTTTGTTGCATTTTATTTTTGTCTGAATATAGCTGTTAACTTTTCAGAGGCTAAGTTTGCCTGAAAAACTTGAGAGAAAGACCGGGGCATCTTCAGCAGGTCAAAATAATAGAAAACGTAAAAGGAAAAGCATTGCCCATCTGGAAAAGGTACAGTTTTGGTGTCATTTCTAAGTCATGGTGTTTGTTCATGGATTATTTTCACTCACTTTTGTTTTACATTTTCATATAGTAATAGTATGGTTCTTCCGCAACTCGTAATTGTATTTGTCCTCTTTTCTTTCTTCCTAACTTGAAAACAGAAATCTCAAAGTTGTTGAGATGAATACAGACGGTGCAAATATTGGTGCAAATTATCAACGGGGGGGGGGGTGGTTGAGATGAATACAGACGGTGCAAATATTCGTGCAAACTATCAAGGGGGGGGGAGATTGTGGTTCAATTGTTCTCTTATTGTTTCAATGTTCAACCAATAATTCAATGCTATACGTCGTTGATCCCTTCAACACAAATTCCATCCTGAGTGATTTACGTTCCTGGACCAAACATGTGCTATACTTAGTGATAATTGTTGGGTGAAATGAATCACTTGAATTATCGGAGACTATAGGGTTCTCTTATATAGGAGAAAAGTCCTGGATTAATTCTAAAGAAGTACATAAGGAAAATATAAAATAGCTAAACAACATAACTGAGATATAATTATCTCAACAATAATTGCATCCTTGGGGAAGGTCGAACTAGTATAACTCAAATTGATTACTCTCTATACTAATTGCACTAATTGTTGGCCATGCTTCAAATGAAGGCCTCCTAGAAAAGTGCACGTTTTAGCCTCCAACCAGACCTTGTTACGGGTTTCCTTGATTGTGATATTGCAAGATCAAATTATAGGTTTGCATACCCTAACGGATAGGAATATTGCGATATGTTGTCACTATCAATAATATATCCATGCCGTCAGCTTAACGATACTGATATCACTTTGGATATCTTTTGTGAACCCCTTCGGATCTGGGTGCCTGTTTACGCCGCATTCGCACTATTACATTCACATTTTCATCGCACTAAGTTATTTAAATCAAGGGAAATTTTTTTCTTTTCGCGTTGATGCTGCATGACATTCACATTTATTGTATCACCATAGACCAACACACCGACAAGAGCCACCAACTTTTCTTTTCATTAATTTTCACATATAAATGTACAACATGTACATGAAGCTGACGGTAAATTCACATATCCCAACATCAGACTGAAGAGCAGATAACAACTATAATATAACAGTACAAAAGCTACAACAGAAGAAACTGAACCAAAAGAGATCGTACCATCTAGTATATACACGATCTTCTGAAGTCGTCAACAGCTATTGAGCAGCAGGCTCCCTTCTTGCCAAAACATGTTAGGAAGAAGATGTATCAACGACGTTGGTACACCCATGATTCATATTATAAAATAAGTAGACATTTAATATGGATACAAAAGGAACAAGTAGAAAGGCATAACAATCAAAAGTTGCAACTACTTGTTTGAGAAAGAGGTTTTCATGCTACAGTAATGTATGCTTTAATTTTTCTCATTTCCACCTGTAATTCACATTATTACATGGTAGTTAATGCCATACGTAAAATTTCCGTAGTTGCCTTATAGCCTTATATATTTCTCGGTAATAGTTGATGACTCATATGTATATATATACATATAGTTATTAATCTTGTGTTATATAGAAAACTAAATTATGAAGTTTTATAATGGGAATAATTTAGGTTTTTAACTTATTTTTTTTATATTTAAACTCTTAAGTTTAATGAATAGTCTGTGGTCTTGGTCTTTGTATGACCTCACACTATGACTCTGAGACGTGAATAATGCCTTAGGGTTGGGGTGCATCCATAGGCATGCGATGTTGTATAATGCATCCTAACTAAGTTCCCAACACGTCCACTAGCTTATGGGGATTTCGAATCCAATTTTAGTCACTTTATCTACCAACTCAACTTTAATTGTAACTCCTCCAACACTCAACTGCAACTGTCTCAGGTGTAACTCCATATGACCTACATGTAGATATGGATGGTTTAGATGTAGCATCACCAAGTCTGCTGGCAAAAAGTAACCAAAAACTCAAATGGTGTGGTAGCCTACAAAAGGGCTCTTCCGTCTCGCCCTCTAATTGGAAGTGCGGTCCAATAGAGGGAAAGGTCTACTCCAAAACTACGCCTTAGAGACGGGTGAGAGACTCTCCGGAAAGTCACTCTAGAAAAACGGCCCAACCGGTAACGGGCAAACGAGCTCGTACGAAAAACTAAAATCGAGAATCCTAAGCATAGGTATCCTAAACATGAAAGGAAATATCTTCGATATATCGTCGATATATCGATATCGACATGGGACCGATATGGGCACCGATATGGCGATATATCCTGATTTTCAGGCATTTTCTTTATAAAGGCTTGTCGATATGGGCGATATTTCGGTGATATATCATCGATATATCGTCGAAATATCGTATCGATATGACATCGAAACGATGTCGATATCGATACGGCCTTCATGATCCTAAAACAGAGGTCAGCGGAACTGATCAAAAGTCGGGATCCCCACTAGGTGGAAAAACACTGCGAGCTCGCATAAAAGCTATGAAAAAGATTGGGATCCTAGACCCGCACACTCGGTGGCCGTTGCCTTAACTGAGCTTTCTATCTTCCGACCAGTTGAGGGTCACCGCGCCCTCGCACGGTCAGGTGTGAGGGTCACCATGATCGACACTAATATTTGTAAATCATTACTGGTCCCATGGAAGGCCCTATCGATATTGTCTCGATGTCGTATCGATACGATATTTCGACGATATATCGCCGAAATATCGTCCATATCGACGAGCCTTTGTGAAGAAATGCCTAGAAATCAGGATATATCGCCATATCGGTGCCCATATCGGTCCCATATCGATATCGATATATCGCCGATATTTCCTTCCATGATTGGTCCTCAATATCTTCGCTGGCTTGTCTTTTCATCTCTTCCTTATTTCTTCTATAGTTAACAATGCAGATCTAGATCTCTTAATTAGTGATTTTATTGATATCTCTTTATTATTATTGAATCAACTGTCTTTTAATATATGATTGGTAGACCGAAATGATGAATGACTCAATAAGGTTTATTTGGCATGATGATTTAAACAATCATTTGATAGCTTCCTAAGAGAATGGTATTAATATTGTAATATTATATATATATATATATTTATTTATTTATTTAAATTTTCGAGTGCCACTAGATCCCAAGGACTTGTAAGTCTTCTTATTTCCGAAGTACCTTTTCATGATTTCTTTGTATCCAACAAGAACCAGTATGACATTTCTTCCATCCTCTATCCTATTCTTAGTTTTTTTAAGTCATCAACATATCATTTCTACAACCAACTCTTGGAAAGTTGTATTAACTATAACAATAACTTTGCTTCAAACTTTAAATCTAAATTAGATAAAATTTCGAATATTCTAATTTCCAGCAATCTATGTACGTGTACAGAAATCAGATGGTTTCATTCAACCGATCTCATTATTATATTTATTTATTTATTTAAACAACAATATAGAGACAGAATTTAAACTTTATAATTTTACTATAGCAGAACAAAAATTTACAATTTTTTTAAACATCAATTCGACAAAATAGAATACAGAACTTTAATTTAAAATTTTATTTTATTTAAACATCGTTATCTTCGTTAGTTTGTTTCCTGTCAAACTTCACTCAAACCTTTCTTTTGATTTTTCAACCCCTTCATCTTCTTTCCTTTGGCAATTTAATATTCCACCAGCATGTGTCCAATTACAGAACAAATAACAATCATGACAAACTATAAGAAGTCTCTCGTATATTATTCTTTCTCTAAACAATTGAATCTCGTTACAGAACATCACACGGTTAACCTTTGGTTTATGAAGGTATATGTCCACATATAATTTTGCATAATTTGGCCTTGTCAATTCTATAACCTCCTGATCTAGAGATCTCCAGGTCAAAATTTTTTTTGGAAATGTCTTTTATCATGATATACTTATTGTTGTTAACCAATACGCAGTATAAAAAAATTTAATGTTTGGAATATATGAAGGGCAGCACTGGATGGCTTTATTTATACTTGAAATATTTTATAATAGAGATCATAAATGGGCATGTAGGAGCAGTTCTTGAAGGATTAAGTTAAAACTAATTATAATGGATGAGCACCACTTCCAATTAGTCAATTTGGTGCATGAAATACGTGCATGGCAGCAAAGAGAAGCTAAGGATTGTACCTATTTTGATTTCAATAATGGAGAAGGGTTGTGGCTGATCTTGCATGCAGTGCTTAATCAACTGCTGGAACTTTGGCCAGCAATTCCTTAAGGAAGGAGCAGCTCCTGGGGAAGAAACCACCACTGTTTGGATAAGAGGGAGGGCTTCTTACGATGGAGAGTAAAGTGTGAGAGGAAAGTAGAGAGGATTTAGGTGATATTTAGAAGGGAGCGTCAAAAAAGTTTTGACAAATAAAGGGGGAAAAGAGCCAAGTGGAAAGATAACCATATCAAAAAAAATAATAAAAAACCCAACGTCTAATATAGTATGCAGTAGCAGACAATAAAATAAAATAATGGAACTCCTCCCTTAGACTCGTTTAGCATCTCTTTAACTACCTTTCGGAACAAGATGCTACCTCCTCTCACATCTCATTTGCACTTCCATTACAATCCCAAGATAAGTCTTATAAAACTTTCTCCTAGAAGCTTGATTGCTTTAATTGAAGATTTTACTATTTATTTCTAATGATCTTGGAAGCATCCTCATCTTTACCAACCCTTTTATTTGCATACCCATGATTAGCAAACGATGTTGTGATGTCAAGTTCTCTCCTAGGATTACTTTGCAGTCTCTGCAACACAACCGATCTCTTCTCCTCATTGCAAAGTAATCAATCTGTGTTTTATTCGGACCACTTTTATAAAAATTGAATGCTCCTCCTTGAAGAGAGTGATTGCTATAAAAAAGGTCATAAACCGTTGCAAAATCCAGGATGACTTTTTCCTATTTATTTCTATCCCTGAAGCCATGCCTCCATGAATACTAGCATATCCCGAAGCATCCTTTCCCACATGTCCATTAACATCTCTACCTATGAAAATCATCTCTTTGTGGGATTCGTTGCATAATCTTATCTAAATCCTCCCAAAAAACGTGTTTAATCATTTTCTCTAAACCAACTTACAACATATAAACTGAGATTATATTCATAACTTCTTCTAGCACCAATTTTAACAAAATAATCTGATCCCAAATATTTGCACCTTAATCACACTATCCTTCAAATCCTTATGAACAACCACTCCACCAACATTTCTACCAATCTCTTTATCTTAATACCATAGTTTAAAGCCCTCTTCTCGGTCTCCCTTGCTTTCTCTCGAACCCATTTTATCTATTGGAATCATTGTATATGAATCTTCCTTCTTTGCATTGTATCGTATCTACTATCTTCATCGATTTGCTAGTCAGAATGCCTATTTTTCCACTACCTATCCTCTACTTCTTTTGTAACCTCTTTTGCACTAACTTCTTACTCGTATGCGTCCATTATGTGAGAACCCTTGGAAATTTTGGGCTGCATCTGGACGGCGATGCATTAGATTTGGTTTATTTACTTGCATGCATTCCTTATGCCAGAACCATTGCATATTTCGAACTACATCCAGACATCGATATAACCGCCCTTGCCAATTTCTCATTGCATTCGGGCAATGCCACACATCGCTAGTAGGGAATGCTCCAACGAAATCTAAATATTTGCTTAAATCCTTATTGAAAAGATCCGACTATCTTGAGACAAATTCCTAAATAGTATTTAAAAAAAATACTAATTAGGATTTTGTACTAATAGGAATTGAATTTTGATGTTAGGAAATATTTATTATCCTTAGGATAATCAGTATAGTATGTAAAATATTCGTATTTGAATTATTATTATCTATTTCTATGTATGTATCCATAATTAAGGATATGATTTGTGATTGTCAATATTCACAAATTATCTTTTCCCCTGTTCGTATTCGAATTTTAAAGAAGATAAGGATATGGTAACGCCTATATCTGTATGACAGACCTAGTTGTTGATGAACCTCTTCCCATGCAGTTGCTTTGCAGCAATCATGCACTTCCTTGAGAGAACCAAACACATTGAGGTAGATTTCCATTAAACATGAGATAGGATACACAAGGGCTTTATCTCTACTTCCCAAGTCTGCTCACGAGAATATATCGCATACCTGTTTACCAAGGCCCTAGCCAGGGGGCCATCTAGAGGTGTTCTAAGTTGAACATGATTGACATCTATGCTTTGTCTTGAGGGGGATTGTTGAGAGATATTTTACATTTGTTTATTTATTTTGTCTCTTTTATATAATTTACCCCCTAGGGTTCCTCCTCTCTTTAGAATAATCAATTCATCTTTTTCTTTCCTCAATTCATCATTTCTTTCCAGGCTCTCCCGAGAGTCAAATACCTTGCATATCTTTGTTCTTTCATAAGTCGAATCCTACCTGGGCCAGTTACACCCAAATAATAGTATGTGAGTCACAATTGAACCTTCTAAAAGCTGGGTTTACGTATGTAACAACTCAAGCTTAATTGTTTTGGCTTGTTTGCTGCAGTCCAATTAGAGATATAACAAATAAGCGTTCAATTCTTGTATAATTTATAGATACATCATCCTTATCTCAACCAAATAAACAGTTATGTTTTTACATTGGATTTTAATTGTAAATAAATCTTCCTATTCATAACTACAAGAGGTCGCTTGAGTAGGCATGTGTAAAAAGAATAGGAAACATTTTACGAAAGGGGATTTCTCTCGAATGGAAAGGACGATGGGGGATACACCACGTGTAAGAAGGAGGTGAGAAGTTGAGGAGAGCCGAACTTTAGTATAGTGTATAGAATATGTACATTTCACCAAACAAGAGCTAAAGCAAGTGTTGTTAGCTGGAGAGAGTAAAGTTGTTAAATATGTGGCATACATTACTTTTATTGCTCAGCGTTATTTGTTGAGATATTTGTATCTCAATATATTTGTTTCCTATTTCTATATCTTTCATGTACCTATTGTGTAATTTTCCCAGAGTTTTTCTCCTATATAAAAGAGCCCTTGAGTCTCTATGATAAGCACACAATTCTATTTTCCAACATGATATCGTAGCGACAGTTCTAGACTAGAGTTCCCGTATCTCCAAAACCCTAACCCTACTCCCCCCCACCTCGGCCGCCGCCCATCGCCCCTTGCAGGCCACCTCCGACTGGTCGTCGTCGCCACCCCTGCGGGTTGCAGGCTCCAAGCTACAACACCTGTGGGTCGCCGTTACAACTGCTACGTCCCCATCTAGGTCGTTACCTGGTCGTTGCTACCTCCATGGTGCAACTCGGCTACCGCACCTAAGTCGTCGCGTCACTCGACTGTCATCCCAAGGCTGTCGTGCTTCGGACAATAGTCTAGAACGATCTGATACTGGTCGGAAACAGTGATTTCGGACATATAAATCACATTTTCTGGCCCTAACATACAAAAGGGTTTGAAGAGGATGGTTATATGAGTCTACACATATAATCGCTCCTCCATATGATCGTGTATACTCACTCAGAATAGTCTACTCCCCAGTCTTAGTTCCGAATTTGAGGCTATTGTTTTATCATGTTGGAGAACAATAGTGATATATTTTCATCGTCCGGTGCCTTCAAAGACCCTGCTCCCGTCATCAAGATGGATAGGATCAACTACGAGTTGTGGTCCATGTAGTTTCGCATCCTTATACAGTGCCGTAACAATGAGCACATTTTGATTGATTCAGTGTCGACAGACAAGATTAGGGCTAATGCTTCTTGGAAGCAAGATGATGCATATGCACAGATTTGGCTTTCCGGGACGCTCACCACGGAGATTGCCAACGACATCGTCAGTTAACGCACAGCCAAGGCTATGTAGGACATCCTAGCTGACACATATGGGCAAGCCAAGAATGAGAGCAAGATCCTCCGGTTGTAGTATGACATATTCTCGACTAATCAGAGTGATCGACCTCTTCATGCCCACTTCTCGGATCGTCGAGACATGTTTGAGCTTCTTCATAGCTTTATGCCCATTACTTCCAGCACTGAGCGGCAACATGCATATCGAAATGCCACTATGAGAGGAGTCTTTCTGTCATCTCCTTACTATATGCCAATCATGATGATTTAACATGTAACAAAAGAAATTGCATAATGTACATATATCCCAATTGTAGAAGAAGAGAGAGAAAACATTTATAATATCTTGAATAAAAACTATAATATGCGTACCTGACAATGGTAACTGTGGAAGCTGAGGTTCAATTATCCCGCTACCATGATGTAGGTGTTTTGCCTGCAATCCATGCAATAGGGAGAAAAGAATGTCAATGAAATGTTGAGTACATCTAATTACGAAAAATAATAGGAAGTTTAGTGGCTCCAAAAGAAAGCAAGTAGTTAGTGTTTGTCAATTAAATTTAATGAACTGCGTGCATTTGAAACAATTTTTCAGGTTATTCGGTATGTGAATCCCAGACTACTCTTCCTACCTTAATTACCCATATTTATCATTTTTATACATAGATTATATGATCTATATTTAAGCTATCTTTCTTTTTTTATTATAATTCATGATTGATGGATCTTGGTTATATGGATGATGAGTTTCTGATCTAATCATTATCTTTATGGAATATCTATAATGATCAAGGTGATCCCTATATCTTGATTATTTAAGTTTTAATATGATCTATGTGATCTAGATCTCTTTCCAATGTTTATGAATCATGTGGATGGTTCATAGTAAGTGTTTTCTTGTTTAATTTCTCAAGCTTAATAGATATTTTGTGATCTTGGTCTTAGTAAGACCTCACACTATGACTTTAAGGCATCAAGGAAGCCTTAGGGTTGGGGTGCCTCCGTAGGCATGCGATGGAGTAAAATGCATACTAACTAAGTTTCTAACACCTCCACTAGCTACTCTAACAACCGTAGTAGTAGCTCGTAGTCTGTTATGGATGATTTTCATAATATGCTCTTTTCTCTTCACCAGGAACTACTGACAGACAATAACTAGCTCAATTGAAATTGAGCTCAATTGTAACCTAGCTCAATTGTACTCAAATCATCTGAGATCATGCTTCACTATATCCAACTCAACTGTAACCGATCTCAATCTCAATTGTAACTCATCTCAACTCTAGCCCAACTTATTTATGACTCATTCCAAGCTCAACTGTAACTCCAAATTCACTGTAACTGATTTAGATGGAGCCATAGAGGATTCAGATGTAGTCATCGCCAAGCCTGTTGGGGGAATGGTAACCAAACTCAAGCGGTGAGGATGTCTCCTAAGAGACTCTTCCGTATCGCCCTCTAAGTGTAAGTGTGGTCTAGTAGAGGGATAGGTCTACTCCAAAACTACGCCACTGAGACAGGATGAGAGAGACTCTTAGGAAAAGTCACTCTAGAAAAATCGGTCCGACCGGTACGGGCTAACGAGCTTGAAAAAAACCAAAACTAAGGGCCCTCCAACCTAGGTACCCTAAAGAACAAGGGTCAACGAAACTGGTCTTTAAAAGAAAACCTTTCGATCCCAGAGAGGCGTAAAAACTGCGAGCGCTCACGAAAAATCGAGAAAAAGACTGAGATTCTAGACCTGCGCACTAAGCGGCTGCTGCCCTAACTGGGCTTCCTATCTACTGCCCTGCTGAGGGTTACCGCACCCTCGCACAACCAGGTGTAAGGGTCACCATGACTGACACTCTTAATTATCAATCATCAATGAATCATCATCACTGAATTGATTTCTTATCCTTTCTCAATCTCTGTTGTGAACAACTTTATAGATCTAGGCATCTTGTCGACAATCTTATTGAGTTGTGATCCATAATTAGTGATTCATACCTAAATGATTGATCATGAAGATTTACAGTTATTTATCATAGATGAACTCTAAATTTGGTGCTTTGCTTATTGATCTAGATTTTATAAGTCAGTTGTATGAAAATACTCCAATTATCTCATTTTTCAAATCATGAGATTGTAAGTTCATTAGATCTGGATTCAAAATTAGATCAATGATAGATTTCCAACTTTTCTCATTTAATCAAGGGATTAAGAGTTACTCATTAGATCTTGATTTAAATTTAATTATGTGATCTAATTCACATAAAATCTCCAATTCTTTTCCTCATGTAAAGCGTAAATCTCAAAATCTCAATTTTTGTTGCTTATGCTCAGTGTCCCATTCCCGTATATGGCTAGGCAAGAAGTGCTCTTGCAATACTTTGGCAAATGAACTGCATTGTTTGCATGAAGCTAATCTGAGTCATATGCATGCCCACATCATGTTAGTGCATGTTTACAGATGTACACTAAGTAAAGATGACTAAGGCTATTTATTGATGATGTTGCTCCAGTTATCTGTTGTTTCTACATGGTTGTGGTGCGATCATAAATATTATAGGGATTATGGTGTGATTGGACAAGATTTAATAGCTTAATTAGTGTTCTATAATTTGGATCAATTTTATCTAAAAATACCTCACTTTTCATCGTTTTACCCATGAAATCGGGAGTAATAATAGATCTTGAAATTGAACTTAATTGTGTGTTGTTTATCTTCAATCTCTTATCCTTTAAATCTTAAAATTTGTAGCAAATATGGAACTGAATTCAAATTCAAATTCATGTTAAATCATCCCCAAACCTCTCATATTTCAAGCATGAATATCCAAAGCTAATTAGTCTAAGATTAGACTCAACTTGCATGCTAATTCATCTTTAAATCTTCATATTTCAAGTACAAATCAGTGGTTAATTAGTGATCTAAATTTAACTCAATTGCATATAACTCACCCTTAATTTCTCCTCAATCAACATGAAATCAATAGTTATTCAATGGTCTGAATTAGGACTCCAATCATATGTCAATCACCCCAAAATCTTTCTTATTTGAACATGAAAATAGTATCCAATTTGTGATCTGAAATTGGGTCTTAATTGGTATTAATCTATATGCAAAACATTTTAAATTTCTCATCAAATCCAACATGAAAACTGTTGCTATTTTAGGTCTGATTTTAGACTCAAATTATATCATTTTATCTCCCAATTCTCTAAGTTTTAACACATGAACAATACCTAGTTAGTGGTCTGATTTTGGGTCCTAATACCTACAAATCACCACAAATTTCTTAGATTTTCATCATAAATTTAAAACATATGCAGGGGTTTGAAATTGGGCCCAATTATATGCTCTACCCCAAATTCATCACATTTTTCACCATATAGTTAGTGTATAAACAGTGGACTGTTTTTAGCACAAAATGTAGGTCATTCTCCCTCAAATTTCTATTTTTTAAGCATGGGAACTGTAGCAATGTAGATCTGAATTTTACTTTATTTGTATGCTCAACACCAATTTTTTCCCTCAAAAACTTAAGAATTTGGAGCATATATAATGGATATAAAATTTTGATGATCTCCACGTAGAACTACATATTCTTATCTAATTTATGAGGCAAATTAATAGATTGAAATATGCATGAAAGGCAGCAAGAGGATGGAGAAGATTGTACCTTTGATCCTCTACGTTTAGAGGGTATTTGTCGCTTGATTTAACATTCAGCAGTAGCTAAAATAGCTGGTGGACAGCAGCATAAAAAGGGAAAAAAATTGAATTAGAGATTCCAACATTGGCTTTAATGAGAGCAAAGAGGAGGGGGATTTGTACATTTGGATATCTCCAATTTGGAGATCCAAACTTGCATGCAGCAGTGTCTGCTTGACAGGAGCTTCAGTTCATTCAAATCTGGATGTTACAAATATAAAAACCTCAAAGGGAGTCTTGTCCTCGAAACTCGGATCAAGGTCATTATGTGTTTTGTATGGGTTTAATTTTGCCATTAAAACCTTAAAGGTTTTGAACCATAAAAACCTCAAAGGGAAAAACAAGCCATATTCTTTCAATATATATAATTAAATGGGCTTGTTTTGATGACTACATGAAAAGAGTTGCGGGTATCATGCCCGCATATCTGCTTCTGTCTTCCATGTTGCCTCTTTGACATCATGTCGGTGCCATAGTACATTCACTAAGGGAATTTCTTTATTGTGGAGCTTCTTCACAGCACTATTGAGTATATGTACTGGCCTCTCCTTATATATCGAGTCTGACTCCACGTCAAGGTTCTCGTAGCTGATGACGTGGTGAGGATAATGCACGTATTTCCTTAGGTTGGATATATGAAAGACATCATGTATGGCTGATAGGTATGGAGGAAGTGTTACTCGATAGACCACCTTAAATTAACGAGTAATAATCTCAAATGGTCCAACATATCATGGCGTCAAATTACTATGAGCACCAAATCTCTGTACTCCATTCATGGGAGATACTCGTAGAAACACTCAATCTCCTTCTGTGTTTACAGGAATTTCACCAGTATGAGAGACTAAATTGAATATTAATAAGCCATATTTTATTTGAACGGATTAAAAGAAGATGATCGGATTACCTGAAACTTCAATTCTTTTCTCTAACGATAAGCATAGTTTTTTTGGTGGCCTTAAGACATCAGAAACATTCGCCTCACAAGGTTAACAACCCTCGCAGTCTCCTCCAAGAAATCTATGAAGTAAAGAGTGTGTTCACCTACCTTACACCAACTGAGAGGTGCGAGACATCTCCGCTAGTATAGGGCTTCGAATGATTCCATACCAATACCGGAATAATGACTGTTGTTGTACGAGAATTCTACCAACGGTAAGTGATCCTTCCTAGACCCTTTAATATTTAGAGTACATGCACGTAGCAAATACTCAAGTGTTTGAATAATGCGCTTGCTCTGTCCATCGGTCTATGGATAGTATGTGGAACTCGTCTTCCGCTTTGTCTGAAGTACTGACACAAACTGATGCCAGTAGTGCGATGTAAACCTCAAGTCTCTGTCAGACAATACCTTAATTTTTTATTCTTGATGCGATCTCTAGCGAACATGATAATACGAGTGTTATGTAAACGGGTATCCCGGATCCGCGAGCAGGCGGGCTCTACAGGTGATCAAACTACAAATATTTTCACTAAGACTTTGCTCAGAGGGCATTCCAGAAATGCTCTTCCAAGCTGAGCATGATTGATATCTATGCTCCATCTTGAGGGAGAGTGTAGAGTTATATTTATATCTTTGTATCGTTTTTCCTATATTTCTGTTCTCATGTCTATCATATGTAGTTTACCCATAGGTTTCTTCCCTATATAAGAGAGCCTAGGGTTCATAGAATAAACTATGTTTTTATCTTTTTTCCCAACAGAAATCAATTTGTGACTTTCTCAAGCAAATTTTTTATTCGTCACAACTCTATTTTTTGTAAACGAGTTTCGTTCATTCAGGCTGATGGTTCATGCAACTCAGTTATATTGAGAACAAATAGCGTCTTGAATCCTGCCACCATTTGATAGAATCATAAAATGATCCATATATGATGGCGTTTTCTGTTCATGTTTCAGTGTTCGCAGAAAATAGTGGAAAATAGCAGCAAACTGGTCGGATGCATGATAAATGTTTGGTGGCCATTGGATAAAAAGTAAAACATTTTTCGTGATTTTCTCCTTTATTGTTTTATCGTACTTTGCAAAATGCTTATGTAATGTTCTTGTGATAAGCTAATATAATATGAATTATATATGAAATGAATTTTTTGCCTGTTTGTTGAACAGATATTATAAAGGCAAAATTCAATCATATGATGAAGTCAAGAAAAAACATGTGGTATAGTCTCAAGTTTTTCTCACGACACATATATTTTAAAAAAGATTTTTATGTTGGATATTGACATATTTAAACTCCTCGTCTGTAAGATTTTATATGATGATGGAGATGTGGAAGTGCTTCGCTTGGATAAGGAGCGTTGGAAGCTAGTTGACAGTGATCAAATGGCCACAGAGGTTTGCTTCTAGTCCTGTTTTCCTTATTCTGAGACAGTATATTCAGATTATGCTGGCTGATGAGGAAATTTGATGTATTTCAGATAAGAGCTCAGGATCCCCGCTCCGAAGAAGATATGTGAGTTTCTTTATTAATGACACTTTTTTCTACCAAGTGCTGTGATAATTTTAGTTGCCTTGGATCAAACTGGAGGTGATAAATCACTGTATCTACCCTTTTAATGTGGGAGAAGTCTAATTTTGTTTGTGTAGGATAGTGGACAATTTTTTGCTCATGGAAATTGAGATAGCATGCATAACTGCAGCATGTGATTATTCATGTGAATCATGTCTTTGTGAGAATCACATCTTCTATTTGAGATTTGTAGGATCAACAATTTCATCATGAATGGTTCCAGGGTGATATTCCATTATCTGGTGGTAAGCCAGAGTGGTTCTCTCTTGTTTCATCCAGCGTGGAGGTGGATTATCATTATACATGAACTTCTTTGGTGTGGAGAAAGCTTGGATTTTGTTTGTGTAGAAAAACGCGGCAAGAATTTTTGCTCATGGAAGTTGAACTTGCAATCAGTTGTATTGGACATCATTGTTTTTTCTAAAAAAATGAGGCCCTTGGAATGACATCATTCTTAGGCACTAGGTTTGACTTACTAGGTGTTGAGTGTTTTATTTGGGTAAATAGATCTTGGATGTGGATCTATTTTACTACACCCAGTTTTGATTAAGTGGAATATAAAACCCCTATTCGTCTGTGTCACATGGTTTTCCCCTTTCATTGAGAAGGGTTTTCCACATATATTCGTGCGGGTGGTGTTTATTATCTTGATATTGTATTTGTACATGGTATTACAGTTGATCCTATTAAGGTTTGGGCTTTTTGCGAGTTTCTTCATTATTTGTTTTACATCAAGGTTTTCCACACAACTAGGACTTCTACCCTTGCATCAAGATCTTCCAAATTGATCCTTGGTCACATAAGTTTCACATCGAAGTTCTCTAGCACATTATGTTAATGTAGTTGGCGCCATATTTAATGATGCTTTTATCAATCTTTTCTAAGCCAAATTTGTCACCGATTATTTATCAAGTGTGATAATTTACTTTCACTCTTGTCCATAGAGTTTTCATAATTATTAGTTGTTAGAGTATGTGCCATTATCATCTAAGATGGATAAATGGATCCTTCCATGATCCATTTACCACATCCTGAGTTTAGTCCCACATCTACCAGTTGTGGGATGTGGAGACTTAGTGAGGGCTATATAAGAAGCCCCACACCCTCTGTATCCAGTGAGAAAGTGCAATGCATAAATCTATCCTTTGAGGCGTTCTCATGTGATTTCATCCCGCTCCATAGGGAGTAGGGCTCAACGTTAAATCCCGTGTTCTTTATATTTTATTTTATTTATCTCTGATAAGCTTCCGCACTATGTTTTCTAACATGGTATCAGAGAGGGTTCAATTCTTGTGTATTTATTGTGAAAGATTTATGTTCATGTTCTTTTCGAGATTCGATTCAATTATTATTCTCTCTCGAAGATCATGTTCTGATTTATTCAAGTTCAAGATCATGTTTTAGAGTTTCCTTTAAAACCCTAGTTCGGTACGGCATTCGAGGATTTAAACCCTAATTCTATGGAGTTTCATGTTCTGATGATCCACACCATCAACCGCAACTAGTGGACAGCATCGCCTTCAGCCGATCATACCAAGCGGTGCACTCAAGGCACCGCATCCCCTTGTATCAAGGGATCATGAAGCATCTTCCTCCAGGCGGAGGTGGTGATCTCCAGGCGAACCCCCTCCAGAGGCGACCCTTATCTCTTATTTCGTGTTTGCAGTGCTCCAGAATGCACCTTCATCCGTGCTAGCAGCACTTCAGGCAGAACATCCATTAGGGAGGGTGGCAGCCCTCCAAGCCACATCTCCGGTGGCGTGAGATCCCCATGACAGGTGGCGGCCCTCCGTCGCCCTTATCTAGTCCCATGCAGCAACCCCCCATTGGGGGTGGCATCCTTCTCGAAGTCCAGGAGACGGCGCTCCAGCGCCTCCTTCCTCGTGTTGCACGCTCAAGTGCGCAGGCAGTGCGATGCATGCCTCTGGCGGTGCCCTTGAGCTCTAATGCCCTTGAACCCTCGCGTGTAGGACCACGCGGAGCTCCATCGCACCATATGGCTGCAGCAACAACCGCTAGGGCTCCTCCTATAGCCGTGTATGGCAATGCATCTCAGTCCAGCCTTCTTCATGCTCCAAAGGCGGCATTCACGCATCTCCTCTCCAGCTCAAGATGGCGGCGTGGTGAGAAGAAACCCCTATTGAGGTCGGAGTCCTTCGAAGGAAGGCTTCCCAAGTAGGGGAACCCTAGATAAGCCAGGGCAACTGGGCCTTATGTATTACAAAAAAAAAAGAAAAAGGAAGAGAGTGAGAGAGAAAAGGGCCCAAATGAAGAAAAAAAGGGGGATGAGTTTCAAGGGCCCAAGTGGGCCGTATTTTAACAAAAGAGAGATTTCATTAAAAAAAGGAAAGAGGTACGTAAAAAAATCGTACGCTTAAAAAAAGAGTTTTCTATTAAAAAAGAGAGGAAATAGTCGCGAAAAAAAAGGATCGTACAAAGAAATCCGTACGATAAAAAATTACTTGAAAAATATGTAAAAAACAGTCATAAAAAATCATTTGAGAATGTTATGTTTTTTGTTTCGCCATCTGTTTGTCTTCTCCCAATTCTATCGATGTCATTATTTTCCGACAATTATGGGAGAAAGGAGAAGTATTGTGTAGAGTTACATGCTACAGATTCAGATTCTCCATTCCATAAGCCATGACAGATTTTTCCAGACTCTACAGATGTTCATATTCGAAAATTATTTTTTGAGTCTTCAGTTTAATGAGCACATGTTTGCCATCACTTTTTCAGTGATCTCCATCTTTTATTTTGGTCGGAGTTTTCATGTGTTCCATAGGGACTCCATAGTAGAGATCCCACCCTATGCCATGTGGGCTAAGGTTTTCATGTGGCTTCACAGGGACTCCAGAGTAGAGATCCCATTCTCTGATCCAGTATGGGAGAGACACAGTTCTTCGATGAGGAGACTTCTTCGGACTCCATTCTCCAGCGACTGTGGACTCCGACGAGGATGTCTCCACGGCTTTTTCAGTTCGGCCTCAGAGATGGAGCAGTTGTCCACATTTTGTGGTGGGTCAGATTTCTCCAAGTGGAGACTCATTTTCAGTTGCAATGACTCCGATAGGCATAGTATAGAGCACATGCTTTTTAACGAGGAGATTCAGTTTGATTTACACTCCAGCCCGTTTGTCCTCACCTGCATGGCATGAGAAGCAACATCCTCGACAACAACCGACAAATGTGAGCGTTGAGTTAATATTATATGTAGTGTCTTGTATTGTGAGTTGAGATTTTTTTATTTGTCTAAGCTGAGCAGTGCATGCTCCAGCTTGAAGGGAAGTGTTAGATGATGTAAGATGGGTAAATGGATTCGAAGATCCATTTACCACATCTAGAGTTTAGTCTCGCATCTACCAGTTGTGGGATGTGGAGACTCAGTGAGGGCTATAGAAGTAACCCCACACCCTATGTATGGATTCTTCGTCTCCATTCAGATCTATCGTGGATCAACCTCGGACTTATATCCACAAAACAATGTTCCCTTCGTATAGTCTCTTTCCAACACTTCTCGGGTCGTCCTCGCTCTTTCTTAGCCGGCTCAATATCCCAACACTCGCATCTCCTAACTGGTGCATCAGTTGATCTTCTATGCAAATGACCAAACTATCATAAGCGGTTTTCTCGCACCTTATCCTCGATCAGAGCTACACCAACTTTCTTTTTGATTGCATCACTCTGAATCCGATCTTTACGTGTGTGTGTCCACGCATCCACCTTAACATTTTCATTTCTGCTACAGTCATTCTCTGCATATGTCTATGGTCCACTGGACAACATTCAGATCCATAAAGCATAGCAGGTCTCACGGCTGCTTTTTAAAACTTTCTTTTAATTTTTAAAGGAATTTTCTTATCACAGAGGACAACAGAGACTCCTCGCCACTTTAGCCAGCCTGTATTTATTTTATTAGTAACATCTCCATCAATTTCCCCATCATGTTGCAAAATAGAGCTCAGGTTTCTAAAAGAATCTCTCTTCTGAATGGTATCGTCACCAATCTTCACCTCGATTCTTTCACCATTGCCTCCACCAAAGGTGCTCTCCATATATTCCATCTTAGCCCTACTTATACGAAATCCTTTAGTCTCCAACTTATGTCTCCAGACCTCAAGCTTCTCATTTACTCCATCTCTAGTCCCGTCAATCAACAAAATATCATCAATAGATAATATATACCAAGGTAACTCATCTTGAATGTGACTTGTCAACTTGTACGTAATCAAAGTAAAAAGAAATGGACTCAACGCTGAACCTTGATGTAAACCAATGTTGATGTCAAAAAAACCAATCTTTCCAGATGGGGTTCTTACAAAAGATAAAGCCCTATCATACATGTCCTTTATGAGGTTAGTGTATAGGACAGGTACTTGTCTCTTCTCCAAAACACTCCACAATATCTCTCGTGGGACAGAATCGTAAGCCTTCTCCAAATCAATAAAGATCATATGGAGGTTCTTCCTTTTAGCTCTATAAATCCCCATTGTTTTCCTTAGGAGATGGATGGCTTCAATAGTTGAGCGACCTGGCATGAATCCGGATTGGTTTTCTTTTATATTGAAAACTTGCCTCAACCTTCTTTCGATCATCCGTTCCCAAACTTTCATAGTGTGACTCATCTTCTTGATACCTATGTAATTTGAACAATTTTGAATGTCTCCTTTATTCTTATAAAGAGGCACGACGATACTCCTCCTAGATATCGCATTGGTAACAGTTGGTAGTTCCACTCAAAGAAAAAGCCTTAGGCAAAATTAGGCGGAAAGACTAGCGGTAACCAAAATCAGTTGTTGTTGCTCCTATAGATGCACCCTCAAATGGAGAAGATGGGCTAAATGATCCTGCTAGTCAGGTTAGAAAAGTCCAAGTTGCACTTTCCAAAGGCTTGACTGAAAATGATAAAGATTTAGAATCCACAACTATAAATTAAACCTAGTTGTCCAGTGTAAGAAAGGTACTTCTGTTACCTTTTTCCGTTAATGATGAATTGGCTTTGGATGTACGAACTTGCGTCAGGACATAATCATGTGGTATTAGCAGATTGGTCTAGTATTATTATTACATGGGAAGGATATGTCATAATATGTGATTGACTCACTTAATGCAATGCGCTTAGCGTTTCCGTGAACCTTATATTCATTATTAAGATCATAAGAGAATTGAACTATGATCTAAATATTTTATAAGGAATATTTCATACTGCAGGATCTTGTGACTGGGAGGAAGACTAGGATTGGTTTGGTTTATGATGATCTCTGCAAGTTTTCTACAAAGATTTTCCTTCTTTGGTCTCAGTTCTTTATATCAGACAACAGGACAAACTAAAATTGATCTTATTGTGGCACTGCTAGTTGGGTCTATTATATCTGTATTAATAAAAAAAAGGAAGGTGGTAATAGCCCAAGTGGGCTACGGACTGTTTTAAAAATGGCATTGAAAAATGATAAAAAAAACGAAGATTGGAGGTGGGAAATATCAAAAGAGATGGAAAATTTGAGGAGCTATGTGAAAAAATGAGATATAAAAAAGGGAGAAAAGTATGTGGTTCGTAGTTGGGAATGCGAAGGGCGTGTATAAGTCTGACTGACTTTCGTACCCTTGGATGTCTTCCACGTGGATCAAGGGCCCATCCATCCTCGTCTGCGCCGCTTTCCTTTCATCACTCTATTCGCAAGCGCAGACGCTTTCTGGCTCTCGGTACAGTCCAAAAAATGTGTTAGGACTGAAAAAAAGGGAAAGAATTTCTTGTTTGTTCTCCCAACTTGTCTTTTCAACAAGCTTGGGAGGAAGGGGGAGTGATGGGTAGAGTATTTCTTAGTCTAACATTGTTGGGTAGTGATGTCTTGCCCTACCATTGTTTGAAGTGTTGGGTAGAGGTTTATGGACTCTACCATTGTTTGAGGTGCTCTATTTGAGTGACCTATTTTTTATGGAGTTCTCCAGAGGGAGACTTATTGTTTGAGGCGCTCTATTTGAGTGACCTATTTTTTGTGGAGTTCTCCAGAGGGAGACTCATTGTTTGAGGCGCTATAATTGAGTACCTATGTTTTGTAGAGTTCTCCAGAGGGAGACTCATTGTTGCCTCCATTTCTTAGCGATCGTGAATTCCATTATGTATGGATATTCCCACGAATGTTTTCATAGCCGTGAACTCCACTATGTATGGATATTCCCACAACATGTTTTCATGGTCGTGAACTCCACTATGTACGGATGTTCCCACGGTATGTTTTCATGGCCGTGAACTCCATTATGTATGGATATTCCCATGACGTTCTTGTTGGCCCTTCGGAGTAATGGAGTAGTCTTCGGTGAAGACATGTTGCGGATCGAAGTACTCCATGATGAAGATTCAATTGCTGATCAGATATTTCTGCAGATCACTATCCACACTCCAGTCTCTAGTTCCTCATCACCAGCATGACATGAGAAGCAACGTCCTCGGCAGCAACCGACATCGTGCGTTGAGTTGCTATTGTCTGTAGTGCGATGTACTTTATATGTGAGTGAGTACATTCTTTTTATTTTTGCAAGCTCGGCACTGCATGCTTAGCTTGAGGGGGAGTGTTGAAGAATTGTCTTGGTGGGCTATGTTTAGTCCCACATCTTGAGTAGTGGCTTTTAGTCACACTGGTGGGCCTATATAAAGAGCCTCTCACCCATTGTAAACTTTGAGAAAAGTGAATGCAAAATCAGCCCTTTAATGCGGTTCTCCCGTGGTTTCATCCTACTCCTCAAGGAGTAGGATTCCACGTAAAATCAAAATCTTCATTTTATCTTGTTTTTGCTTTGATTCGCCTTTGTATTTCATATTTCAACGCTGTTAAAATGAAGTTTCTAGAACTGGGAAAAGAGCAATCAATTATATAATGATGTGGTCCTATAAGATACATTAATATCTTGTACTTGCAATTTAGTGCTTTTGCTTTTTGTTCCTACAGTATTCTTGGTGGATTTAGAATAAATCATTTCGAGATTGATTATCGTTGCTGCAAAAGTTTCTTCAATCTGTTATGAATTTATAGTTTTTTTTGTTGAATCAGTTTTGTAGAAAATTGCAGTAGTAGCATTCAGAGTTTATTAGTGATTGTAATTTCATGTTAACCGAAATTGATAAAATATGCTGCAGGTCATCTGATGGAAGTGGTGAAGCATCGAGACATGTCTCTAAGAAGAAATCTGGCTCTGAGAAGAAATCTGGCAAGACTGGCGAGAAGTAAGTATTCTAGTCCAAGACATTATTGATCTCCCAATGTTAATATCTGGATTTCTCAATAAAGGAATGCTGCAATATATCATAAGCAGGAGAATAGCTTCCACAGAAAAGCTTGGCAAAATCAAAAAAACAGAAAGAAAGAGTGATAAAGGCTTAAGAGAAAAGCCTACAATTGTATCAAATAACAAGCCCGGTAACAGCTTGCAAAATAATGAGAACCGGTTAGGTAAACACCAGGTTTCTTGAAGTGTCTTTCTACAAATTCATGTCAATGGGCTTTATGATATACATACAAGGTCTTAGGATAGCAATTTGTCCAGATTTTTACGTTCCCTCTGCAACTCTTATAATGCCTTGCCAGATTATGAAGAGGAACCTGTAAAACATCCAGAAGATGAAGAAATGATTGAACATGCTGACATCGAGATGGTAGAAACATCATCTGAAGAAGCAGATGAAGATTCTTCTAATTGCAGTGGCAAGCATCTAAACTCAGATGACGAGCCGCTTGTAAGTACACTACACTGCTTACATTAGTGCATTGGTATATTGTTCCATGCAGAACTGTTGTTTCATAAAATTGACAATCTATTGATCAACACAGACCTTATGGAGGCAGCGAATTGGAAAGTAGAGAATAGCATCACAACTCCATATGTTTAGTACCCAAACCAAATTCAATGGAACTTGAGGGCTGCCTTGCCAGTCATACATGCCACAGTAGGAGTATCATGTCATGAAGCCACTCAAACTAACCATAGTCCATTAATTGGCCTTCTCACCACGACGAAGCCAGATTCGTTAGCTGTATAATGTAATCTTCCCCCTTCTCTGGTTGTCCATATTTATTTACTACTGATCTAGTTGTTGTAATAATGTCCATTCTTTAAAATGTGCAGCTTCAGTGGTATGTAAACATGGTCATGTAACTGTAGACGAACATTTTGAGCTTAGTTTTCTTAAATAGGTTCAGCTTTTAATGGAATAACTAGTGGCAAGTACATGCACCACTGTAGTTGTCATGGGGGATTATAGTTGGTGCTTATTGTAACACAAATTTGGTTTTACATTAGCACAGCAGAAACATGAATGATCTAGCTTCTGTAAAATTAATATTGGTCCTATCTGAGTTTCTGAACAAAAAAGCGATGACAATTTTGATGTGGTGCTAAGTGAGAGCTATAACTGATATCCTTCTACAGAACTGGTCCTTAAGCTGCTTTTTTTATGATTGTTGTTAATAATTGCACACTGCATCCTATTGGGTCATATTTGGGGTGGATTAATTGCCTTGGAGAAAATCATGTCCAGTATGGAATAAGTCCTATCGATTCCGCTTCGAACTCTCCTAGCATATTAAAACTCCCTGTTGCATGCATCATTATCATGGAAATCTTGAAAACAGTCAGGCAGGGACGTGAAGTGTTGAAATTTTGCAGTGGTTACAGTTATAAATATCTTTGAAGCTGCTACCTGATCAGATTGCAGTCAAAAAAAACTTTATTCAAGTGATAAAGTATGGTAGGAAATTGGTTGTTAATTTGCTGATGTAATTATTGCAAACTAGTAAATTTGGATAGAAATGTGTGTAGAAAGGGGTTTCATTGAATATAATATTTGTCTTGGTGGATAAGAAATAAAAAAACTGGGAACAAATAAGCTCGACTGGGGGGGCATAAAGGCCAATTATTTTCAGCTTTGTAACAAGCGCAAGCTAATGTTTTGGAAGGAAGAGCCCTTGTAAAAGTATGTGATGACTCAATGTGTTATGAAATGTAGCAAAGTTATTATTGTCCCGGGACATGGAAAGAGGCATTGAATGTGGTTAAAAGTTTCTTGTCAAGTCCATATTCTATTGCATTTTTTTGTCAGAATGAGCCATCATGTTTAGATGCTGTCACAAATGCATATACTCTTGTTATTCGAGGTACCTGAGAGGACGAGAAGCACAAGAATGTACATCTTTAGGCATATGCATAATGTGGCTCTATTCTAAGACGATGACAATATCATGTTGAGCCGCAGTTGCACATTCTATATCATGTCACATCCTTCTTAATGCCATAGCGCATCTTAATCATTCAACAAAATATTATCCAACAACAATTACAAGTTAACCACAACAATTACAAACCTAGCAAAATGCTAGGCAATCGAACTTTTCTGAATGAAAAATGAGTGCCTCCAAATAATGTCCACGATCATCAATTTTTAATAGTTGGGAGAACAAAAAATGTGGAATGAAAACTGAGACTAATCTCTAGCAACTGAACTAGAAAGGAGAGAATGATATAGAACTAAGAAAGGGGATATAGTTGAGTTGCAACCTCCACAGTGCTCCTCAGCAATGGCAATAAATACTATGACCTTGGTTTCTTACTCAACTACTCATGTGTTGATTTTCGTGAAAGTTAATTGTAAGCCAATCAGCCCAATAGAATAAGTAAGGTGTCATGTAGAAAATTTATAAAGAACATAAAGCTAGAAACAAACGCAATTGTACTAAATGTGTTTCTCAACATGCACCTATGTGGCCTAGTTGGATCTTAGTGGAAAGCTTCCTATTGTACTTGTTGTGAATCGCAGAAGTAAACATGCACAAATACGATCAAACAAGTAAGGCACAAACACACGATTTACAAGGTTCACCCGTAACTGGGCTACGTCCTTTGATGGTGGCGATAGGCTTCACTATATGGAGAAAGGTAATATGGAAGATACTGAGAAGTTACAGATATGGAATGAGAATCAGGATCTGAATGAGGATTGCAGTATCTGGTGGACATAGTGCCCCTTTTGTGCTGCAGCAGAGGAATATCATTTGTATTCAGCAATCCATCTCAATATCTCTCAGCCAATCAGGTTTCAGGAGGTGGATCAGACATGTTCGCAATCCAGCCCAACATCTCTCAGTCAATCAGTATCCAGGATGCAGATCATATATGTCAGCAAATCCATCCCAACAGCTCTCAGCTAATGAGGATTTGGGAGGAAGATCGTATATGTATGCAATCCATCCCAATAGCTCTCAACCAATCAGGACTCAGGCGACGGATAAGATATGTCAGCAATCCATCACAGCAGCTTTCTACCAATCAAAATCAGGACGTAGATCAACACATCAACAGCCCAACAAGTGGTTAGGATTCAAGTCATATCAACAATCTCCAACTTGAATCGAATCCTCACATAGCAACATAGCAGAATTAACCATTGCTAAACTTCACCAGGATTGATTCTCGATAATAAAGTTAACTAGTATAATCCATTATGAATTCTCTACTAACAGAATTAGCTACTGCTAGAATCCATTGGATTGAATTCTCAAATAACAGAATTAACCACTACTATACTCCACCATGAGTTGAATTCTTCACTAGTAGAATTAACCATTGCTAAAATCCACCAGGGTTTAATTCTCTTGTATAGCAAAATTAACCACTACTATACTCCACCATGAGTTGAATTCTCTACTAGTAGAATTAACCACTGCTAGATTCCATCGGGGTTGAATTCTAAGATAGCAGAATTAACCACCGCTTGAAAATCAAATAATTGGATTCAAGTCATGTTAACAATCTCCACCTTGAATTGAATCTTCAAAGAAGTTTTGCCAAGATTCACTGTGTCACCACCAGCCCCTCCTTGGGGCTACTGCCAATTGTTGACATTGAGCAAATCGAAACAGTGTTTGAACTTCCTCTCAGGAACTATAGATCCTTGCAAGGCATATAGGGTCTTCTGATTGTTGCCATTGATGACAACAACCCCAGCTTTGGCAATCTGCATGACTCCACCTTCAACAGTGTACTTGTATCCTTTAGAGTCCAAAACTCCAAGGGATATTAGGTTCTTGTTCAGGTCAGGACACGACATACTTCTTTCACCTTCCTCACGACTCAATCATGCATCTTGATCTGTACAGAGCCAATCTCTACAATCTTGCACGATGCTTCATTCCCCATGACGATGTTTCCTCCTTCTATCTTCTCATAAGTGCAGAACCAATCATCATTGGGAGTCATATGGTAGGAACAACCTGAATCAAGAATCATGTGATATACGTTGTCTTCTTATCTGTGGCGGTGAGAACGAAATCATCTTCAGAATCTATGCCTCCTTGAGCCACTGCAGCAATTTTGGCCTTCTTTGCGCAGTTTTTCTCCCAATGTCTATATTCCTTGCACTAATTGTAGATATCCTTAGAATTGTGATTTTTGGACTTATATTTTCCCTTCTTTGTGTAGCAAAACCGGCATGACTCTTTTCATGAGTCACAACCAAACCTGCAATGTTAGAGTCTTGCATCACACTAGCCATATGTCGAAGTTCACGCGTATGCAGACTTGTACGAACTTCCTATAGGGCTATGGATTCTCTTCCCACAATAAATGATTGAACAAAATTCTCAAACGATAATGGAAGAGAAACCAATAAAATCAAGGCAGCATCCTCATCTTCAATCTTAACATCGACATTTCTTAAATTCATCAATAATGCATTTAAGCGTTTTAGATGTTCTTTAAGAGATGTACTTTCCTGCATGTTGAGAGAGAACAGATGTTGCTTCCAGAGCAACTTGTTGGTCAGAGACTTCGTCATGTATAGACTTTCAAGTCTCAACTACAGACCAACCACGAAATCCTCATCGACAACCTTCGCGATAATCTCGTCCGTCAAACACAACATGATTGTCGAGTGCACATTTTCTTCCTGCACCATCAACTCAGACAGCTTGAGTGTTGTTACACGCTCCTGATCTAACGGTGCCTAGATGCCCTGGTACTTCAGAAGGACACACGTCTTGATCTGTCATAGACTGAATCCATTCACAGTGATCTTCTCGATCTTCAGATTGTGTGATATCATCTTGTTGGATGATCCCGACAGAACCGAAGCTCTGATACCAGTTTGTTGTGAATTGCAGAAGCAAACACGCACAGACATGATCAAACAAGCAAAGCAAGACGCAAACACATGGGTTTACATGGTTTACCCATAACTGGGCTACGTCCTTAACTGGCGGTAACCGGTTTCACTATTTGGAGAAAAATGTAATACATATCATACTAAGAAGGTACAGATATGTGATGAGAATCAAGATCTGAATGAGGATTGATGTATACTGCAACAGAAAAATACCATTTGTATTTAGCAATCCATCCCAACAGCTCTCAGCTAATCAAGTTTCAGGAAGTGTATCAAACATGTCATCAATCCAGTCTAGCAGCTCTAAGCCAATCATGATTCAAGAGGTAGATCAGATATGTTAGCAATGCATCCAAACAGCTCTCAGCCAATCAGGATTCAAGAGGTGGATCTGACATGTAAGCAATCCATCCCAGCAGCTCTCAGTCAATCAGAATTCAGGATGTAGATCTGTCACATCAGCAGCCCAACAAGTGGTTAGGATTCAAGTCATATCAACAATACTTAAAGTGAGTGGTTGCCCTCTAGTTTTTTTTGTTCCTCCATATATGTAGATGGTATGTCTTGCTTACATGACATAGAACTAGATGCATGTCTATCCTAGTTTTTTCCTCGAGGAGCTAGTTCGTTGGACAAAAGGTTCAGCTGATTGAATGGTTGTTCAAATACAATTCTTGGACTTTGAATTTGAGACAACTCTTGGTGTAGAAGATAGAAATCTTGTCACAATGAGATAATCATTTAGGCCTTGTTCTTTTGGAGAATAAGCACTGGAATAAGGTGTCAATACCCTGCCTAATGTGGTTCTCAAGAGTACGGCTATTCCCATCAACGTCATATTATTTCACATTATTCCACCCATATTCTTACCCTTATTCCACCTTACACACATGTATTCCACATTATTCTCTTTATTCCTATCTTTCAACCAAACAGAGAATAGATTCTTATTCTCCTTATTCCCCTTCTTTATTCATGCTTATTCCCGAACCGAACGCCCCCTTAAAAAACATTAGTCGACTTGAAATCTCCATTAGTCAACTCAAGAGAATATCACTTGACTAAAAAGCAGCCAAATAATGAAGTCTAAATTTTTGTGAATGATGTACAAATGAAAGGTGTTGGACCGGATGACATCCCTGTAGAAGTATGGAAAGTTTTAGGTGAGCGTGGTTTGACTTGGCTTACGAATCTATTCAATGTTATTTGGCGAAGCAAGAAAATGCCTGAAGATTGGAGGAGGAGTATCGTGGTGCCTCTTTATAAGAACAAAGGAGACATTCAAAATTGTTCAAATTACAGAGGTATCAAGCTGATGAGTCACACTATGAAAATTTGGGAACGTGTGATCGAAAGAAGGTTGAGGCAGGTTTCCCAAGTAAAAGAAAATCAATTCGGATTCATGCCAGGTCGCTCAACTATTGAAGCCATCTATTTGCTGAGGAGAACAATGGAGATTTATAGAGCTAAAAGGAAGAATCTTCATATGATCTTTATTGATTTGGAGAAGGCTTATGATTCCGTCCCACGAGAGATACTGTGGAGAGTTTTGGAGAAGAGACAAGTACCTGTCCTATACATTAATCTTATAAAGGATATGTATGATAGGGCTTTATCTTGTGTAAGGACCCCGACGGGGAAGACTGACTATTTTGATATCAACATTGGTTTACATCAAGGTTCAGCTTTAAGTCCATTTCTTTTTACTTTGATTATGGACGAGTTGACAAGTCACATTCAGGATGAGTTACCTTGGTGTATGTTATTTGCTGATGATATTGTGCTTATTGACGAGACTAGAGATGGAGTAAATGAGAAGCTTGAGGTTTGGAGACATGCATTAGAGACTAAAGGTTTTCGTATAAGTAGGGCTAAGACGGAATATATGGAATGCACCTTTGATGGAAGCAATGGTGAAGGAATCGAGATTAAGATTGGTGACGATAACATTCAGAAGAGAGATTCTTTTAGATATCTGGGATCTATTTTGCAACATGATGGGGAAATTGATGGAGATATTACTAATAGAATAAATGCAGGCTGGCTAAAGTGGAGAGGAGCCTCCGTTGTTCTCTGTGATAAGAAAATTCCTTTAAAAATTAAAGGAAAGTTTTACAAAGCAGCCGTGAGACCTGCTATGTTTTATGGCTCTGAATGTTGGCCTGTGAACCATAGACATGTGCAGAGAATGGTTGTAGCAGAAATGAAAATGCTAAGATGGATGTGTGGACATACACGTAAAGATCGGATTCGGAATGATGCAATCAGAAAGAAAGTTGGTGTAGCTCCGATCGAGGATAAGATGCGAGAAAACCGCTTAAGATGGTTTGGTCATTTGCAAAGAAGGTCAACTGATGCACCGGTTAGGAGATGCGAGTGTTGGGATGTTGAGTCGGCTAAGAGAGGGCGAGGACGGCCCAAGAAGTGTTGGAAAGAGACTATACGAAGGGATCTTAGTTTTTTGGATATAAGTCCGAGATTGACCCAAGATAGATCTGAATGGAGGCGAAAAATCCATGTAGCCGACCCTACTTAATTGTGGGAAAAGGCTTTGTTGTTGTTGTTGTTGTTGTTGATGTACAGATGAAATGTTATGCAAACACGTGATGTTATATTACAGCTTATAAGAATACAGAAGACTCAAATTTTGATGTAGCTTTACTCGTATAACTTATTTCAAGATATAGCATAGTCATCTTTTGATCTCGATCTTCAAGTGAAGCTTGAATGCCATAAACTTATTGATCTTCATTGAGGCTTTTTTTGCCATCACTGGCGTGTAAATGGTCCTTTAGCTTGCAAACTTAATTTAAGCTAATTAATACAAGCAAAATATCTTTTTTTTGTTATTAAACTATGCACACAAAGCGTGTTTCAACAGAATTGACCAATATTTGGCTTTCTTATTTTGATCCAAAAATCTAGGCAATCGTAATGGGAGAGATTCCATTCACTTGTGATTGTGGAGTTAATATGTATTGGTGGATAAGTTATTAAAGGGAGTACAAAATCAATCGGTATGTCAAACTTTTGAAGATGAGGAGATTGATAATTAATTGATCAATTTATGTCAATGTTATCTTATTGGCTACATGAAAAAGTATACAAAGACCTCAACAACTCTCGTTTAGAAGCTTTCAAGTTCAAACACAAAAAAGTAGTAGAGTATGTAGTTAGATATCAATGTTCATGGAGAGATCTACTACCGTTCCCATTCTGTGACCCTTTTGTAGGAGAGATTTGAAGAACGGCATCCGATGACTGCGTGGTCAAGCAACCGCCTCTGACGATTGTGCGAGGTCAGTTCTCGCGGAGAGCCTAACCACATGCGCATGAAGGGGGTGGATGATCCGAGAGCTTACGCCCGATATAAACCTCCATAGGGAGGGGAAAGGTATATCACCGGAACCTCAACATCGGGAGCCCCCTTCTGACTCAATCCCACTCTCACATCCCTCTCTCGTTCTCTCTCACGAAGGAGTCGCTCAGCAACATACCTCTATCCATAAAGATTTGTTCTCATCACTTCTATTCGGTGTTGTAAAAGCCGTCCGACTAGTAGGTTTGACTAGTCTAATCAGTGGGGTGGCTGACTGAGTATTGAATAATTCCGACTAGGCGCACTAATCGACCGATTTTTGCTTGAAGATACCATATTCTTTTAGTTTTTACCTTTTTAAAAGGAAACTTATTATAATACTTTTAATGTTTTATTTAAATTCAATTAATTCTTTTATTTCATTATGATAGCATAAATATATACAAGGTATATATAAATATAAGTATAAAGATGATTTATATATTTAAACTAATAAAAAATTTCAAAGCCAATCGAAGTCTGACTAATTCCAATTAATCGTCCGACTGCTGATTAGTCCTTAATCAGTGACCCAATCGACCGAGTACTAACTACCAACTTTTGCAACATTGCTTCTATTCAATCGTGTAGGAATCTCATAGGTGAAAACAATGGTTTCCACAAATCATGGAGACTAGGAAGTGAAACAGATAAAGTAGAAGTGTAAAAACATTCACAAAAATGATTCAGAAAAACCGATGAAAGAATCATTTCAAATGTACTCTTCAAAAGGAAAAGGACCATCGAACACTATTTATCCCAAAGCATCTGATCAAAGAGTGCAGTCTACAATTTCCTCTTGGGGATATCCCTGTATCACTGATGGACAGTACACGTAGCTGTAGTCCAAACTAATGCAGTTTCCTCTTAGGAATCGGCGACTGTGAAAAACAGAAAATGAGAATGAACGGCAACCATTTCGCACGAGGCACCGTCAAGTTGCTAACTTCTTTACCAGACACTAGCACACTGCTAGAATCTTTGCTGAAATATTTTGATACACTCAGAAGAGAGAAATTTGGAGGTGCAAGTGAATATGAGATGGATAACAGCCACATAGCTACATATCCTTGGACGAAGATATGTTGCTAATAGTGCCGCACAAGTTATGTTCCTTTGGTTGGCAAACCTGAGCCTCTAAATAATTCGAATTTTTTATTAGACAACTAGCTGCAATGTCATGCTGGCAACAAATTTCATGGAGTTTTGTTTAGTGTAAGCAATAAATTACCATAACTAATTGATGCCTAGTATTCACACTAACACTTCATAGTAATATCAGCAGAATAGGACTTCATTGGGAGAAATTAAAATCTATTTCGCGTCGGACCATGCTGTCTATGTCAGCACCATTTTAGTAACTAGAACTGCTGCAGGCGGTTCAGAAAGAGTTCTATAGCATGGTTCTGGATGAAACCGAAAAAATCTGGCAATATATAGATAGCTCGCATGTAATTTGAAATTTCCAGCAATAACTGTAGTCTAAAGTTGGGTACGGGTATCTATTGACAATGCAAATGCTCTTTAGTAATTAAAGGCACTGAAGACAATGTAATTTTCTGTGTCAAGTTTAATTGTCTTTTATAATTAAAAAATCACATAGAGCATCTAATTCATTCAGTATTATCAGATGTCAATTTTATATAAACATATAATAAAATCCATTTCTCAATGAAATGGAACAAAACCATGGTCTATAACTTTGAAGATCCATGGCAAGAGGAAGATGTACACTAGCTATGAAGGATGCTATGTACCCACGTACAAGTCAAAACATCAGGAGGCACTCGGTTCAAATATTGTTCTTCAACAAGTAATAAAAGGTAATGGAAGATCCGGTTGTGCCAATACAACAGGACAGAATAAGAGCATACCAACAAATGTTTTTAAATGAAAAGATCATTATGCTCACTCTAAAGCATGGAGCAATTTATCATAATGAGCATTCAAATTTGATTGATAGCATGAGTCTGTTACCTATTTTACAAAGTCTATGGCACTTAGATTAGCACTTGCACTAATACGCGCTGCTTATTTTGTATTTGAAGAATTTTTACTTGATGCACACAAGGAAAAAAAAACACTGGTCTATGAAAATATGACCATAATATTTATGTGAGGTCTACCAAAGCAGGTGGTATTAGTATGATTTTCATACAAAAGACACCAAAAATAAAAGAAAAAAAAACAAGAAATCGCGCAACTGGTACATCTTCCATTTATCTGAATGACAGTTCCCATAGACATTAATCGTTATCTCTCACCAGATTACCTATCATATTAACCAAAGGGAAAGTGCCTTTCGCCATGATCTCCAATCGAGAGCTATTCGACGCATGCGAGAACAGAGAGAGACCAAAAGATATGAGATCGGGGAGAAACAATCTAGAGGACAAGAATCCATGCCAGTAATGAGGCTCCAAATCAAAGAATGCGTCAAAGAACCTCCTTGTGCCTTCTAAATCTAGCTTAAGAAGAATGTCCATACCAAAGCAGAAGAATTCCCTTTGCCTTCTCCGCTGAATTGGCCACAGATCTTTCCAAACTCGACTAGACAGTTCATCCCCTGGACAGCCTCCTTCAGAATTGAGGTAACGAACTATGGCATTTGCGACAATTGGGGCTGCAGCAAGTGTTCTAGCAACCATATAACCTGTAGAAGGGTGCACCATTCCTGCAGTACCTCCAATACCCACTACTCGTTGCGGTAGCACGGGTAGAGGTCCGCCCATGGGGATGACGCATCGCTCATCCTCTTCAATGCTTCTGATTTTAATACCCAAATGATTCAATCTGGCAATCATCCTCTCCTGTATATCTTCCATCATGAGGCCTGGACGAGCGACTAAAGATGTTTCTTCCAGGAATATCCTGTTGGCAGAGAAGGGCATTGCATAAAGAAACGTTGGAATCCTTCTGTTCCTCTCTTTTAAAATGCTCTTGTCGGCGAGATGTGAATCTCTCCAGTCCATGAAGACCATCTTATCCAAATCAAATGGATGGTCTTCTACCTCTGCCAGTACACCATATGCAACTTGGTATCCTGGATTATATGGCTTGTCGTACTGCACCAGGGATCTAGAAAACCCGGTGGCATCAAGCACCATCTTCGCCTCTATGGTTACGCCATCATTGCATATTAGGAAGGACTTTGATTCCTCGTGCACCACCTTCACGACCTTGGCTTGGTGAAATTTCACGCCATTTGATATACACTTCTTCATCATCTTCGACTTGAGCTGCTTCCTGTTAACACGGCCATAAGGCCTCTCAAGATGCTTCTCCTCGCCACTGTTGATGTATACCACAGCCCCAGGCCACGTCGCATCAAGGCAATCCAGGAGATCCAAAGCTTCAAATTCATCGATCCAAACACCATAGTTGTTTGGCCAGATAAGCCTAGGCAAAGGATCGATTGTGCACACAGAAAGCCCGGCTTCGGAGACCTGCTGAGCCACAGCAAGTCCAGCAGGTCCACCTCCAACCACGGCAAGGTCCAAGGTCGTGCCTCGCAAGGAGTCATACATTGGAAGATCAAACTCCAGGTTCTCCTTCTTAGTTTCCGGCACGAGCTCCAATAGGGCACTGCCTTGAGCCCTCACAGTACCAAGAACAACGACCTTCCTAGAGGATTTTTTGGGCACAGCTCTAAAACCATGACTGGGGGATCTCGGGGGAGCAGAAAAGGCGTCTTTTTCAGGTAAATTATGAAGAGGGTGCAGCAGCTCCAGCCTGTTGTGGGTTCTGAGAAGGGTTCCCATGGGGATTAAGCAAGGAAAGAAGAACCAAACTGTATCAAGATCTCAACGTTTCGAGATGGGTAGTCCTAATTCAGCACCAAACACAAAACCAACCTCTTGGATTCGACAAAGCAAGAGATGGGTCGCCAAGAAATTCGGTATACAACTTAGAAGGGCAAAATAGGAGGAAGAACCTGAAGAGCTGGGTTTCTGAAGCCTTTTCACTCAAACTGGAGTGAATTGGAGCCGAAAAATCTTACCGAGGAAGATCTTGGTGGTGCCCATCATTCTCTCGTGGGTCTCTCTTCGTGGTTGGAAGGGAGGGGGATGTGGATATCGATTTGTGGGAGGGGATGTGGTATTTAGATACAAAGGGAGTGGGTGAAGATCTCCCACGACGAATGGGGCGCAACGGAGATGAGTGGAGTGGATCACAACATGGCAAAGTCACCACTCCTCCTCCCTGAGTGGTGATTGAGGGCGGGGAGGGCCCGCGATTTCTTCGACCTTACCACCAGATAGGAACAAACGAGGAGTTCACGTGGGAAAGGTGCCACTGCCGTCAATGCCATTTCTCTCCCATGGAAGTGGAAGTGGTTGTATACAATAAACTTTGGATGTGGGGATGTAAACAATGAACATTCTAGGCAGCACATTATAATGTTGTTACTATTTTTTTCTCACAGGTATTCGTTTGGGGATAGTAGCTTCAATAATACATCGTACAATTATTTTTCTCTGCACATTTTTCCCTATTCTTATTCCATCAATTATTCATATCTTTATTCCACTTTATTCCGATACTCCAATCGAACATGAATAATGTCTTATTACAGCTTATTCCTCGTTCATATTCCTGCTTATTTCCGAACCAAACCCATCTTTAAGGAAAATGGAGCCTGCTATGGATGTACATGGGACGGGTACCTGACCATTTGACTGTGAGCCGTCCAATCATGTTGTTTTCGGGTCTTGAGTCGACCCATCTCATTCCAAAGGGTTTCTACTTGCAACGGGTACATGTTTATTCTACCAATGGGTGATGGGTACTCACGGGTACCCATGGAGTTCCACCTTATTAAAAGAAATGACTTATGTATTAGATAAATATTGATTGGACAAAATCGACAATTATGTTTTTCATAAACTCTATTTATAAACTTTGAAATTCACGATTTGTTTTATCGTTACTCCTTCATGGATATATTTCTTCAGACAATAAGATTGGTTAATTGTCTTTATACAATTTTGTTACTTAATATTTAAATGAAGTATTGTTTACGAATTCTATGATAAAAATATTTATATTCATGGACATATGGACTCCGGTAAATATTGTTGAGGTTGGTTATGCTCATATGAATAAAGCGAGATACTATTAGTGAGATATGCCATATATAAGGGATGCAAATGATATGTGTATGTGTGTGTATATGTATTTATACCATATTCAAAATATTATATCATATGGATACGATAGTCTAAACAATAAAAATATAATTGGATGAGGATATATACACATGGAAAAATAAATAATTGATGAGATATATGAAACTAAATGAATAATGTAAATTATACGAATATATGAAATCAGAAGGAACGCGATAGTATATGGATATCCAATGCCATGTCCATATAGATTCTTCTTATAATGAATCAAGTATAGATAAATGAGATGTAAATATATACCACACAATACCATTGCAAATGATACATAAATATATGTTTATGTTCGTATACAATTGCATTAATTATTTCATTCATTTGGTTGTTTTGGAAGGATATATATCTATATGATACGATTCATATTCAACCGCAACCATTACCATCATGTTTTGATGGTAAGATGGATGTAAAACGATTTCGATCATATCTGATTCTTTATCATATATGTTAATAAAAATTTAAACATGCGTATGGATGTAATGAATACATATACTTATATGAATAGCATTGTGTGAGCCATATAAAATATGCAAATTTAATCTAATCTATACATTATTGATTTCTATTTTTTGTGTCGGACCTCTCTCAATTTTATATCCGTAACTGTTTTTAGTGATTCGGTGATGCCTTTTCCATATTCACAAATATATATATCTCCTCATCCATGTTTATATTTAAAATAGATAAAATAATGTAACATTTATCGGCATTTCTATCTGATTATTTGCATCTTTTTGAATCAATTGGGTAGTGGAAGCTTCCAACTGAGTACCTAGCAAGTACCGTTGATCCAATTGGGTATTTTGAACGGAGCATGGCTCATGGCATAGCAGGTACCCAACCCATCATTTCAAATGGGTACCCATGAGCTTAGGATCAATATGAAGGAGTCAACACGGGTACCCTTTTACCCGGAATTTTGAAATACCCCTGGAGCTTGCACCTTGGTTGAAGTAACTTAACTACGTCCGTCCCTTTTTCCCTCTATTTTTTTGAAAATGAATCATTGGGCAATTTAGATCACATTGTATCACTGTAGCGTCATTTAATTTTCAACTTAATTCAAGGCTTCTAACTTATCCATCAAGACAATCAAATTTTAATGGCCCATAATAGTTGAAATTGACCCCTTCATATGGACATGTTAGGATTGCCTCTTTTATACAGAATTTGAAACACATATTCTACTTAATATTCTAAGTAAATCCTCAAGTATTCATTCAAAAAAATAAAAAAATAGAGGAGAAAATGAATGAGTATTCGTAAGTCACCTATACCGGGTGTGTAGGCTCTCCAAGCCTTTTTTTTCTTAATGGAAATGGTGTTAAATAGATAGATTGCATGGAGATTAACTTCGGAGAAAACTGTATGTAAAGAGTGAAATAAACTAAATTTACTAATTGTTTTTATATAATGGTCAAGAAGAGTCCTAAATAATCATTTATCTGATGAACCATATATTATATCAAATGGAATGAAAATTTAATATTCTACCACATAAGTGAAATAAATTTTCACTACATCATATGGCATAATATTTGCAAACAAAACGTGTCCATAGAAAAAAGTGTTTGCATAAAATGCTTCCCATCGGATTTTGAAGAGATTTCTTTCTATCTGACTTTGAAAAAAATAAACCTGTAATAGTAAACATTATATAATATAGTGTTATCAAAAGGTGTTATAATTCATGTTAAAAATCAGGTGTATGAGTGCTCGTGTATTTTTTTTGTACTAGAAGAGGATTTGGGGATTCGAACCCTGATCTTTTTTATTGGAACCATTACTTCTACCACCAGATTATGTATTTGAATAGATATTATAGTACTTAGTTTTCTGCCCTTTGAATAGTTTTCTACTCTTCTCGTTTCATCTTTTTTTTATTACATTTTCTCAATTACATTTGCATTCATTTATATTTATATCTATTTTTGTTGCATCATCTATTTATGTAGGGCCGATGTTAGGTAATGATTGTATTGAACTTTTATTCCAAGCCCCTTTCATATGATATCATTGCTTTGATTTCATTTTCCGTGTTTTTAGTCTGTTTTCGTGGTGATTTTTAGTTTTTAGATTTCGGTTTTTGAAACCCTTTCAAATTTTCGTAGGCATAAAACGTCTTAGGACACGAATTTCAATTGCATTTGCATGTAGTGTAAATTTCAATTCAATACGGTATCATGCATGGAAAATGCTATGAAGTAGGTGAGTCTACCGTGACCTTTTGTTTCTAGCATTGCATATTACGGGTTTCTTCCTCATTGTTGGTCTTGCTTTATTTTTGGAATAAGAATTAAGACGTGATTATTTAAATTGAAATTTCCAAAAAAAAATAAAAACATGCATTTTATTTTGGTATCAAAATCAAAATTAGAAAAAAATACTAACTTGACAAAATGTGGATTTGGGTCAAAACCCCTCACAAACAAGCCCTTGATTTGATTTAATTAGGATTGATACAATTGAGAGTATTATGGTTTGTGTTTTGTATTTGATGTGCTTGCGGGGGAGCTAATTGAATTGAATCATTCGAATTCAATTAAGATTCGTTCGACAAAAACTCAAAAAAAGTTCTATTGGAAGTAAAGTGAATCTAATGTTAATTTGAATTGTGAATTCGATACCAGAATCAATCAAATATGAGTTAACATGAGTTCGTTCGATAATATGTTGATTCCATTCGATATTTATATACATATAATGCACATACATGCTTGTGTACACAAAAACATATATTTATATTTAATTACGGAGACAAACATATAAACATGTGTACATACCTACATACATATGTATGTATGTATATATATATATATATATATATATATACTTAAGTACATACATACCTACAAATATACGAGCATATGGACATACGTACTTACATACATGCGCACATGCATGCATGAATACCTACAAACATAGCTAGGTACGTATGTACATACATACGTACGTACACACATTACACACCTACATACGTGCATACATAGTTATGTTACACGCATACCTACAGACATAGCTAGGTACGTATGTACATACGTACGTACACACATTACACACCTACATACATGCATACATAGTTATGTTACACACCTACATACGTGCATACATAGTTATGTACATACATAGAGACGTGTATGCCTACATACATACCTATGTACGTATGTATTTACGTAGCTAAATACATACATGTGTACCAACATGCATACGTTTATATGTGCACATCTACCTACTTACATACACACATATACAGTTATGTACATACATACTTACATACATATATACTTACGTACATAAATACATACATCCTTACATACATAGCTATGTATGTATGTACAAACATACATCATATGTACATACATACCTACGTGCATACATGCATACTTAAGTACATACATAACGATGTACATACATACATGTGTACGGACGTATACATACATATATGTGTGTGTGTGTGTGTGCGCGCGCACATATACCTACATACATATCTACTAATATATGTATATTCATACATAAGTACATGTATACATACGCATAAACATACATACCTAATACTTACATACATATTTACATAATTACCTACCTGCATAAATACATACATGCCTACATACATAGATACATACATACATACTTGCGCACGTGTATGTATTATTATATCCGTTAATAACTAAATACCCAATTTAAAAAAATAGAGTAAGAATATCAGCCATAAATTAGTAGGAAAGAACATATATTGAAGATTAGTAGGAAAGAACACATATTGAAGATTTTTATCATAGTTTCATACCTTACATTTATTTATGTGTTCTTGCATTCCCTATCACACATTTCTCCTTCTCTTTTTCATTATTTATCAAAGATCCAACAATCTTATGGCAAACGGTGGTGCTCCCTCTTCTTGCATATGAATAAGATAGTCACGTTATGTTAAAATCCCTCCTTGATGTCTCTGGTTTGTGGCATATCCAAGTATTCCTCCTTGCCCTTCTTGTTTTGTTTGTAATTCTTGCAAGAAAATCCATTTTGATGACTATAATAGTCAAGATGAAATTGATCACTACCGAAGTAATTTACAAGTTCTTCTCACCACCATGTTGGTCGTTTCCTATGTATATTGAAATCCAAGACGATTTATGATTTGTGTTTTGAGATGTCAACAATCACCACAATGCAATAAGTGATATTATCTTGATAAGTTATTTATTGTTGTTCTTGTTGTTTCAAATAATAAGAACAATTTATATTTTTTTTAAAAGAGCTTGGTCTTATCTTGCTTTAACATGCAATGGTAAACATAATGTGTATATTTTTTATCAATAATATTCTATCACTTTAATAAGACGTATATAATTATAATATATTTGTTTATTTCTTTCCTAAGAAAAAGTAAAATTAAATTACAAAAAAATCATAAAATCTGTAAAAGTTAGTTATTTTTATACATTATACATTATCCGACATGTATCTTCATTGATTATAATTTTTAACTTATCTTAGTAATATGAGTTATATAATATAAGTTGATGCTTCAAATTAAAAAATGAATCGAATTAAACATTTGAAACCTTAAATGAATTGAACATGAAATTAAGTTAGCAAATTCATCTAAAATACGATTCGAGTTTTGGATTCAAAAATTTTTTTAAATAAATCACAAATCCGAGTCCTCGTGTATTCAAAGGTATTCGATTCAATTAACATCCCTGTGTGTGTACACATATGTGCCATATGTGCCTTCCTTGTATCTTTTATTTTGATTTCGTTTCTTCCCTATGTCCTTTTATATCAAAGATGAAAGGAAGGATGTTGTTCTACTTGTCTTTGAGCAACTCGGATAACCCCTTCTCGAGTTAGTTTTCCTTCTATTGTTTTAGATACTGGTCAAACCCAAGTCGGTTCTCCTTTGTTTTAAACTCGAGATTGACCCTTATCTTCAGTCTTCTTTTCCTGTCCACCTTAGTCGAGAACTCTTTCTAACCATAATCCATTTTTATTTGATTCAGATTCTGAGATTGAAGGGATGTCAACAAGGGATTAACTAGGTTAGAATAGAATGGAGGAGACATAATTCAGGCCTTGTTTGGTTGGAGAATATGCCCTGGAATAAGGGGTCAATTCTCCTCCTGACACGGTTCCCAGTGGTACGATTATTCCTCATTATTTCATCTTATTTCACTCTTATTCATATCTTTATCCCACCTTACCTACCTTTATTTCACCTTATTCCCTTATTCTTATTCTCCAGCTGAACGGAGAATAGATCATTATTCTCCTTATTCTCCATCCTTATTCATGCTTATTCTCCTATCGAACGGGCCTCAGGGTATAATAGACACCTTACACCATCTTGTTACGGGAACAGACAAATTATAGACTATAGTTTTAGACTGAGATAGCACATCTGAGGGACAAACGAGGAGGGCACACCGCACACCTCATAATAAGGACTTTCCAGAATGTCCCATTCAAAAATGCCTAGTGAGGGCATAACCGCACACCTCAAAAATGGAGTTTTGTTTTGTTGTCTTGAATTTGGGCAAACTATTTGTCAATCGACGAATTGTTCGCCTGAAATTCAAGACAACGTGATAAAAATCCCTTTCCTAGATATACGTTCTCTGAAGCACCATGTCTTTATCTTTTGACGAACTGTCTGCCAATCGACAAAGGGTTTGCCGAAAGTGCCCTTCTCTCGCTTATTTAGCTCTCCACAAGCCCGCTTCCCTCCCCTTGTGAAAGAATATCATTTGAGTGATTGGCTGGTTAGTACTAGCGTTATTGCTCTCGCTTTGATTGTTTTCTCTTCCATCGTCTTCATCAATATCTACTTACCTTAGGTATTCTACTCATCAATTCTTTTATGGAACCATCATATGAAATGGTGATTTTATTGTATAGAAACAAAAAATAATTTAATTTTTTTAAAAAATCCACGCGTATTGTATAAATGATGTTTTTAAGTGTATTTTATGGTGAATATTATTTATGAATGCGTAATGATTTTACATATACATGTGAGATGAAATGGTCAAGATTATTATGAAATTGTTATAATGAGTGTTTTTAAATTAATATATGCCTAAAACATGTATTGGGTGATTTAGGAATATGTGAATATGCTTGCATGTTGTAGTGATGTAGATTAATTTTTATAAAAATATATTGGACGATTTAGGGAACAACTGCTTAGTTAATGAATTAAAAAGGGTGTTTATCAATTGTGTCCTTCTGAGATATTGCAATTTTAATTATGTCTCTCTCATTTTGAGAATATTAGTCATGCCCCTGAATTCTTTCTGTTCTATCACTCGTGCCCCTCGAGTTAATGGTCGTACATACCCAATGCAAATGGAGGTTAACTGTGGGAACACAAGGAGAATTAAATTTAAAAAAGAGGGCTGGAAAATCATCCATATCCTCTTCCTCCTCCCCCATCTTCTTCAGCTTCCTCCCCTTCTCTTCCTCCTCCATAGCCTCCTACTACTCCTCCACCCCATCCTCCCCCTGCTCCCAACTCTTCCCCTCTACCCCCAGCTCCTCCCCTTACCCCACTCCTTTGCTTTCGCCCCCTCTCCTCCTCTGCCCCAAGCTCCACCCCCACCGCCTGCTCCACTGACCACCTCCTCCTTCCAGTCCCACCACCTCCTCCCCAGCCCTCCCCTGCACCTTCTCCTCCACCCCTCCTCCCCATCCCGCACCCTCCAGCCCCTTCTCCACAGCTCTATCCCCTCCAGCCTCTCCTTCTGCCCCTCCTCCACAACCCGACCCCCGCACCTCCTCCACCACTCATCCCCATCCCACCTCCTCCAGCCCCTCCACAGACTACCTCCTTCTCCCAGTCCCACCACCTCCTCCCCAGCCCTCCCTTGTACCTCATCCTCCATCCCTCCTCCCCAACATGCCCCCTCTAGCCCCTCCTTCTGTGCTCTCTTCCCCAGCTCGACCCCCACCAGCACCTCCTTCTGCCCCCTCATCCCTAGCATGCCCCTCCTCACCAGCATGACCCCCTCCATCCACTCCTCCTCTTCCTCTGCCCCTCCTCCACCCCTCCTCCCCAGCATGCCCCATTCAACCCCTTCTTCCGCCCCTCCTCCCCAATCTGACCCCTTCCTCCCCCTCCTCCTCAGCTTGACCCCACACAACTCCTCCTCCCCCTCCTCCCCATCCCTCCCCCTCCGACCCCATCTTCTGCCCCCTCCTCCCCCAGTCCGACCACCTCTATCCACTCCTCCTCCTCTGCCCCTCCTCTGCCCCCTCCGCCCCTCCTCCCCAGCTTGCCCCCTACAGCCCCTCCACCGACCACCTCCTCCTCTACCCCTCCTTTCCATCCTGCCCCCTCCTCCCCAGCCTAACCCCCGCACCTCCTCTGTCCCCTCCTCCCCAGCTCGCCCCCTCCATCTCTTCCTTCTGCCCTCCTCAGCTCGACCCCCTCCATCTACTCCTGCTCCACCTCCACCCTTCCATTGTCCCCTCCGCCCCTCCTCCATCCCCTTCTCCCCAGCTCGCCCCCTCCAGCCCCTCCATCGACCACCTCCTCCTCATGGTCTTGACCCTCCTCCCCAATCTTCCCCCTCCATCCCATCCTCCCTCCTCCCCAACCCCACCTCATCCAGCTTTGCCTTGTTCTCTCCCGATCTTGTCGAGGCCTGACGTGATGCCCCCTCCGATCCTATCAAGGCCCGACCCGATGCCATACCCCTTGCGCTTTTGCTGCTATCCTGGAGGTCGCTCAGCATTAAGAGCCCCACGTTCGAGAAGGCCCTCGTGGAGGATACATCCGCACACAGCAGTGGGAGAAAAGGAGGTCGAGCTTGTGTGGCTAGGGGGAAAAGGTATAACGCCCTGCCTCGGCAGAAGCGCATCTCAATGTCCATTCACAAGTATTACCCAACAACAGTTATAACAACCTGCGTGATAAAACTTTCATACAAAAATGGCAAAAGAAAATTTCCATTCATATAGAAAATGTTCACAACTTGAGATAACAAGAACCAAAATAACTCTTATGATTACATTATCAAAAGAGAAGATGGAGAAATAATGAAAGTAACTACCCAACTAGGTAATGACTTCAGAACTGGTTCTCAACTGTGCTGCCAAAGATTCTTGCCTCGGTCTCCTGCTCAAGATTTCCTGTTGGATTTCCAAGAGGGGTAACTTGTGAGTCAAATGACCTAATAAGGATATAACAATAATTTATAATGAAAAAAAATTGGTAGGCAATGCAAGTGCAGTAACTATAGAGGTATAATGAAAACATTCTAAGTACTCAAGTATAAAGTCTCTAATTAAGCTACAGGTAACGAGTAGATTGTTGACAATTTACACAATTGTTCCACTTCTTAAAGTTCTTTTATCCGTAGCTTATTTATTTATTTATTCATTCATTCATTCATTCCAAACTCACTTGTCAAAGGAGAAAATCTACACTACGAATGAAACCTGCATCGCTTCATTCAGAGTGCGGACTAAAACCTGTGCATAAGTGTGATCCTTCAGTTAGTCTGATTGGTAGTACTCTGACACTCGAGACACAAGGCATATAGACCAAGGAAACACGATTCCGTCAACCGAGTCTGTCAGATGATTCTTGCTTGCCCCAAAATCAATAGTCAAAGAACGAATCTATATGGTGCGATGCACATGTGCATCCACCCAAACTCTCCCAGAGTACCTACCATCACCCCATTCTATGATGCCCCTCGAGTGGGGGTGACCTACTGTCGGCTCAGCCGGACCACAAAGGGTGTGCACCCACCTTGTGGTATTTAATTTTTCCTTCCTCAACTTGTATAATCCCTAGAAAAGCATTTGGACCATGACATGATAAATGTTTTCATTGATTTATTAATGATACTGCTTCTATAAGATCCTCGGTCACAATCCCTCCCAAAATACCTGACAGAAGGTATAATTCACAAGTATCATACACCATGCCTTGAGACATTAGATGTCTTGTATTTGTGATGTTAAACAGAAAAATATCAAGCCTTTAATCCCAACCTTAGGGTCTGGGACATACCACAATATTATAATTAGCACTTAGTTATATGGTGTTGCATTATCATCCATACTACACACATGTCATTAACACTAAGAACTATTGAAGTTCTCGTAACCGTAGAGCTTCATAAGAGAACATGCACAGACTCATTCCTACAACTAGTACAAAAGATATCATTAGACTTCCGTTATATCAGTTATACCCAATGCTACTTCTATAACTTTCCTATATGACGGCCATGAAATCTATGCAAGAGAAATCAATCTTATAACTTTGGGAAGAAAACACAGTTTTACCTTTTTAGTTATACTAGATTACAAAATAAGTACTGAATTAGCAGGATATAATTATCATATATTTAGAGTAATTAAATCAGCATGAAAGTTCTGTTACAATATGAGACCATACTAATAATCATATAACCAATCGATAAAGCTAAGAGAGACATAGATTAGGAAGGAAGTTCACTATTAGGAAGGTCGTTCACCATAAATAACATGTATATACAGTTACCAAAAAAACCTAGCCAACCTATCGAAGTAGCATTATAATCTTATGTCACTAAGATAAGGAAAGTTTTCATGAAATGATCAAAGTTTGATACAAAAGACTGATCAGATTTATGTACGACGAAGATGATGCCTATAGGTAAAATATTTTATCTCATTGCGTCTTTGGGTGATATGAACGTATGTATGAACAAAATCAATAATCTGTGTCTTGCATTTGATGCAATCAACGCTAATAAATATCATTAACTAATAACAAAAGAAAACCTCAAACCCAACAAAACCTGGACGTGGATTTCGTTATGTTTTTTTTTTTTGCATGGAACCAAACACATCTCTATCATATAATATCATAGTTCACCTTGTGTGTATAATTGAGTAACCATTATCTTCTCCACATCAGTAGAGATTTTAGCTTCTATACGTGCATGCGTACATCAAGTGGTAGTATCATGTAGGGACAATATAAGACAAGCCATGTTACTAGATTTATTCTCATGATTATTTTGAGTACGAAAACGATATGAAGATGATTTGATGAGAAGATAATCATCCACACCAACAGCAAATAGGCAATCCTGGGAAGGATTGAAACCGACATACATTCCCACAATCGGCAATCTCCAATCGTTGCAAGAACGCAAAAGAAATATGGAGAAAGCTGAGGATCCGTTACCTAAGTGTGAGTCCTTAGATCCGTGCACGCGGTCAACGACTTGAACTAAGCAGCGCCTTCCCCTTGCGGCGACGTGCTTCCTCCTCTCCTCATAATGAAGCTCCGAAGCTTTGCGTCTCGCCAAAGGAAGGATCCTCTTGCTCTTGTCTCTCTAGAGAAGAAGGAAGAGAAATCAACTTGGAAAAAAGGGGTGAGAATGGAAGGAGATCAAAGGGATCTTAAAGATCATTCAAGGATGCAAAAGAAAGTATGGTTGTCAATTTTGAGGTGAATAATACTCCAAAATATCTCCCGAACTTGTAGAAAAAAGGTCAAAATCCGTGGGTCCAATTCCATAAAAGTCCCCGACCATGGTTCACTAAAAAGGGCATAACTTCCTCATACGAACTCGGATTCGCGCATTCTTGGTCTCGTTGGAAAGCTTGCAACGAGACGCTTCGTTTGAGTATGATATTGTAAATATTTAAATATTTCGGAAAAAGACGAAATTTTCGGGGCGTTATATCATAACAACCTTAAAAACGGTCTCGTCCCTGAGACTTAGGATGTAAGGGATGTAAAATAACAACCTTAAAAGGTTGAACCCAATTGAGGGACCGATAAGGACATAAGTATGATCTAGAGATTACCTTCAAATAGATGTGGATAGTCCCGTCGCATATCTGCCTCAGGCTCCGAAGTGGCCTCCTCGGAGTTATGTCGCTGCCAAAGGATCTTTACTAATGGTATCTCCTTATGCCTCAACCTTCTCACTGAGTGATCGATGATCCAGACCGGTTCCTCGAGGTAGCTTAGGTTTGTGTCCACCTGCAGATCACCGTAGCTGATCACATGCGATGGGCCATGTCGCAACGAGGGCGTTGCGAATATAAGTGGGGGAGGTTGTAACACCCCAACCCCAAACATAGTGCCATACCTAAAACTCACGAAGTGTGGGTATGGTTTATAAGTGGTGGGGATTACTACTTGACAACTTGGGCTTAAGCATTTTGGGTAGTTGTCAACGGATCCATTCGGGCACATACCCAACAAGTTGGGGCCAGTTTTCCTCGATAACGGACCGGGGACCTATGCCCGAGACGTTACAAATGGTATCAGAGCCATGTTCCCTCTGATAGTGGAAAGAGTTGCCCGAGAGGTGGAGCCGCCCCTACAAAGAGGTTGGAGAAAAAGGCTACTCGGAGCGTGCAACCGTCACTGTCACTGGGAATAAGTGATGTGCCATGTCGCAACGAGGACGTTGCGAATATAAGTGGGGGGAGGTTGTAACACTCCAACCCAAACATAGTGCCATACCTAAAACTCACGAAGTGTGGGTGTGGTTTATAAGTGGTGGGGACTACTACTTGATAACTTGGGCTTAAGCATTTTGGGTGGTTGTCAACGGTTCCAATTGAACCCGTATCTAATAAGTTGTCAAGACCAGTTTTCTTCGATAACGGACCGGGGACCTAAGCCCGGGACGTGACAAAAGGAGAGATAGATTATGTTCTGGCCATAATGCTCCTTTTAACTACAACATGGTTTAAATAAATCATGGTTATTTTAATTCTTTGATGACCATTCTGACGGAAGGGCACAAGTGATAATGGAGAAAGAAATTAGCGGCATAACTGATGCTCCCCAAAAAGGAGGGGCATAACTAAAATTGCAATATCTCAAAGGGCACAGTTGATAAACCCACTTAAAATTGTGAATGCACTTTGTCAACAAATACTTGAAATAACATCTAAAATAGTGGAGATTTTTTTAGATGCCTATATTATATAATTTTACTTGAACTACTTGAAGTGATAATATGATGCAAAGTTAAAGTCCTTTAGTTTAGTTTATAACTTTATAGCAAACTTGGAGATGTATTGAATCGTTTATGTACAACTATGTTGTACACATGAAGTATATCGATTTTAAATGATATGACTACAGTTTATTTTAATCTATAATTTAGTTGAGAGATTAAATTATAAATGCTTTTACTTATAACTTTATTTCTTTGATATTAAGGTTAATATATTGTAATTGCAATTTCACTCAAAAATGGTATAATTATGTTTATCCTAATTTCTCATTTTATAATTAATAAATATTAATATCAATAATACAAATACAATACATAATGCAAAAAAACACAATAAAATTCAACTTTATGAACTTCTCTTCTTCTCAACATGATCCAAACTTACCCCAAAAAAACATGAACATCATTTATATTTGAAATAAAATCAAATCCTACTGGTTAAATTGAAATTAATTTTGTGTCTGAGCTACTAGTTAAATTGAAATCAATTTGATGTCCGAGCTTACATTATCGAAGAAATTATTTAACTGGCACCTTACACATTGAGGAAAAGCTCTCACTCTACAATTTGCATGACTTGGCCAAATTCACTCAATCAAGACTATTAGGATATTATTTCTCATAATTTTCATCTTATCAATTATAAATATTAATATCAATAATATAAGTACTAAGGGCATATCCCAGTTACATGCCAGTTACATGCGAGCCTTGTAAATACGTATGTAAGTCATTTGCATGTTCCATCTATCTTTGTTTGTTTCCATTGCTTGCAAAAGATGCTACACGTAATTCCTTTTGAATCGATGTATGTTTGTCTCTTTTTCGCAGTGGTACTTTGACAGTTTGACTGCATCCCCATATGGAATGTGTCCATGTGGCGGCCTTTGTTGATCACGTAGCAATCATGGAAACCAGAGATTCTGTGATCAGTAATGCCTTGTTAAGACACTTCTTTAATCACTGATGCAAATGGTATATAACTAACGAGTAATACCTCCCGAGAAGTAGTTCACCATTAGCTCGATTAATTATCATCTTATGCTGTACTTGAAGAAAATGTCATTTTTATGGAGTAATAATTGCAGAACATCTTAGTAAATCGAGTGATATTGAAATCCTCACAAAAGACATCAGGTAGATGCATAAATTTTTGAATTCAAAGGAATGCCATCGCGAGAATCTGAAACAAATTGCTGCAATCTTCCCGATACTGAGCATGCGCAAATTAGTTAAATGACAGCAAATTCATGGAGCATTAGTGCAAGAGTTGCATACGAGTAACAGAACCAGCAAGAAGATAGAAATAAGATGATTGAAATAAGCACAGAGGATTATTTGTTCATTAATCATAAAAGAAGCAGATATTAATCAAAGGATAAGTCAGCTGCCCATGTTTAATGAATATGCTTGATTGAATTATATACGCAGTTATTGCAAATTTTACCAGGCAGTTTTATTAATTACAGTCCGTTCTTTTTAAAAACTATTATACTAACCCCACTAATGATATGGTGGTAGAAGCAATGAGTTCCTGCTTTAAGGATCATGGTTCAAACCTTCTTCTCCCATTGCCATTTCTGCCATTTCTTCGAAGAAAAGAGACCTTCTTCTCCCATTGCCATTTCTGCCATTTCTTCGAAGAAAAGAGAGGAACATGTCGGGAGTATGGCATTTTCCCCCGTGTAGGATACCTCTCATACATTGGAGATGTAGAAAAAACCTCGAGTTGAGAAGCCGACTACAACAAGTCAAAATAGCGCAAACATAGTTTTCGCTCATCGATAACGATGAGCGAAAACATGCAGGAAGCAAGTACACATAAGACAAAGAGTAAAGCCATTAAAAGGTTCTCCAAGCTACATGAGGACACGTTGAAATAGCGCAAGTCGAAATGAACCCAGATACGGTGGCCTTCGACCATCCTATGTGGTTAGAGACCTTGCAAAGAGGTTTTGGTGGGAAGGTTGGGAGAGAAGAATTTTACATATAAACCCCGAAACTCGGTGGTCAAACAACTTCGAAAATCCACTCCCCCTCCTCCCCGCCGACCAACCCCTCTTGTCTGCAACTGGCTCACCGCCCCCCTTTATGCCCGATCACCACTCCACATTCGCTGCCACCATTCCACCACCACCACCATTGTCATTCTACCACTGGAGGCCACAAGAGGCCGTCCCATAGTCCTTCGTGAACATGAAGGCAAGTTCCATCAAATATCCGAGTTCGGCTCTCCCCAAGCAGAAATAATTGAATGTTTGCATATCCTTTTTATTTATTCCTCCTCTTACTGTTGTCTCCTTTCAGATTTCATTCAAGAGATTGTCCACTATTTGGTAAGGTGCCTATAACCACCTGGTGATTGTGACCACTTGTGGCAGGTTATATCATGTATTCTCTTTTCCAGTTTTTTCTTTGTGATTACCAATGAATCAGACTTCAAGGTGGTAACTTCAGACTATGAAAACCACTATGTTCTGCCAAGTGAAAGCTTTTTTAAAGACTACAAACCCATTTCTTATAATTTCTTTCTATACATGATGCAACACTGAAAAACTACGTTGTCTGCGTAACAAGGAGCACGCCATATTAAAGCAAGCACTTGGAAAGTCACGAGACGGAGGGACTCCACGAAGACGAAAAGAAAACCCAGAGGACATCTTAAGCAGTTGTTACCCTGCCCATATCAGGTCATCACATCTTCCATAACGCATCTTTTCACTATCCAACAATCTCTTCAAACGTGTCAGGAGCTACCACCATCATTTAGTTCAGCAAATATGAAGCATGATAGCCTTAAACTTCTTTTTGAAAATCCTTAAAACTTCTTATTCATAGATCCTCGTGAGCTCGTCTTTGAATTTAACCTTGAGCTGCTCTCTTTTCAATTTCAGAGCTGCGGTGACCAATCCGGACTCCGGAGTCCAGGGGTCAGGAAACAACATGGTCTTTGCAGGAGTTTCAAATTTGTCCAGCCTTGCTATTTTTGCTTCCTGTGACACGCCAATAAGAACACATACCAACTTTTAAGTGTCATATTAAAATGATAGGAAGTATAGAAAGTCACAAGAGGCCACAAATGAAATTTAACACGAAAAAAACCTTTGCCAGGGATTGCCGAACTTCCTTAATGGCTTCCTCCTTTTGGCAAAGTTCTCTGAAATCTTCAAATTGGATTCCATTACTTCTAGCCCAAGCCTCCAATGCAGCATGTGCGGGGACAACCAGTGCAACACAGTAGCTGTGGTATGGATCGGCATAAACCATGATATTATCTACGTATTTGCTTGCTGTAAGTGCCGCTTCCACCTGGAGCAGGAACAGTGAGCAAATAGGAACAGTTAATTACAATTATATGCGGGGTAATTTGATGGAGATAATGCAACAATGAAGGATCATATGAGTCATGACATAAATTAATGATTAAGCACACCTACAAAAGCCATGATTGCTTGGATGGCAAAGCCACCGATATTATGAGGTAATGATCTCATCGAAAAACCAGTTTCTCAAACAATGTTGACTGTATATGCTATGCACCCCAATTAAGTCAGGGAGAAATTTCCTAAACAGCCTTCTCAATCACAATTCACAAGATTTTATATGTAGGCACCTTTCCAAGAGAAATATACTCTCCGTGCTGAAGTTTCACAATATCCTTCTTTCTGTCAATGATTTCAAGACAACCATCAGAATGAAACTGACCAATATCACCGGTGTAGAACCAGTGAATACCTTTCTCGTCCACCTGAACATATGGAAGAGATTAAATGCGCAAATCAGAGAAGCAGTAAAACAAATTAGTATAATGGCTTTACCTTGTAAACCTCATTGGTTTTCTCTTCGTTTTTATAATAACCTTGAGTCACACTATGTCCACCAATAACAATTTCTCCTCGAGGAAATGGCTTGTCAGAGATTTTGTAGCCACCTTCCTCCCAAGAAACTAGCTGTGATTTTATCATGAAAAAAGAGACAATCTTTATTCAACACAAATTAACGTCAGCAGTGCTAACTAACTTCTTTATTTATCCTCACTTATCTCACACTTTGACAGAATTACCAAGGTACTGATCAACCCTGGAAAAGATGCAGAAAGGCACAGTACCTTTCCCTTTATCATTTCAGATTTTTACTCCATTTCTCCCCCCAACCCCCATTTTCTCTTGTTTACTTCATTTATTCTGTTTTTTTCCTGAAACTCGAGACTGTTTTCAAGTATACAAGTCCATGAAAGAGGCAAACACAAAATAACTGCCATTAAGAGGCACTATCTTTGAACCTACGCCTATAATATGTTATAGTTTAGCTAGTTTATTGTGACCAATCTCCCTCCAAAAGAAAACAGGACATGTTAGCATATATATTCTAATTAACTTCCTTCGTTGCTCACGTCAGCCTCCAATAAAAAAATAGCCCTTAATCGAACCTTGGAAAAGAAAAGGATTCATCCCAAGCACGTATTTGTCAAAAAAAATGAAATCTCGTGGGAATATGTGTGCATAAGTAGCACGATCTTGCTCATTTTCTTCCTTAGTTCCCAGGGGTACACATGCAAAAAAAACTTAAATTTGTGTGTTAACATATTTTTAAATTAAAAAGGTCAGGCATCCAAAATGATACATGCCCATTCTATATATTAACCGTGGAAAAAAGAATGAATCATTATCTTATTTTACATGTCTAGGGTTTCTTATATAGAGTGAGGCTTCCTAGAGAGCCAAACAAAGAGAATTACGTATAAGTCCCTGAAAGGTTGCATGACTCACATAAAATAGAAAGTACAATAACTCCAATAACTCTGACGCTCCCTCTCAAGTTTGGAGTATATCTATCGATCATGCTCAACTTGGAAATCAACCATGAGGGATGTTTTTTCGGGAGTGCCGTCGTGAATATGTTTGCACGCTGAAGCTTAGTGGAGATGTTTGGAGTAGTGATCCTTTCTCCTCAAACTGCATCATGAATGAAGTGACACTCGACCTTAATGTGTTTTGTCCACTCATGGAATACATGATTGACGGCAATGTACGTAGTAGACTTGTTGTCACAGTATTAAGGTACAGGAGTAGCAACTGGAAGTCCAAGTTCCTGTACAAAGGAGATAAGCCATGTGATCTCACATGTGGCTTTTATATCATGCAGTATCCTCAAACTCAGGATCAGTAGATGTAGAATGTTTCATCACTTCTGTACGGATGTCAGATGCATCCAAGTAGTTTAGCCGCAGTGATAATGTCTAAGCGGTACTTCTTTTGGGAGAGATGTAACCCCTTTGCAATGCATATCACCTCAATGACAAGGCAAAGACCTTTTGGAGGAATGTCTTAATCTCTGAAATATTGGCTTCGTCATCTCTAGTGACAACCATATCATCAACATATACTGCAAGTATAACGGTGCTAGTAGACCGTCATCCGACGAAGACGGAGTAGTCGTGTGTCATCCTCTAAAAGCCAAGAGTGTTGATCTCAATGGTAAGTCAGTCAAACCATGCCTGAAGGCTCAGCTTCAGGACATAGATGGCCTTACGTAGTCGGCATACACACTCCCCCTCGACTACGTAACCCGACGACCGCATTATATAAATATCCTCTTTTGGGTCACCATAAAGAAAGGTGTTCTTCGCATCAAATCGAAAGATGGGTCAGGCTTTTATTAGCAGCAACAGAAAGAATGGTACGCATGAAACCCATTCTAGCAACATGAGAGAATATCTTAAATTAATCAACCCCACAGATCTACGTGAAGTCTTATACAACTAATCTAACTTTCAATCAGTCAATAGACCCATCAGTAAACTGTTTGGTCGTTAAGTCTCATTTAGACGCTACAGGATGAACTCCTGAGGGGCATGACACAAGATCGCACGTGCCCCGAGAGGAAAGGGCGTCAATATCAATTATGGCTTGTCACCAACCATAGACTTGCAATGCACTACGACGATATTTGGGAACAGAAGTGGCCATCAAGGCATCTGCAAACCTCTTGTCACAGCTACATAAACCAAAGATGATGCGGGTAAGATATGTGTTAACGGATCTTACTGTTGAGGTCTCTCTTCCCATGCAACTATTGTGTGATAATCAAGCTACTCTATTCATTGCCAACAATCCTCGTTTCATGAAAGGACCAAACACATTGAGGTAGCTTGTAATTACACTAGAGACATGATTCAGAAAGGTCTCATATCTACATCACATGTGTCTATTGAAGATCAGACTGCAGACATCTTCACCAAGGCACTCGCTAGAGGTCCATTTCAAAGATGTTGCACCAAACTGATCATGATTGATATATATGCTCCAGCTTGAGGGGGAGTGTTGAGATAATTATATCTCCAGATATGTTTTACTCGTTTATATTTCTTTCATGTATTTCTCTGTAATTAACCCATAGTTTTTCTCCTATATAAGAGAGCCCTAGGGTCTCCTCTATGAATAAAAATAAAGGTTTTCTCCCAACATTTGGACATCATATGTTCCTCTCATCTACTTCCACATGGTCGAGCACTACTTTCCAGGTAGCATTGTACATCAATTTGGTGGCTGTCAGAGTATCCCAACGCCTTGAGACACAGATGAGGTGCTACATGTCGTAGATTTGTAAGGTAAGGTGGATGTGAATTGGAGATAAAAGCATGTTGATCACATCACAGCTTGGATGTCTTGTCACGAGAGAGTTCTCCACATAGACCAATCCATTGGGGTCAGTACCTCTCCAAATTATATGGATTGGTATCTTTGAATCACTAGAAGATATGTGGGAAGATTAGATGCAACCCTCACATACAATGTGAGTCTAAATAATTCAATTACAAATAGATTACATTATGTCATAAATATCTAATTACAAATTTATTTCAAATTTCCATATGCAAAGACGGGATCTTGTCATGGAGTTGGGAGGAAAAGATCCAACCCACTACCAATATAGAGACAACACGGAGACCAATTCTAAAATAGAGCGTCGTTGATCATTCAATTTGCAGATGCTATGACCTTGAATGAGGAGTATGCATAGGAACATGTCTAAGGAAGAGATAGAAGACATGGGAGCGGAAGAAGTCCGACTAAGGTTATGCACAACAAGAGGGTCATGGATGAGGTCGTAGACGAGGGCAGCAAGATTTTACGCATGGCGTCGAATTGGGTGGAGAAAACCAAGATATGGATCATGTATCATCACCCGATATGGACGAGGTCTCCGAGTATGTTTTGGAAATACAATTCTCTACACCTGTCATTGAGCCATGTGATGAGGAGATGACAACTCCACAAGTGTCTGTAAGGAACATGAAGGGGGAAGAAGCTAGGGTGGTTTAATCTACGTATGCTACACTGACCCCGCTACTTGTGCCCACCTTCGACAAGGAAGAAGGCACAAGAAGTTCGTAATTACAACGAATTGATCATACACATGGCACAAAAACCTATCAAAGGAGGAGGAAAAAACAAATATATTTTTGTACTGTAACTAAAGAGATGAATGTCTTACTCTTAGTTATGAATATCATGTGACGGTTTTGTAAATGTATTTTCTGGTGATCTCTTTTCTAATTCAGTTGAGGCTTTTGTGGATATCTTTTCTTATTATATATGACATGAATGACTTTAGATATAAATAGTACGGATGAGAATGACATTGAATTTTAGGTAGAAGAGTTTCTCTTTCTCTTTATCGGATAAGGTCACATAAGCTCATTTTGTTTTCTTTATATAGCAGAGCATACCGCATAGATTCTACATGTGTTATAGATGAGAAACACACAAAATCGGTGTGCTATAGGGAAGCACATAAATAGTATGCATTAAGCTATAACGCATACATTCGATGCGATATGTCTCCAAGTACTGACAGGAAAAATTTGTTAGCTTGGTTGAGGAATAAAGTTTTTCAATTACATTACATAGGAATTTGATTCCAACCACGGTGCATTAATACTAAGAGGTTAACCATTGGAGTATTGGGTACTGGTACCACACACACACACGCACACACACGCACACACACACACACACACACACACACACACATATATATATGTGGCAACCTTGTCATTTAGTGTAAGAGGCAATCTATTTGTGCAAGCTCGAGTGTTGAAGCTAATACAAAGTTGTTACAATGGAGTTACATAGACGAGGTAGCTCACCTAGATTGTACTAAGATCCAAGACTGCATTAAATTTGTTCAAGAACCGAGTCTTGCATAATAGAACAAGAACGTTGAGGGTGATCGTCATTTTATCGGGTTGACTCAAAAGAGCTAGCGCGACAAATAAAAACCGAGAACAAGTTCATGTTGCCTTCACTAAGAGGTCTCCCGGCCAATTTTTAGATAAATGTGAGCAAGTTGGGTATGTGTGGTCTTTATTCCCAACTTGAAAGGGAGCGTTGAGTTATTACATAAGTTGATTGGTCATTGACGATGAACCATTTAACCATGTGAGATTATAAATTTATATAACACAGCCTAGCCTTTTCCTTTTATAAGAAAGGAAAAATTGTGATTGCATAGGAATGCTGAGCTTTGCCTTTCCATGGTTCTTCCCTTCCATTGGGAAGGATTTTCCAAGTAAATCTGTGTGTTCCATCACTGGCGGTTAGGGTTATCTTAGTTTTCTAATCTTTGAAAAAAAAGAATGAGTTACACTTACATATATAGTCCGATAGATAATATAGATCCTCACCCATGACCCATTTATCCATATAACAAGATAACTCGTCAAAAGGCATAATCGTCAAATGGTGTATTTGGAGTGTTATAACTCTACGATCCTACATATCTAAAGTTAGAATAACTTGCAACATGTTGAGTTCTATAAGCATAGAAGGATGATTTTTTTTAATCGTAACTTGGTGTGTCTCAGGTAATTACTTTCATAAATTTAAAAGATACCGCATTTGAGGGAAGAAAAAAAATATTACTATGCTATTGCCATATTGGCCTTGGAATAAGTATGGGAAGTAAGGTTTAAAGATGTATTAGAATCCTTGTGTATTAGAAGCCCTTGTATACTATGAAGTTTGAGTTCACATTATTGGATAAATGAATCATATCCTCGTATATTAGATACATTTACCCGGTAATGTAAACTCAAAGTCAACACAAACCACTGATTAGGAGTCGCCTTTTTGCCTTCTGATCTAGTAGCAATACCTTAGCAATACCTTCCTTTTTCCTTGTTGTTTCAACAACTATGAATACAATTGTTTCTCTTCTTCTTGTTTGCTTCCACCAAGTGCATTGTCTGGAAGTTTGGCTAGTAGTAGTATAGTGTACTTATACTGAAACTCCTAAAAAAACACGGAGATTGAGATGTGTTTGTTATCTAAAAGTTCTTCAGCAATCAGAAATGAATAAGTAGAAGGAACATGTATGCACGTGTATTTGTGGTTAGTGTGAGTGGGTTGGTTTACTGGGATTGGAAGAAACTGATGAGCTGGTGGGTGGGTGGACAGGGATTGATGGAAGCTGCTGTAAAAAAATCCCCGAAATGCAGTCTATTTTTGCTATTGATGTGGATCAATAAATTTTAATTTTTGTTTCAACGAAACAATATGACAATACTAATCGTACATGTTAATCTAATTAAAATTAACGAATATCAAAATTAATCCACCAACAAAAAAGCGTTTTTCCACATTAAGTAGGGTCTGACATGTCATAGGGTATGTAGATAAACTATTTGGTCCAAGCCTTGTATAAATTTATCTTAACCAACCTTAACAAAGCAACATGGAAGAGGTGGGCCAACACGACCCACTTTGGGATCATCCCATTCGGTAAAAGCTGCTCCAGCACATGTCTCAGTCAACCCATATCCCTGACCAATGGGTATCCTGGAAAAAACAAGAAAAGAGGAAGCATTGACAAAAGACAATAGATGGGGTGCGTTATGAGAAAAAATTATTAATATTATACTTCCAGAAATAACTTCTCAAGCTTAAGACATGAATTCCTATTTCCTACGTATCTACAGCAAGCTAGATAGGAGACCGACCACTTCAATTTGTTAAATTGAAACAAGTAAAAAGTTTCTGCTCTTCATCATACAAGGACGCGGAATGGTGTAGCAAAAACACAAGACAGAGACAGAAAATAATGAGGAAATGACCACTGCTGTACAGTATGGAATCCAGTGTGGTTTCAGAGGGAAAGGTCGTTTAGTCAAGACATTACATAGTTTCACCAGTAGAACTGTTAAATTGCAATTCAGAGTTTCAGGATAGAGCCAAGAGTCAATCCCTGACCTTAAGAAGCTGAATCCTCAACATCATCGAGGATTGCAGCCCATAAAATGGGATACAATACACAGTAACTAAAAACCTTACCCAAAACAGATATTGATGAATCTTTGTGTATCTTTAGATAGAGGAGCACCACCACAAAGCATGAAACGTGTGCTTCCTCCAAGAACAGAGCGTATTTGTTTGAAAACGATGGCATCCCACAAGATTCTTTCTAGGCCCCATGAACCAAACCAACTCCCTTCAATAGCTGCCTGCCTCCGTTTATATGCAATATTGAAAAGCTTCTTTGATAAACCATCTTTCTCATTGACCTAAAGATGGGATTACAATTTTAAAAAAACGAATTTTCCACTTAACATATTACGTACTATAAGAAGATCCTAGAGAAAAACCAATGCCGATGGTGTCGAACCTTTTTCAGCACACCATCACGTATACGGTCCAGAATTGCAGGAACAGAAACTATAAGTGTCGGATGCAACATGGAAGCATCCCCTTTTGTACCTTTTTTTATCTTACTTGATGTGTCAGTCAAAGTCAATGATGAACCATAACCTATTGCGCATCCTGCAGTCAGCATGACAGTCTGGATGCAAAACAGCATTTAGAAAGACATGTTGAGACAACTAAGAAAGTAAAGCACCACTAAATGTCATATAGTGACCTCGGCTTCTAGTTCAAGAACATGAGCAAGGGGCAAATATGCCAAATAGATATCCCCACTGCCTATTTTTGGAATAATTGTCATTACTGCTGCTGCAGTAGCCACAATATTTTCGTGAGTTATGACCACCCCCTGCATAACAAAATAAATAAATGATTATCCAAATCTCATATTGAGTCTTCTCAGGATTCCCGAAACTTCACGACTTTCACAATATCTCTACTATGATCAAAACGATGCTTAGAAACAGATATATCTTCACGGATACATATTAGACAGGCCCAGTGACAGTTTCCTCGTTATAAAAAGCAGCATCCACTCTGATGTTGAATCTAGATTAGAACAAATACCTTGGGCAAACCAGTACTTCCACTGGTATACATAATGACTGCAATATCATCATTTGATGGTAGTCTTGGAGAGACGGGATTTTCTCTTCCATTTTTTTCGACATCATTTAAAGACAAAACCGTCCATTCGCTCATACTTTCTCTTGCACCAAAATCAACTTCCACACCTTCATCTTCAAAATAAATAATACGCCGAACACTCTCCAACCTTGAAGCTATGTTAGCTAATTTCTTCAATTGCCTGGAATCACAAATTAGAGTTGAAACAGCAGTCTGCACAAATAAAAGGAAAAATATCAAGTCAGATGACTCAGACGTAATCCCTAATGAAATAAATGTAACATCCAAATATTAAAAGACAAAGATAATAGAAAAAACTATTGGGAGAAAACAGAATGTAGGTAGTTTTTTTAGAACAAAAGGGTAAGACGTCGAGAAGACGCTTACCTTGCAACTTGTATATATTTAAGTAAAACTATAACATTTACAAGGTCTGAAAAATACATAATCTTTTGCATGCTCAATTACATTTTTCATATGCACTCGCTCCCTTGGAGAAAAGAACCATTCCGAACCAGCCATAAGAACCAAAGGATGGCAGCCACCCAACTTTTGGTCGGGTTGCTCTCACAGCCAAGACTGTCCATCGAGTCCCAGAAATCACCCCACACCACCGTCGCAGCACTCCACATTCACCTTTTCCAATACCTCCCTAGCAACAGGGAAGGCAAAAAGAACATGCTCAGCATCTCAATTGTCCCTTCACACCGCATACAAGAGCCGTCATACCCAGGAAAGAACCATGCTCTTCTAACCCCCATCATAAGATGCAATTGTACCTTCCAGTACCATAAGTCAGTGAACCGATCCGAAATCAGTGCATGATCCTGAATCTTCCATCACTATAGGGTCCTATAGGCCTTCTGCATCGTGAAATGCCCATCATCCCAAGATTAACAATCAGTAAATCCATCCATCCACCAACTAGTTGAGCCTAAGCATGACCATGAAGTCCACGAAATGTGTAACATCCGAATTTCAACCAAAATCGAACCATACCCGATTAGGGTCCGTTTAACTCAATAAAGTTGTCAGTAGACATTAGATGAATCAAATCGATCAATAGATCGTGAACTAAAAGTCGTGCGGGCAAAATCGACCAAAAATCGGCCGCATTGTAATGCGTGCCCGAAAAAGCCGCGACGCAAATTCGGAAACCGCAAAACAAACCGAGACCGTCATTAAATCTAATTCGACGAAACAAGACCAACGGAACCGACTGTTCGTCAATCGGAGATTGTTTGATATTTTAATTCAGAAAATTTATCCCTAAATCGAAATCGTATCTTGAAAATTTCGAGGGGTGTAAGACCCAATCGGAAGTATACCAACATTATACTCATTTTGATCGTCATACAGAAACGAGATATTTCGCGTCACAATCAGAGACTCGAGGCGCATATGCGGTCAACTTTAAGTTGACCAAGTAAATAGAGTTTTGTAAAAAATAAATAAATATAATTATTGAATTTCTGACCAACTTTTGTAAATTAGGATTTTGTTGAGGAATCGACCAATGATTACTCATGTCTATTGTATCAAGCTTGACATGTTAGTCATATGACCCGATCAACTCACTCAGTCCCCTCTGGAGTTGCAACATCATCCACACATGTTATAGTTGAATCTTCAGCTACTCAAAGGTTTGAAATATGTGTGATGAAGAGACTGAGTGATTAGCCATCTTTCTAGGGATGCACGATAATTTTCCAGATTTCAGTTTGTTCTGAGAGGATAGACTATCGATAGATAACGTTCACCGATTACAAGTTATAGGAAGATACAACTCTCTCCTCATCCCAAGCTTCAATGCATTTTATTAGCCCTGATTTTCCTCGGAGCCTACACATTGTTGTATTGTTTTTTAGTTTTAAAAATTATTTCAGGATATACTCAAGGGAGGGGTGACTGACTACGGCCATGAAGAGATGAGTGTCTATCACTATATGGTTTCCCTGTGTTAGATATGCTACCACTACCTTTAAAGATTGCATCTAGCTTCCCCTGACATTTTTGTTTTGTTCATCTCACCCTACAGAAGCTCAAACAGGCTCTTCCCCATCTATTCTCCACAATTGTGGAAGTGTGAGTCATATCAGTCTGGAAAGCACTCTCGCATCCCCTTCTTAAAATGTAAAATTGGTTTGACTAGTGCTTTTGAGCTATTACATGTGTGTTACTGGGCCCCTAGTCATGTTCCTAATTATAAAAGATGTCATTTATTTAGTTATTATTGATAATGTTTCCCATTTGTCTTGTCTTGTTTGTTAGAAGTTGAGTCTAAAGCGGAACGACGTACTACATATTCTGTATGGAAGAATTTGGAAATCAATTTTCTGCTTCCATCAAAATTATGTGTTCTAACCGTTGATGTTATTTGATTATCTTCTTATTGTTTTATTTTTACTGTAACCTTTCAGGGTCTCTTACGTAATTATCACCACATGGGCTCTACGGCTTCCCATTATATAAGAGACACATACCCCTTGAATAAATCATTCCATTCATTCTCAACTCTTCTCCGCATGGTATAAGAGTGACGGTCCTAGGCAGGAGCATGTACCTTGATTCCCATCGCCACCTCTAGCCCTCTCGCATGTGTCTCCTTCGCCACAACAACTCCATCCTGTTAGGACCGCACAAGTCTTTCTCTCTCTCCGGGCCTCATGCAGGCCTCTCTCGCCATTGAGAGATCCTGTGCGGGGACTCCTCGTGGAACTGCTGCTATCGGTGCAAGCGGCTTCCAAGATCCACTGGGGAGCCCTAGCCCTCACAGTGCCAAGTGCTACCAGTACCTCTACCTTTGTCATGGCCCTCTCATGCATTGCCTAGACCCCTATCGGACCCTGACTCGCTCATCTCCTGGACCTCCACCTTGGTCCTAGCCCTCCTGCGCATCGCTTGGACCTCTTCTATGTGACATTGTGTCAGGAGTTGTAATTGCTGCAGAATTGGCCAAGGTTTCAGCGGTCCTAAAATGTGAGCAGTCAAGAACACCCACGCCCGGGACACCATGAGCTCCCAGTCCATCGACTGTTGCACCCTAAGGGGCTCCAGCCCATTGCAGATCGCCCCCTAAAGGGCTCCAGCCCATCGTAGATAGCAAGGAGCTCCATCCCTTTGCACCACCTTTCATTTAGGGCATTTTCCAACCATTATAGTTGATTAGTGTGGCACTTCTAGCCGCTATATATGTGTGGCTAAAAGGATAAAATAACTCGGTTGATCTCTCCCTCTAATCGCAATGGCCATGATTTCTACCAAGATTAAACCCCTATTTTCAACCTCTTCTATGATGGTTCATGGGACATCTGTCAAACTCAAGGGCACAGATAATTATGTGATCTGGTCTAAGACCTTCACGATGCTCATTGGCAATCAGAGGAAAATCTCCATCCTTACAAAGGAACCTTTGAAAGAGACAAACGAAGATTATGAATCATGGCTTCAAGATAATTATCAGGTCATGAAATAAATGACCAACGGTGTTGAGTTCCACAATACAACAAACCTCCTGCATAAAGACACCATGAAGGACATGTGAGAGGGACTGGCATAGAGTTACTTTCAACATATACCAAGTCACGTATAACCAACATTTATATATATGTGGATTCGATCTCAGGAAAAATACACCCTTATGGAAAACTATCAACAATTCAAAGACCTCTATGAACTTATCATTTTCCAGCCAGTCCGTTGTCTCAAATAGGTCACAGAGAGGTATGAGTGGCAGGTCTACAGATTCTCTTGCAAGTTTAAATCCTCGATATCAGACTGTGAAAGACCAGCTCCTTACATATGATACTTTGTCACCCCGTCAAGGTCATCTTCAGTCCTCTTCAAGATCTTGAGACTACTATTGGTCATACCGCTTCTCCGCAACCTATAGAGAACTCTACCTTTCTTTCATCCTCTGGGAGAGGATGTTGGCACAGCTTTCGTGGAGGCCTAGACCGTGACTCTAATCGTGGTCGTGATTCTGGCTATGGTTGTGATCATACCAAGTGCACCCATTGTCAGCGAAGGAACCATCCTTCTGAGCAATGTTGGATGAAGATTGGCTTTCCACCTCATGGCTCATGCCAATCTGCATCTGACTGTGATGCGATTGGGACATAGACACCTTCTGATAAGGACTCTAGTTGATAGAGAGTTCAACTATCTACCACAGACTACTCCCGTCTGATGCGGCTACTGCGGAACTCTAATCCCAGTGAGACTCCTCATATTGCGCATCTAGCAACCACCTCAACTATTGTAGCCAACTCTACTTCTTCCGCAACATCGACATGGATTATTGACTATGGTGTGAATACTCTCTTGAGTGGAGAAGGTAGTTTGTTGACCTCCTCTAAAGCCTCTTCCACTGTGAAGTCGGTACAGCTAGCCAACGGAGCTCATTCTCCTATTACTCTGGGACTATGGAGTTTTCCTCCAAGCCTAGAGTCTCCGACATTTATTGCGCACCTGATTTTCCTTTGAGCTTATTATATATTCATAAGCTATGTGCCAATTTGAATTGTCAAGTGATTTTTGACGAGTTGTATTTCTATTTATAGGACATTCGAATGATCAAGATTTTTGATGGCAAGCATGAGAAGAGCAGTCTTTACTATCTTGATATCTCTGCTGATTCAACAGTTGCTAGTGATGTCTTCATTTCTGTTGACCCATTTTTTATTGCATTTGCAGCACAATCACCTCTACGCTGGAGATCTTTCCTAGATGTTTACTATCATCAGTGAAGCATTTTAAGTATGAAGCCTAACAATTTCATAAACATCATCAGGCCTCTTTTCTACTTAGGGTTGTGCTATGTCAATCGCTGCATGTATCGTTAGTCCATTATAATATTTGGGGGGCCCGTCTAGTCAATACTGTAGGAGGTCACAGATATTTTGTTGTCTTTGTGGATGATTATAGCAGATATTCTTGGGTCTATATAATAAAAGAATGGTCAAATATTAAAAAAATGTCAAGTCCTTCGTTCGGCTTATTAAAACATCATTCTCCACTTGTATTCTGACTATCAAGACGAACAATGCTCTTGAGTACACACAACATGATTTGATATCGTTATTTGCCACTCAGGAAACTCTTCACCACGCCTCTTGTTCATATACCTCACAGCAGAAAGGGATAGAGAACAACTTCACCATCTTCTAGACAATGCTTGTACCTTTCTTACAGTGTTCACGAAAGCAGCATGTGTGGCCACATATGTGGCTGCATATGCGTATGTGGTGCCCTCAGCGCACCACTTTCATGAAGCCCCCCATTATGTGCCCAGTGCGCTTATATAGGCCGCATATGCGGACTGTGTGGTCGCATATGCGGGTTGTGCGGCAGCATAGGCTGTACGGCCGCATACACATTTTTATTTATTTTTTTTAATTTGTGCTACATTTTTATTGTTTTATTTGTGTCACGTTTTTCCTTGCCTTTGCATGTATGCCAACCAAGCATTCCATGACCATTTAAATCCATCATCAGAGTAATTGTACTACGAGATTGGAGTAAACACGCAAGGAAGAAAAAGAATATTGTACTAATAATTTAGCAAACTAATTTAGTCAACTAATAGTTATTATGAATGCAATATATTATATGTAAAGTTTGGTACTTTTGATGGAGAGTCAGTTATAAATATAACGACAGAGATAAATGACAATATATTCAACAATATAGGCACTTTGTGCGCTAACTTTTATATTTTGTTGATTATTGTCAATTATTTTGTGTGCTAACCGTTCTATTGAAGTATTGATATTTGGTTGATAGAGATTGTTTTGAACTCTATATGAAAGTTATTTTTCTTAGATTTTCTGTTGGACCACAATTATACATAAATTTAATTCTGTTGTAGTCACTTTTGTATATATTTATTTATTTATAAATAAATAATTAGGAAACCGCGGAGAACCATATATACCCCGCATATGCCCCCGCATATCGCTTAAGCGCTATTCAGTGACCTGTCTGAACGCATACGCATACCGCTTTCCTGAATCTTACTTGCTTACTTACATGAAGGTGCCCAAATCCTACTGGGAGATATTGTTCTCACTGCCACTTACATCATCAATAGGGTACCATCTTCAGTTCTCAATAGGGTAATTCCTTTTTCACTTTTGTATAAAAATGAGGAATCCTTTCCTCTTCTATTGGGAATCTTTGATTGCACTGTCTTTGTTCAAAACTTCTAAACTACATATAAATTGTCTCCTTGTGCAATCAAGTAGGTGTTCCTTGACTACTCTCTGACCCAAAAAAAGTACAGGTGCTATGACCCTACTAGTCATCGCTACTATTTTTCCTCTAACGTCACCTTCTTTAAAGAGACCAGCTACTTTAGTCAATCTATCAGTGGCATACCCTTGAAGCTTCCGCCACCTTTCATTGTCTATAAAAGGAAACACAATGTTCATTCTGACTCAATACCTTTACATGTTCCTTACATACATGATGATGCGCCTTCTTCAAGCGTCCCCACCATTGCTGCTATGGATGCTCCATAAGAACTTCATATAGCACTGTGGAGAAAAAAGTTAATGTAATCTACACCCTTGTCACATTTTACTTCCACTAATACCCTATCTATTTGTAACAAGGAGTTAACAAATGCTCTTATGTTGTTACTATCATTGTGATTACCACAGTGTACTTCAGGACTGTAGTTGGAAAAAGGCCATGAATAAGGAGAAGGGTGCGCTTCTAAGGGCATGTGGGATCTTGTGTCATGACATCTTGGTGTCAACTTCGTTATGTATCGATGGGTCTTTACGACCAAACAACCTCTTGATGGCTCCATTAATAGACTAAAGGTTAGACTTGTGGTAAAGGGATTTACTCAAACTTATGGCATGTACTACTTTGAGACATTCTCTTTGGTGGCTAGAATGGAGTCAATCCACACTATTCTCTTTGTTGCTACCAATAGATATTGGCCCAACTTTCAACTCGGTGTGAAGAATACTTTCTCTATAGCTCCATAAGAAGGTCTACATGATGCAGCCACCATGTTACTTCTTCAAGGGAGAGTGTGTATGTTGACTCCGTAAGACCATTTATGGCCTAACACAAAGTCCATGAGCTTGGTTTTGCAGGATTACCTCTGAGATCATTTCATTCTCCTTCCATAGGACATCTTATTACTACGTGTTCATTAGACGAAGGACTTGGGGCATCATGATACTGGCCATTTATATTGAAGATGTGATGACTAGTGGTGATGATGAAGATGGCATTCTAAAGGCCAGGGCCTTCCTCCAAAAGATGTTTGTCACCAAGGACCTTGGTTACTCATATACTTCCTTGGCATTGAGGTGACATGCATTACAGAGGGACTACACCTATCACAATAGAAGTATTGCATGGACATTCTTATGGAGGCTGACTTACTTGGATGTAAACCATCTAGAATACTAGCGGAGTTGCGAAAGCATATTGCAATCATTGATCTTAAGTTTGAGGATAATGCATAATAAAGAAGCCTCGTGGGCAAGCTGCTCTACCTTACTGTCATTAGGCAAGATATATCATATGTTGTGAGCAGACTTAGCCATCATAAAGAGAAGGCTTACTACAGTCATTAGCATGATGTTCTCTCGATCCTTCATTACTTGATGGAATCTCTAGGAAAATATCTCTTCTATGAGGGCAACGGCCACAATGACATCACCGCCTACAAAGAGGATGATTATGCTAGTTCTCTCGAGAGCATACGATCTACCATAGGTTATGCTATTTTTGTTGGATGAACCTTGTCACATGGTGAAGCAAAATGCAAAACGTTAGCTCTAGATCAAATGCAAAAGCTAAATAGAGGGCGATAGCTCAAGCCCCTTGTGTGATTACCTGGTTAGTATCCTTTATACATGAGCTTGGACTTCATGTTGCTACTTCCATCCTCTGCTACATACATTGCCACCAATCATGTATTACATGAGCGAACTCAGCACCGTAAAGTCGATTACCATTTCATTCAAGATATGGCACGAGGAGGGAAGATCGCTACTCCGCATGTCTCCATGGACTTTAAGCTTGCATATATATTCACAAAGGCCCTATCAAAGAAACACATATCATAGTTGATTTCCAAGTTTAGCATGATTGATAGATATGCTCCAACTTGAGAGGGAGTGTTGATGCTATTTGATTCTCTTCTCATTATTGTATTTATTTTAGTGAGTCAAGTAACCCGTTGAGGTCTCTTATGCAATTATCATCACTTGGGCTCTAGGGCATCACGACATGCTATATAAGAACTCCATACCTCTTGAATAAATCATTCCATTCATTATCAACTCTTCTCCACAAACAACCAATCAAGAGCATAAGGAACCGACCCAAAACACATACATCGCTGACACACCATGGCAACAATCTCAACATGTCATTTCCCAATTCTCACTATGAAAGCATTTAAAATATTTTTTCCAGCCACAAGGCCACAGTACAGCCATAGGATAATAGTTGTCGTGACAAAACAGCGTTGAAGTAGAGAGTATGGAATTTATTGACATTCTCCTGTACTGTACCTGCGACAATGTGCGCCTTAGAAAAGTTAAATAATGACAAGTCTCACGAGACAAATCCTCATGCATATGACCTAGTAACCTTTATACGAACAAAGTATATATCCAGCACTGATAAGTTTTTTTCTTATTCTTTGAATTCACTGTAGGAGCAAATCCCACTTGATACAGGTTTGATTTTTGTTTCAGTATTTTCCTTTGAAAAAGATGCCGGTTATTACATCAAAAGCTGAGATCTGCAAGTTGTTTCAACAACTCATGCATAAATAAAATGAATGTTACCTCATTGAGGGAGTGAACTAAGGCCTCATCACCCAGAGAAGAGTAGATGGTTACAACAGTCACATTTAGACGTAAGCAACCCTAAATAAACAGAATATGAAATTTTATCATTATTTGGTCTAATATTACAATGAAGAAAAAGAACTTTGAAACAAGAGCACGTATTGATTTTCATAACTTGGAATTGTAAAAAAGTAAATTTTGACCCAAGGAAGTTACGATAACAACCCTTGGTATCCCAGAAGCACGAGCATCAAATTACTGATTTGATAAAAATTATATTCTGTTTTTCTGAAAACTAAATAGAAGCATAAAATGACCAGTATCATGCCAATCTACATACAGTGATATGCTGTAACAAAGTTGGCTAATGAAATGGAAAATAAATAATAGGTGCAGATATGAGTATCTATCACAATCAATCACATAACTATTATCTGCAGATACGGGATGAAGGAAAGAGTCAAGAACGAAAAGAGGAGTTTTTTATGTAGTTCCTAGTTGGAGTGCGTGAAACTATACAATAGGAGGGTTGGGGGGAAGAGAGTGATGCATGAAACTAGACAATGCTAGGTCACGTATACAAGAGGGGAAGACTACCTCTGACTTTCTTTCCCTGGGAAAAACCGTCCCCAATGGCTGCTGACACTCAGGACCCACAAGTGAATCCCATAAAGGAAGGTGAAGAGAGACATGCCTCATGATTAACTAGTTAGAAAGCAGCGAGTACTTTGAGCCCTCATATACAGTTCAGCTCAAGTGGCGACTGGCATTTTGAAGGAGGAGTGGAAGCCTATAGTGGAAGTCTATAGTCTAGTTGGGGAGGGCAAGTCTGATGAGGCGAAGGATCCAGCTCAGTGGCTTAACAAGATCATCGGACCCTTAAGAACTAGTGGTCTTTCCATTTCGATATATCAATTTGACTGAGCCATTTTATATAATAGTTTCTAAATCATTTCCCTTAGGAAAAACTAGTCAACTCTGTTCTAAACTGAGGAAAAAACATACCTGAAAAGCAATAAACCACTCTGCCCGGGTTTCTGAAAATATGGCAGCAGGATGTTCCGGATTATGGCCCAAATTTGCTAGACCTGATGCAAAGTTGCAAGCACGATTAAACACTTGACCATAAGTCAACCACTCGTATTCACCCAGATGTAACTTCTCGAATTTCCTCCCATCATTTGCAGTAATTACTTCCTTGCTGATTAGTTTCCGAGTACCAAGAAACCGAAGATGCTCATGCTTTTTGCAGGAATCCTCGAAAAGTGCTGCCATAGTTGACGCGCCTTCCCGAGGAACCTTAACTAAAGACGTGAATCTTTTATTTCGCATTGTAATGCCCTTCTCACCCCCAACTTCAACTAGCACTCCTCTTTGTCTATCCTCCTTTTTGGACATGAAAATTGTGGAGAGCATAATTGGAAAGATGACTCCAACAACGATAGCAACCACCATCCCATGTGCCCCATTCTCTCTCCAAGAAAATGGAAATCCCCTAGTCATGCTTTGCAAAGATGGAACATTTGCAAGATCTTCTCCAGTTTCTGCCATTTACTTATCTACAAAAGCCACCCTGTAGCTTTGCATGTGTATGTGATCTCGTAGCTATACTTGATTGACAAATTCTACACAATGCCTGCAATAGAAAAATAAAAAGAGATTGAAACGCGAACTTTATTCAACATTTGTTAGATTGTCATATACACAAGCAGGAAAGAACTGGAGTGCAGAAAAATATCATTTATAAATCAAGGAGGATCAGATTGATTGTAAAGTAAATTACAAAAAGAATAAAGAAAAAAAATTGCAATATACTTTATCGAGAAATAGATTAAAGATACGCAGCCTAAATTGCTTCCGCGTAAACTGGTACAAGGAGATAGGATGTGTGATAGTCTCAGAATATATTAGTAATTAACTTCACACTTACAGAACCTAGAAAAATAAACAAAATAAGTTCTTGCAAATCTTAGCAAACCATTGACCAGAAAAAAAACATGACATTAGAGCCTCCAATAATATACAATCCATAAAAGTGTGATGCAAAATCCTCATGCCTAAACATGGAGAATTAGCCTCCTCTCAAGATCACTTTATATGCAAGATGAAAGTACAGACCCCAAAATTAAAGAATCCACTATAGTTGCATGAAAATAAATCAAAAATCATGCGCACCAGTTGATACATTTTCGACATCATATTCAACAATCCAACAAGAACTGTCTGATCAGCGATAAGATACCCCTCAAACTTTCATTTATTAGTGAATGTGATTGATAGTTAGGATTAGGATCCTGAATCGGAGATCATTTTGTCTTTATTCAAGTACACAAACTTTCCTCTCAATCCCAGCTCATGGATTGATTTGTTGCAATTGTGAAATATGAATGGTCCATATGCACATCTCTCAGGCTCACTCCGTATCCAATTCAGGTCAAGTATTAAACCTCTATCCTATGTAACTTTCAAAAGGGATTGGCGGCGCAACTTGTTCAATTCCTATGTAACTTCATTGAATAATATAATAATGACTATATCTGGAGATCCAAAAAAAAACCTCTATCTAAGAATCCAAAAATGCATTGTCACCCAATCCATAATCCAACCGCCTATTTTGGAAATCAAGGAGACAGATTCGGAAAAAAGCTGAACAAAGTTGCTCAGGAGCTCGCTCGCCGCTCGCATTTGTCGACACTCCATTAATACGTACAACATCCCTAGCAACTCGAATCCGCTTCCCTTTTCTCCAACTCCATTTTTTTCTGCTAGATTCAACTCATGCACTCTCCAAATAACAAGTAACTGCAAATCAAATAAAAATTACAGCTTTTTACAACAAGAAGTAAACCGATTCTAAACCCCATCGAACTCACTGGAGCATTTCGGAGATAAATCCGACTTAGACACAGCGCTGACAAGGGGGAAGGTGCAGAAAAGCGGAGCGACCAAGGCACGTACTGTGAATCTTCGAGAACGAGGACAGGCACATGAGCACGAGGGCTGGGTGGTCCGGGTAAGGCCTGGTGGACAGGGGCCCGGGTGGGTAGAGAGTTGATGGCGGCACGTACCCCCGCCTAGGTTGCACGTGTGGGCCCACCTTGCTGGAAAAATACAGCAATAAATCTAATATATTAAAACAGGATTTTCAACCCCACTTCCATATTCTCTCTCAGAATTCTCTCCCTTTCAGAATTCACATGCACTAGTGTCTGGACCCGCGCTTCGCGGCGGGTTCCTGTTATGTGGTGAAATAACTTGCATTTTTTGTGATGACTATTCAAAATAATTCTTAAAAATAGGAGAATAGTTACACATACTTGCAAATACCAACAGTAGGACGATATCCACGCTTCGCAGCAGAAGGAAAATATGTTCCTGCAGAATAATTACTAAATTAATTTCAAAAAAGCCTGATGTAGGCATCATTGTAGTATAATGTATTTTTAGAAGAATGAAGTAAAAAAGGAAGGGTATATATGAGAAAAACACACCTGTAGGAATAAGAGAATATAGGAAATGGACATGTTAGAAACAACAACGAAACTAAATGCACATTAGCATACAAATGAAAAGTAAAAGAATGAAGTCATTGATTTATCGCAAGTCTGTAAGTTTCCAGACATTTTATGAAATGATATACAATGATTGTTTAGAAATTCAAAAGTAAGAAGTAGGAAAACTCCAGAAATATAAAAGAGATACAAACCGCTCAAGATTCTAGAATGAATGATTGATACGTCCACAGGGGACATAGTAGGATCCTAAGGGTAGAGATAAGTACTTACAAAGAACACCAAAGTGCGTGGAATAATGAAGATGGAGTTAAAGCATATATGTCCAAATAATATCGAATAAATGCTTGGTACATCCACATTACAGGACACAACTGGGTTCTAATGGCGGGAATTAGTACTCATAAAAGACATAGATGAATGTACGAATGGATTTATCTGACAATGTAAGAAATGGGGTAAGGTAAAAGAAATACATTAAAATGATTAACTAATCAAAAATCATTCAGAGATTATGCGCACAAAATATTATTGAATTCACCGAATAGTAATGAAATTAATTCATTATAATTTGACCAAATAACTTGAAGTTGCTAAAAAATAAGATTGAAAATGATGAAATGGAATTATAGCATAAAAAAGTGTGAGATATGTGGTGATAACCACTATTAACAGTAGAAAGATTGGAGAAATACATATAGCAAAAAAAATGATGGCAGATATAAACAATATTCAATGGAGGCTCATACACATAACATGTAGACATTAATTCATAACGATATACTTGAAAGTCTGCACAGTAGTACCTCGAAAGACCATCGAAATTTGTGATATATGCAAATCTAACAAATTTGCTTGATGGTTTCTTCGAAGGTATCTTAAAGTACCCTAACATCTCAAGTATCGTATTTGTTATTCATTGGAAAAATAACCAATAATTATGAAGTATAATCATTGCCTCACATAGTATTTAATAAAGAATTTTTTAAAAAAAATAAATTGGTTAAAGTATTCCGATTAAAATCAGAAACAACCTATACAAAATGAAATAATCTGAATCAATATGTTCCGTAAAATTCAATTTAATGGTAGAAATATAAGAAATAAATTGAAATGAAGTAATAGAGGCTCATATAGGCTCGGAAGAAACATAAATTAATAATGATATACTTGAAAGTCTGCACATTGGTTCCTCAAACGACTTCTTAAATTGTCAGAATATGTATACCCAAACAAAATTGTAACTTAGTTCCTTATAAGTTTGCGCAAAGTGCCGCAAGATCTCAAGTTTAATTAGACTTGAAAGTTTGCACATTGATTTCTCAAACAACTTCTTAAGTTAACATTCAGTCACTTATAAGGTTGGCCAAAGTGCCACAACATCTCAAGTATTTCATTTATCCTCCATTATAAAATGGGAAAATGTTGCAAAATATAATCATTGCCTCATACAAAATACGAACACCAGAAATTTGCTAATTAACTACGTTTTTTTGTAGTAGGACAGTATGTATAAAATGAAACATTAATTAAAAAAATTAGAATTCCTTATTAGGAAGATATTGATGATATATTTTTATTCAATAAAATCAATAACGTAAATAAATTTATTATAAGGTTACTATGCATATTTAAGTTATGTATATAAAAAAACTACATTAGAATAATATTTTATTAGATGGCATAAGAAAAATTATATTATAAATGGTGAATTGCTTTTAAAAATTATTGTAAGTTGTACAGAAAGATGCTCATTACAAACGTTTATAAATTATAAAATAATGAATAAGGACTCAGATTTTTTAGCATATGAGATGTTTACTGAAACTAAGAAGCTGCAAAATATTTTGCATTAAGAAATCAAGGTTACCTCGTCATCCTAATTCTCAGTATGCACTAAAAGACAGGAAAAACTGGAAAATGATTCTCATTTAGAAATTAAGGTTACCTTCTCATCTCAATTCTCAGTATTCATTGTAAGTAAGAAATCAAGATTACCTCACAATCTCAATGCTCAGTATATATTGCAAGGCAGGAAGCACTGCAAAATGATTCTTATTAACAAAATCAAGGTTACCTCTAATCATATCAATTTTCAGCTTTCATTGCAAGACACAAATGGCTAAGGAAAATATCATTGCCTATTAATAGTGCACAAATAGCTAAGAAAAACATCATTGCCCATTAACAGTTTAAAAGTAATGAAGTTATCAATTTGATGATATAATAGTACGTATAAAGTGAAACATGCTAGGGGAAAATAGATATTTAAATTTCCTTAGTAGGAAGACATTAACAGTATAAATGCACTCATTAAAATCAAGGATGTAAACGAATTATAAAAAAACGGATGTTAAAAAAATACTTTATTAGATGACATAAGAAAAATTATAAAAAACGTAAAGTACTATCTAGATATTGTAATAAGTCGTATGTATAGATGTTCACAACAAAATTTTATAAGACATAAAATGATGTCTAATTAAGGGCTCAGATTTTTTGAGTATAAGAGATGTTTACTGAAATTGAGAAGTTGCAAAATGATTCTCATTAAAAAATCAAGGTTACCTCGCCATCTCAATTCTCAGTATGCATTGTAGGAAGAAGCTGCAAAATGTTTCTCATTAACAAATCAAGGTTTCCTTGTCATCTCAATTCTCAGTATTCATTGCAACACAGAAGTGGCTAAGATCATTGCCCATTAATAGTTGGAAAGTAACATAGTTATAAAAGTTTATGCTATGGTAATACGTATAAAACAAACATTACTTAAAAAAATTAAATATTTAAAATTCTTTATTAGGAAGATATCAAGGATATATTTGCATTCATTAAAAACAATAATGTAAATAAATTTGTTATATGATAACTATGGATATTTATGTTATGTACAGAACGAAAAATGTTTAGTAAAGTAATATTTAATTAGATGGTATAAGAAAAATTATATTAAAAATGGAAATATGTTTTAAAAAAATATTATAACTTGCATATATAGATGCTTATAACAGAAGTTTATAATTTACAAAGTAATGACTAAGGGTTCAGATTTATATAGTATAATAGATGTGTACTGAAGTTAAGAAGCTGCAAAATGATTCTTATAAAATAATGACTAAATAAGGGCTCAGATTTTTTAGCATAAGAGATGTTTACTGAAGATAAGAAGCTGCAAAATGATTCTCATTAAGAAATCAAGTTACCTCGCCATCTCATTTCTCAGTATGCATTGCAAGGCAGGAATAAGCTGCAAAATGATTCTCATTACGGAATGAAGGTTACCTTGACATCTCAATTCTAAGTAGTCATTGCAAGGCAGAAATAGCTAAGAACAACATCATTGTTTAGGAAGGCTTAAAATGTAATAAAGTTATAAAATTTCATGCTATGGTAATATGTGCAAACCGAAACATGGTTAGGGAGAGAACACAGACTTTACAATGTAATGTATATACAATGGAAAGTAGGTAATAATAAATTTTTAATGCGGAGGATATTAACTATATAATACCATTCTTTAAATTCAGGTATATAACTAAAGTTATTATATCATAGTTATGCACGTTTATATTATGTGCATTACAAAACAAATACATTAGAAGAGCATTTCAGTAGGCACCTTGGAAAAATTTATATCAAAGATCAGAAATAACTTTTATACATTGTTAGAAAATCAAAACGGATAAAGGTTAAACTGTAAAAGTAATTAGATATAAATGTTATCAAATAGACATGTTGAGGAAGTGAAGAAGCAAAATAGCATAAATCCCATGTGAATATAATATCAGTAACACAATTAAGGAAATAAAAGAGCGGGGCGGTACACAGAAGTCTTCGACAAATATTGGATTGCAGAAAATTTCACTTCAACAAAAATTTAAGAGAGCAAAGGTAAGATTGCATACATTCTACTTAACAGTATGCAAACTTTTCATATAGACATTTAGAATAAGCTTCGTATGTTCATTCTAGGGTGGAAGTAGCGTTTTTATACATAAAGAAAGAGTCCCAATGTCACAAAAAAAGTTAATGTTAAACATTGGATGATCTAAACATAAAGTGAAGGCTTTATTTAGTCAAAAAAAACCTACATTTTACCACCAGCAGTTCACAACCTGCAAAAAAATTGAAGAATAATAGAGATTTTGTGATAGGAAATAATTTTTAAAATGGAATATTTTAGAGTGCATAAATATGAAATACGTTATCTTTTTTCCCTTCTTTATCACTTTTTTTGCATAGAGGGGTCTGGATGATCTTCGAATTTTCTTTTCAAACTCTTATTAGAATTCCATGAACTGTTCAACATTGTAAATATTGTAAATTATTAGTCTTCAAGAGTATAAATGAGAGTTAAAATTTCACATGCTTTTAATATAGTCACACATAGGGAATATTGTCACAAACCTAGCTGCTGGACTATCCGAAAGAGTAGGTTGATTTAAAAGCTTTTCTGAATCTGATTTGGATGATGAACCTTCGTATAAATAAAAATGATTTTTATGAAAGAATGTTTCAGATAAAGTCATAATAGTCTGAGTTGAGATTCAATCTTTGAGAATATATAACAACTATAAAATTACCTTGGGTCCTAGGTTGGCTGGGAGTACAATCGGGTATGACCTTGATTATCTTTCCTTGCACTTTTCTCTTGAAATCACGAAAACCCAAAACTATCCGAAAATTGAATGTTTGACCAATTAAAGTTTGGATGGCTGGAGGTAAAATTAGTTTGGTCTGCTTTAAACTCGAAGTAAGATGGAGGCATGAAATCCCTATCAGTTCTGCAACCACTGACCCAAACATGATGAAGGATGCATGACCACTTTCATCTTGGATAACCACATTCAACTTATACCTGTTATTTTGTTATTTATATAAAGTTATCGTGCCTTCTAATTATAAAAGCGAAGAAAAATTTTTTTCTATACCATGGGACTGGAGTCTCTGCAACGGAGCAACATCGGTCACACCAAAAACTATTTTCAAATGATTTTAGTGCAGCTTTACATTCGGGGCATGAGTTATACCACCAGCCATCACCAACATCAATGTCAATTATCGTTGCCTTGCAAGTTAATTTTTTATCCTATATAATATATGAGAAGGAATTTTTAGACATTTCTAAATAAAAAAATATTAATCAAATATTCAAATGTATTTCAATGTTAGAGTACTAAGTGAAAGAGATGACAGTTATATCAAACTAATATTTAAATGGAAAATCTTTAGGAGAAATGTAAGTGCAGATTTACCTCAAAGAATTTAGGATTAAGGTTGTTTATTTCAGCAATTGTTTTCCTGTTATCAAGTGTTTGCTCTGATGGGCTCAGTGTAGAAAAGCATTGTCCTTGCATCAAAGTAGTGACGTCTAATGGATCAACACTATAAAAAAGATAATGTTAGACCGAAATAATGTGGTTAGAAGTAAATACCAGTCGAGATAAGATGATCATACCTTTCCTGGAATTTCATAACTTCTGGGATTTCGAGATCGAGATAAAATTTCGTTGCCGACGACGAACAAAGGCATGGCTTGCCTTCATGGAAAAAAAACAAAAGTGTTAGAGTTGATAAATAAAACAAATGGATTTTAGTTTAAAGTATAATTAGTTTGAAGTATACCCATGAAGGTTCGAACAGTCAATCCAGCAAGAACGATAATAGCAGGTTTTGTTTTGCTCAGAATGATGTTTTCAGGGAATGCTTCAGCAATTTTGCCCCACAGTGTCACCAACAGTTTCCTATTGCTTTTTCGCACAAGATAAAATTGAATTATACAAATAAGTATTTGATATGAAGAGAATGCATAATACGTAACATGATTTGAAATTAAAATATGGAAACCTCGTGTCCTCTATTTCCAGATTTTTCTTCAATGTTAAGGTGTCTTTTACGTAAGTGTCCCCAAGTCGGCTCACAGAAAGAATATGACCAACTACATCTAAAGTAATTAAGTAAGTTTATAAATTCAGAGACAAATGAGTAAAGTCAGCAGAGACATAAGGAAGTAGAAACGTGTGTGACAGAAGTTGCTTGTGTGAACCTTATCATTAAATCACCTGGTACTACTCTGAAGTTTTGTTTGCTGGGACAAACTATAAAATTGAAGAAAATATAGATCTCACCTTCCTTTAACCGATGCCTAAAATAGATCGCATCTTCCCTTTTTATTAGACCTTGCATAGCATTACCCTGAAACATAAACAGTCAATGACTTAATAGTGTAACTAAATTTATGGTTACTTTGAAATCAATAGGATATTAGGTATAGATTTTTGGAATAAGTATGTAAGGCAAAATTAAAAAAAATTACAATCCAAATGTTTTGTCAAAACAACTATATTCAGGAAAAACAGTTACACTATGCTTGATTTGTATGATTGTCATAACATTGAAAAGCAGAATTCATGCAAATGAAATTTGCTTAAAAAAAGCTCATGCCCAAATTACAGAGAAAGCAACTTTATATATCAAACAGAAAAATTCTGAACTCTATGTAAACCACAATAACATCTTAAAAGTTTAAAAATATTACATTTTCTTCGGAGAAATATATATGAGGCAAAATAAGAAAATCAGACGACAAATATATTGTCTAGATAAATAATCATAGCAAAAGAAGTACAATATATTTGATTTATATGATTTTCGATACGTTAGAAAAAGGGAACTCATTTAAACATAAGGCAACTCAAAATCCCATGATCAATGTACATGCGAAATGGTTGTATGTATTTAAAAAAAAATAAATTTTATGTAAATAACATTAACGTCTTAAAATATTAAAATAATATTATCTTACTGTAGTATTCCGATACAACAGTCCAAGCTAATATATATGTAAGTTTGTTGGACTGTTACCTTTTGAAATGCAATATACATGAAGGAGTATCTCGTTGCAACAAAAAAGTAATTTAGTGGGGTAACTTAAAGAAGTAAGAATAAGGAATGATAACATACCAATGCATCAGTCATAAGGAGATCAACACTTATTAGTTCATCACCGAGTCTTGGATTTGTTGAGTCCCAAAGTCGTACCAGCCTAACTTTAATGGCAAAGAAACCTTTTGATAAACGCATATCAGAAAGACTTGTATATTCCATTTGGAACTTATCCTTGCAAAATAAAAGTTGAAAGTATAAAGAATTAGTAAAGTAAAAAAAATTAGTAAAATGTGTCAGATAACAAACACATAATGTTAAAGAAATACCACCTTTATTGTTGTAGGTGAGAGGCAGCTGTTGTTAGGTATTTATAGCAATAATCAGCACATATATCAGACAGTTCTGTGGTACTGGTGTATTTCATTTACTCATCAAGTAAACCACATTTATTATTTCAGGTGAAAGATAGATTTTGTTAGCTATATATAGCAATAAGCAGTACATGCATATAGCAATCATGTGGCTAGTGTTGGTGTATTTCATTTGCACAGTAAGTGAGTGAACCAAATAATACAGGCAAACAGAAACTGTATGAAGAATATTAAAAGAATAGTAAATAATGAAGAAGACTGTATATCAATGTAGATCGTGAAAAACCTCTTTATACACAATATTTCTCGTAAATGTTCGAAAATCTGGATCATCATCAGATATATAGATTTTCAAGCCACTTCTAGATGAAACTCGAGATGCTGCTACATAAAGTTGTCCATGACAAAATACAGGTGTTGGTAAATACAACCCGACTGTTTTAAGGGTTTGGCCTTGACTTTTATTTATTGTCATTGCATAACAAAGTCTTACTGGAAATTGCTTCCGTTGTAGGATAAATGGCCATTTTGTTTCTTTAACTTCAAAAGTAATTCTGGGTATATAGACTTTTAAGCCTGCATTATAACCCTTCATAATTATAGCTTCTATGATTTTAGATGTTAATTGATTTATCAATAATCTTGTTCCATTACAAAGTCCATTACTTTGATCAATATTTCTTAATAACATGATAGGCACACCAACTTTCAGTTTCAAAATATGGTTTGGAACTCCATTGAAAACCAGTGAATTAAGGAATTCAGGTGGATATAATAAGTCAGAATCAACTTGATTTTTGGAAGCTTTACTCACCGAGTCACAACTCATACAAATAACTTCCTCAGTCGGGACTAAAGATAACATGTAATCATTAATGTCACTGACGACAGCATTTGTTGGTGTTATAATACAACGATCACGTAAGTACTTTATATTATCAAAACATATATGAAAGTCTTTGTAAATAATCATTAAGAAAGATTCTAAACTTTCTTTGGTTGAATCTATAAGCAAATCACTTGGAATTTGTATCCATGTTGGTTCATCTTCCTCTTCTGTTCTCCTAATAGCATGTATTAAACCTGTTCCTACATCAAGAAGCCATTTTTCAAAATCTACCGTAGACATTCTCGGTGTATTGTCCTTGGAAATATCATTACATAAGCGCATATTTTTTGTCAGTTTAAATATCTGGCAATTTTCCCATAATTTAGATCTATTTATCGAAGCATTTACTATGTCTTCTCTTGATCCGTTACTAACAACAGGTAAAATTTGTTTGAAATCCCCACCAAGGACAACTGTTATACCTCCAAAGGGTTGTTCAATATCATTACAAATGTGCGGTGGAAGTATATCTAATAAAGTTCTATTTAATGCTTCAAAGCAATATCTATGGTTCATGGGAGCTTCGTCCCAAATAATAAGTTTTGTTTTTTCAATTAATTTTGCCAAATCTGTACCTTTTTTAATCTGGCATGTTGAATTTTCATCTAAATTAAGTGGAATTTTAAATCTAGAATGTGTTGTCCTACCTCCAGGTAATAGTAGAGAAGCTATACAGGAGGAAGCGACAGCAAGTACAATTTGACCTTGAGATCTTATTTTTGATATAATAGTTTTCCATAGAAATGTTTTTCCTGTGCCTCCATGTCCATAAACAAAGTAAAGACCACCAATTTTTTCCTCTACAGATGATACAATGGAGTTGAAGATAATACATTGTTCAGTGTTTAAATAATTTAAATTTCGAGAAAACTCAGTAATAAGTTCATGACGATTATAATTCATTTCCTCCATAATTAACATGTTACTACGGCAATCACCAATACTTCTTTTAGGTACATCAATGTTAAAGTCTGATAAAGAAACTGAATTACGATTCAAGATTTTTTCTATCTCAACTAATGCAAAGTTTTTTAATCTGTGTTCATTGTCATATTCACTAACATCTTCACATATTTCTCTTTGTGTGTATTGGTAATCTTCTGAAAGGAAAACCCAAATAGTATTCCATAATTTTAGAGGGTCAGCCACTTTAGAATGAATCAACAAAGTAGCAAACAAATGTCTCATTGCTGTAGATGTTGCCCATTGGGCGGCATCTTCTATGGCATCAACCCATTCTTTATCATCTCCTAATAAACCCAGAGCATTGCATGCTTCTTGATAAGTCTCATATAGAACTCCATTTATTGTTTTTATTTCATCGAAATTTCTTGCACCAGTCACAATGTTTAATAACATTCGCATATAGTACAATTCTCCAGAGTTTGGATGTATATATATAATTCTCCCTACACATCTACCTTGTTTTCTACATATCCAAATTTTGTCCATATTGTTCCACACCCAATATCTAGGGAATTCAACATATGTTAATTTTCTTGCCTCTTCAGAATATTCATTAGTATTCATCCAAGAGGTAAACATTGTAATTCTATTACTATACTTTTGTAATACATCTTCTAAATTTTCATCACCTTTAAATGTGACATTATTTTGTAAAGGTAAATGTATAATAAGTCTTTCAACAGCAATATCTCGAAACTGTATAGGGAATTCAAAGATTCTCCATATTGCCTCGTAAGCAGACACATATCTACAGTCCAAATATTCTTTTATTTCATCGACTTCATATTGTTTACTTCTTAAAGTTTCTGTAGTCGAACAATTTTCTAATACAACACGGATTCTATCAGGTCCTTTATTTATATACTTGAATAAATATTTAATAGCTCTAGATTGGTTACACCATTCTACATTTATATGAGCTTGATACCTAACAACTAAATTTCTATTGTAAGGCACCACAAATCGGTTATCAAATGTTATACCTTTTTTAACAACTTTTGCATTATTATCTCTTCTCATGTAAGTAGCAAATCCTTTTTCATCTATAGTTGTTTCGTTCACAAATGGTTTAGGAAAGAATTTAGAACATTTTCCCTTTTTCATGCAAACTGCTTTTTGATATAAAAGTCCACACGGACCATGAATCATAAATTGCGAAACAACATTGTAAGCAATAGGATCTTTTTCTTTGCATGGTAATTCGGCTATAATAATAGAATCTATTAAATTTTTATTTTCAATGCCGGTTTTTTTCTGCCAAACTAATATATGTGCATGAGGTAAACCTCTTTTTTGAAATTCAATTGTATATAATGTTGCTATAACTTTATCAAATTCTTTTGATGCCTTTATATAACTAATAAGATCATTAAGCTTCATCTTGAAGATCCTACTTACTATATCCGGTCTATCCCCTGCTCTTTGTTCAGGTATAATCTCTAAGGCATTCGTGATTTCCACCCATTTGGCATTGCATGTAAAGGTGATAAATAGGTTGGGGTGACCAAAAACTCTACATATTCCCATAGCGTCCTGGTAGTTCTGCATCATATACCTAGGACCCCCAGTGAAACTTGCAGGTAGAATTATACGTTTTCCAATTGAACTTCCATCATTGTCTCCCTTATCTATGGCATCACGTATTCCTTGATAAATTTCCGATCGTAATTCCTTCTGATTTTGTCGGATATAGAATAATCTATCTTCTTCAATACAACAATACGCATCAACAATATACTGTTGCAGTAACCGCCCACCTCTAAGCAGTGTCTTACCATCACTACTCCGGTCTTGTAATCGATATGAGTAAAACTCTCTCATGGTTACTCGGCTCCTTTTATTCTCTATTTGGTTGTTATTTTTGACATAGTTAATGCCAACAGTATACCCATCCTCACCATAAGGAAAAAGTAATGGATACTGCATAGCCATAAATGAAGGATGTAATTCATTAATCCTTTTAAGTTCACCAGTTTTATGTTCTATAATGATATCACGACTTCTTGCGGAACACCCAAAATCTCCAACAACTAATCCCGCAATTTCCGATACCATCGGAATATTATATGTTGGCCTAACCTCACTCCTAATAGAATTAAATCTTAACTGCATTCTTTCACAATGTGAGTCATTGATTCGGTCTTTCATACTTCTAAAAGCCTTTACTATGGAGTTTGTCTCATCCAACATTTTCATTAATCCTTCTACCACACTACAATCCAGTTCTGATATTTCATCAACACCATTAAATGCCTTCATCCTATTTGAGACCTCATTTTCTGTATCAAAAATATACAGTTGGGAAAATCTAGGAATTTGTCCATGTTCCAGTAAAAGAGATCCTATGCGATGATAATTCTGACCACTAACACGGAATATGTATGGTCCTGGTCGTTGGTTAATAGTACGATCAATCTTTGCACCCATAGAAGTAAAAGCAAATAACAAATTGTATACTCTAATGTTATCTTTAAATTTTGTACTGGAAATCTCCTTTTTATTATTGAGCAATATATCAAGATAATCTGGGGTAGGAGGCAATGAAGCCAACTTTATTTTTCCCTTACGACAACATAGTGGGAACACAGGCTTGTCTGTTTTCCTTTTTTTTAACAGACTTTCATCTAACCAGAACAAAGCACCACAATACTCGCAAGTGGAAGAAGCACAACCTAAATTTAAAACTGTATAAGAAAAAAGAAAGAAAGCTCAGGAATACATTTTTTTCAAGAAAACAATTCATCAGTATAATAATTTAAAGGTAATTACCTTCAACAACCTCATCAGATTGTAGACATATGTCTTCTTGTAAATTTTCTGTAAACAAATCTCCATTAGGAGATCTTCGTGTTAAATTATTGCAAGGTGCTTCAGACGGAGCAGATGAGTGCAAGTTTTCAGTAATCACATTTCCATTAGGATATTTTCGAACTAAATCAGTGTCAGGCGCTTCAGATGGAACAGATGAATAAGTCCCAATCACTAAGTGGTTACTAAAAGTATCATGACCTAATCCATCAATATTTGATTGAAAGGGCATATATGTTTCGCATAAATTTCTTGTAATTCTTTTGCCTTTGTTCTGTCGTAACACATTAAGACGATGATTTCTTCTAATCTTAAATTATTTTTTTCTTTCAAAGTCAACATCTGGTGTAAAGTGTTCACTTGATATTTCATTTAACGAAGTGTCATTTCTATTATCAAATTTAACATTAAATAGGCAATCATTTTGTCTAATTTCATGAGAGTCAGGATCAGCAGATCCATTTGAATTTTCTTGATAAGTATTTGATAATTGTAATTCTATGTCAATATACTTATCATCTACCTTAGATGTATCTGAAACTAAATCAATGGCATATGCTTCAGATGAAACAACTGAGTAATTTCCAATAACCAAGTGGTTATCAAGAAAACCCTGAACTACATGATCAACATTTGACGCAAATGACATATATGTTTCACATATGTTTGTTGAAATTCTTTTGCTTTTTTTTCGTCGTAATATATCAAGGCGATGTTTTCTTCTAATCTTAAAAAGGTAATTTCCTTCAATGTCAACATGTGATTGAAAGTGTTTATTAGATATTTCATTTAACAAACCATCATTTCCATCACCTAAAGTACTGTTTAATCGACACTCATTTTGTCTAACCTCATGAGACGCAGTAACAGGGAGTACATGCAAAATCTCTTGGTTATTTTTCGATATTTGTAGATCGGCATCAATATACTTATCATCTAACTTATCTGTATCTGGAAGCAGAGGTACATTACCAACAAAGCCTCTTTTTCGTTTCCTTTCACTTAAAATATCAAAACGATGTCTCCTATTTGCAGTAGATATAGACATGTTACTGGATAGTATTTTGCTTCCAATAAGTAGTTGATGTTGTAAACCTATAGTCTGCTTTGGCAATACATCAACGGAATAACTCCTATTCATTCTCCGCTTTCTTATGATTTCTTTTCTGTGAAATCTATTACACTTAGAGACAAATAGCCTCTCATTCATGTCATAATCCATTTCACCTTTTCCTTTTAGTTCTAACCTATTCAGATACATCAAAAAATAATCAGTATCTGATCCCGAAGCAATATCTCAAAATAAAATATGAATAGAATGAAATATAATTCATGTCACAAACATACATGCAGTAGGGATTAAGCCAGGGTAATTATCTTCAAAAAAACATAAACCGAAAGCAAATAAACACAACTTTATTTCAGCAAATTAATAAGCAAAGTGCGCAAATAAACAGAAAAGGAAAAAATGGCACCTGCGAGACTTCGTTGCAACCAGCAATTTTTTCAGCTGTGACAATAAGTTAAACAAATGCAATAGAAAATTAGTAAATATAAATGAAAACCTATCCATACTTTGACAGTAGTAAAACAATAACAAACAAACTAATTTTTATCAGTTTAAACAAAAGAAATAAGCAACACATGTCATGTCTCTCATCAATCATTAACACTATGGAAATGATTATACGTATGTTATGCATTATTTATTTGCTCAAAAAAACTAAACAACAAATACTATCTTTCTTAAAATGACACCCATTCCATAAAAATTCGAAATACAGTCCAAGCCTCAATAGCTTACTCATAACAAACACAGATGAAAATACATTTTAATACTTAAATGACATAGTAATGAACCAATTACGGCGAAAAACTTCTTTTCTAAAACAATAACTACTTTAAAGAACCAACATACAAAAGACTCTTCTTCAATAAATAAGTCCTATAATGACCACATCTGAAAGGGATAATAATCGATGAAAAATCTAACCAAACAATGCAAACAATCCAAAAACTGTCTTTTGCACTTGCAAATGATCTTTACCACAACATGCAGGGGGGTATAACAACGAAGCAGTTGAAGAACATGAAATAAAAGACTGTAGGTAAACCTTAAAATAAAAGGTAGATATTAATTAACAACATAACCATTTTTAACCTTCACACACATGCAACCAATAACACAATCAAGCTATATACAACTTGAAAAACTATCAGATCGGAGGAGAAAAAACTTAAACACTTTCAATTCAGCAGAAATGTTGCCCTCTATGATAAAGTAAATCCCCATAATAAATTATTTTCCTAAATAATCCGTAAGGAAGTGAGAAAATCAAATTTAAAACACCAACAACCACTCTTATCTACTCAAACATTTGTTCCCGTACAAATATAATTGAAAGTAAATAAAGAAAACGGAATAAGAAATCATACATGATAAAGAAATGTTTTCTCGTTAATATATAGAAGGGAAGTAGTTGAGATCCAAATGAAAGAACACGTCTCAAAATATCACATACCTTTGAAGGAAGAAGATGGATGTGTGCAGCAGAAGCAACAGTTCAAGTCGCGAGCACGAAGAGCTTACGAAGACATCAACGAAGGTTCAGCCAACGGAAATCGACGATGAGAAGAGCGGAGGCGGGTGAAGGACGGAATCAAGAGAAGGAATGCGGAAGATGCACATCAACCCTTTTTAGGGCTCGTAACGCAACGATGTATCGGGCGCAAATGGCAAAAAAAATAGTCGCATATAGGGACACATGCCATTCGAAGCGGCGGAAATGGCAGACAGATGGAGCCCCGATTGCGTATTACCCGAGGATTGGAAGACAACTGGACCGCACAAAGCACATGCGGTAGAAGCCAAGGAGACGTGAAAGCGGGAAGGTGTCATGCAATCCATTACTGGCAGGAGCGGCAATTGCATGGCATTGAATGCGGAGGGAATCGAGGAGGCACAGCTGTAGCGCACGATGAAGGCATAACCGAGTAAGAATGGCAAGAAACAAATTAAAAAAGTCCAATTAAATGAGAATTTCCAACATTAGCGTGAATATACCATTATATGCAATGAATGCGGGGGGAGTAAAGAGCCGAGCATCGACAACACATACATGTGTCGACAGACGGGAGAAGGTTGTGCAACAGCTTGCCCTTGCAGCCTAAGAGAGGACATCATCCACGTGGCAGAAGGGAACGAAAAAACCCAGATTTAGTAGTATTAGGAGATATCCTCTATTGTTGCCACGTATCTTTCTATATGTGCTACCTCGCCTTTCACGCATTCTCTCTCTTAAGCATTTCCCGGTTACTTCTCCCCCTTCGATCTCTCTCCCTAAAAATCCAATTAATGCAAACTAAATTTATTTTGTTCGCCAATTTGATTTAAAACATAGCACAAGTGGTAATTATGCATTTTTAGGCATTTAGGATATGTAATTAACTCTTTAATTACGTCACTAACCGCTATTCTCGAAACAGTAGACATATGTTCAATAAAATGAACATAACTAGAGTTATCAGATTCTAAATCATGCAAACTCAAATCCCACAATTTCCTTAATTAATGAGGAATATTACTCCAGTGATATTTTCAGGTTTTAACATTTTAAACATGGCCGAAAAAATATCATAAAATAGAGCAGTGAAAATTGAAATGCTAAAATCTTCACAAACCCTAACGAGCCCAAATCTTCGTAGGTTCGTGGATATAATCCAAAACCTTCGACAACCTAGCTCTAATACCACTTGAAGGATATGGGAAGATCCTCAAGTACATCACGGAAGCATGTGGATCGCATCGTATGCGATCAGGAGCGACTAGTCGCACTAGTTGCTCCATGCAGCGGAATTTAAAATTTTTAATATGATGAAACCACATGATCCAAGAACCTTTCTCAGATCATTTCATCTAAACCACAATTAGGTATAAGGTTTACCTCTTTAAGTGTGGTTGTGATCGAGTCTCTAAACGAAGAGACCTCCTGTCTCAAGTTCGATCCGACGGAGGAGACGCTTGCGAGCGCGTTGATGAGACGTGTGCTCCTCGCAATCCATGTTGATGATCCAAGTAGCGGATCTCCTGATCTCGTCACACGAGATCCAACATCTTCTTCACGAGCGAGACGCACCAAAGGAGATGGAGATCCACGAGTAGATGATCCGATAACATAACGATGATGCTACGTCGATGACGACTCTTACAATGGCTCCGTGATTGGACGGCCATTATAAGAGAGAGAGAGAGAGAGAGAGAGAGAGAACTTGACATGTGGAGAAAGAGAGAGCGAGAGAGCATTCATTAATCGTGTCTCTCGAAGAGCAAGGGGTGCCTCTTCTTATATAGGATTTTGGAAGTTCATGAATCATAATCCATGAACAACATACAATCAATGGTTGAGATTGATTTGTATTTCTTTCAATGGATGTGATATTATTGTAAAAATACAACAACAATTAATTTAATTAATTTAATATATATCAATAAATCAGTATATTTAAATTCAAATCAAATCAATTAATTAATTATCCTTGGAGATAATGAGGAGATAAACCATATCCCCTAAAAAGGAGGGACGGCTACCAACATCTCATGAGATCTCATTATCTCATGAGATACCATTATCTCATGATAACTTCGGGATTTACAGCAACTATTATTGTAATTATTTCACAAAAATAATTCATAATTATATTGTGAAATATTGCAATCATGCCATTGGAAAAAATGTGAATCAAATTCACATCCCAAAATAAAATTGAAATTATATTTTAATCAATTATCCAATGTGAATTCAATTCACATCAATAATTAATTAACAGATATAAATCACAATATTCTCTCTCTAATATATTATAAATCACATTTATAATATATATGATTAATATGGATAGTGCTATCCATATTATTCATACCCGTGATAGTTAAATCATATTTAATCATCTTGGATCTTTATTCTCGTGTGCCAAAATAATATGAACCACATTCACATTATTCATATCTTTGATAATTGAATCACATTTAATTATCTCAGATAACTCTCCTTATAATATGAATCAAATTCATATTATCCATGATAATTAAATCACATTTAATTATCAATTTTATCGATGCTTGGATACATATATCAACAATGAAATTATCCATGAACTCTTTCAAGGATAATGCGCTTTCACTACGGATACTTGGAGATAAGGACAGGGCGATTTTATTGTTCCACGTATAGTAACTTGGATATTGAGATCACATCTCAAATCTAGCTCTCACGAACCTCTTATAGATGATTGATTAAATCAAGACCGTAAATCTAATATTCTCAATGTATCTGAATAACATTCAGATCAATGTCCAACAATTGGAGCAAGATCAGATCACTTCTCTACTGAGAGGAATCACTAAAATCCAGACCCGTTTCATCACTCCCTAGGAATGGAAACGTCATGGTTATACAATCGTTTATGATCACATCACCCTTCAGGTATTCCTAATACATATACATCCTGCATATTGGAAGACCCAGAATAAACCGAAAGTATAATATCTATTACACTGTCTACTTCAGGGTTTTATCAGTAAGTTTTTTCATTCGATCATTGGGAGTTGGTATCGATTATATACTTTCCAAAAGCATATATCACATCCAGGTGTTGATCATATACTTTCCAAAAGTATATATCAAACCTACAAATTCAGTCAAACTTCCAAAGCGAGACGACCGTGCACGGAATTTGATTCTTCCCAATATCTCATGAGTGAGCTCATGTTTTCTGGTTCAGTAAATGAACATGTATGATCTCTTTGAGAGATCATATTACTCATATGCCTTTATATGCATACCAGCGCGCTGGTGTATAGACCTTGATCAGGTCATCAACATATTGGTCTCCCAAATGTACATACTCAGACATATAGTAACACATATGTCGTTGGTCAGAGGATGTGTGCTTTATACCGTGACAGCATACGACATAGGTCTTTGGTATCTCGATCTCGTTAAGTCAACTCTTTGACCTAACTAATTTGACACGTCCGAATCTCTATTCCTATGCAGAGGACCTGCATTAAGAGGTCGGTCAGATATCAGCCTTTAGAGATAAGTATTGACATCTCCTACTCAGGCTGGAGCTCACATCTTAACAAATCATTTGATGGTGCTTGATGAGTCCTCAATCTAACTCTTTAGATATTCATCCAAACAGTAGCATCTATGATTCAATAATTGAATAACAGTTGTATGATCATTAAGATAGCCATAGTACATAACCCTACGTGTAATGAGAGACCTATTATGCAAATTAGTTATTATTTATTTCAGATTAAGGAGTGAATTGCAATAACGTTTATTGCATAATGGCTCGTCGTGGGCTCACATATCCAACAGTGGGATCCATCTTCTTCGACAAGTAATGCTTGTGGGAAATGAGCCAACCTGATATCAAGCGCGAGTAGCAATTTAGCACCGCAAGATGTAAAAAGCACAACTTCCAATCTAATCAAACAATTGTATCATATCGTGTACTAGAAGAACTTATGGAGCATAATTCACTGCTATACAAACATAAGAGAGATAACACAATATTCAAAATAGTTAAAATACATGCATTAAAAGTATACAATGGCATGAAATACAGCAGAAAGATGGCATAATCTTTGAAATGAGGGAAATGCACTGGCGAGAATAGTGTGACTTTTTCAAGGGCAAAAGCAGAATTTACGGGGAACAATTTTAAAAGAGTGTCTAACATGGCATCATTATCAACAATGGGTATATGATGATTTCTTTCATAGAAAGTGATATCATTTGTATACAATGAAAACACGGAATACTGATACGGATACAAATTGCGAGGCTACCTTAACGACGACGTGCATCAAAATTTTTAAATTTTTAAGGTCAAACTTGTCGATATATTTGATGGACATTTTAGGAACTACTTTGATGTTGGATAATAATTTTCTATTCTTGGATAAACGTTCTTCCTATTTACATTATTTTAATTGTTTTTGTCTCTCAAATCTATCTATGGAGCGAGAGCAAAAAATAAGCTTGGCTCATTCTTTATTCCTTATTGTTTATTCGATCGATGTCTCCGTATGCACATAACATGCGTGTATGACATGTGTATATGATTCCACATATGGATATTTGCTTCCCTTGGAAATACCGGATCTTTGGTAGCTAGAATGTTGGATGGCTTCGGTTGCACGGTGTCATACACTTCAAGAACAAAGAAGGCGTCAATCTCTAATAGTTCTTCTCCTCCGCCATCGAATTGGCCGCACAAAACAATGCCCTGATCGTTCATGTTATGGGTAGATTATATGGATGGATGTTATGGATTAGTATGATGGGATCTATCATAATCGACAACCATATTAGGGAAAACTACAAAGTGAGTAATATATAAATCACGAAAAATGTGATTAAGTTATGTCATGGGTGTGATGGATTAATATGATGGGATCAGGCCATAGTCGAGGAACATATTGGAGAAAAGTACGAAGAGAGTAATATATAAATTAAGAAAATGATGAAGATAATTAAAGGGTTACCTAGAATACGATGTGCAAGCAGGAAGATCTGGCTACGCCACCGAAAATTCTGGAGTAGCAACAACATTCCAAAGTAAGATGTAGAAATATAATTAACTAAAATAAGAAGCAGGAGATAGGAGAACGAAGGACACACATGCATGATTACCTCTAATGAGAGGTCCAAGCACTGAAACTGTCGATGGCTGCACACCAAGGGTTAGAGAATTTATATATGACATTATATCAGAATGCCAACATCAAAGAATGCAGAAAATACGATGTCATCCTGTAGCCGAACAATCGAGAAAGCACGTTTAAAGTATCTACGTGGCATGCATGGAATTTACTCATAATGCACAATTTCACGTTGCATGGGTTAGTATCCATCGTCATAATACACCCCTGGGCAGAAAAGATATTATAATATTATATGTGCATACTTATATAAATATATTATTTTGTAATCGAAACAATCGAGAAAGCAGTACAGTGGAATGTGGAGATGACATCTAGATTATCAAATATATGTAAAACACCCACAATATACATGTCGACCATTGCATGTAAAACATCCACAATATACACTTCAACCATTGCATGGCATGTCACTCGATTACCCACATCTAGATAATCGTGTTGCAGCCACCTTCACGTGCAGGGAAGAAGGGATGCGAGATCGGTGCACGGGAGATACGACAGAATTTCAGGGGTAAACATGCGGCACAATCCCTTTTTGCCTTGAGACAAATGGCAAATGCCGGAATTATCCACATTGACAAGCTTTAAGATATGTCGTGGATTAATAGATAGATATGTAAAAACAACCCATATTATATTATCGGATTATTGTGCCAACATTGATATTATATATAGATGACACTTTACACTTATCATGCATGCCATCATTTTTCTCATAAGATATGTATCATGCATGTACTCTTCATATGAGCTTTGTATCTAACTGAAAATCAATCCTAAAAGTGAATTTTTTGGTATGCGGTCCTATAAACATTCAATTTTATATTTACATATCTCTATATAATCTTCTTACAAGATGCATGACAAGTATTCTACAATTACATGAGTGCAATTATTATGGCAAGTTACCCACATAGTTAGGCAAAAATAGGCATAGGCATCGAGTCGGTTGGACATTAGCCCATTTAGATACATATAAAAGCCCATATCCTTGCATCCACGTTCCTTTTGTCTGCTACATGATAATATATATCAAGTACATCAAAAATGACATATAGGAGTAGTATCAATAGTGAAAGTAAAGAATGTTAAAATAAGTATTTCAATTGTTTCCAATTTATTTATATTTTATTTTACAAGAAAGATGGAAACATAATTACTAATCAATCAAATATGATAATCAACAATAGAAGGTTATATCCTTGAATTTTTTGAGGTGTGATAGATTGTTTGAAGATATATATTCAATATATTATTTATTAAAATAGTAACATGTACTGAGCTCAATCGAATGGATTCAGGTTCGAAAAAAAATTGATGCCAAAGTAGGGATGAAAATGAATGTGAATATATTTGTATCCGATCCGCTATCGTATTCGTTTTATACATATTTTGACATTCGTATTCGTATTCGTTTTAAAATTAATGCGGATATGGATATCACTTTGACATTCGTTAATATTCGCATTCGTATTCGTATATTCATTTTCGTATATAAGCATAGTGATAAATTTATTTATAACTATGTGTAATAATATTTTATGATAGCGTTCACCATTGTTGATATAATTGTTATGAAATTACTATATATGCTATATCTATTTTTTGTGTAAATCATCCTAAACTTGTATTTTTTATTAACCTATTTAATATTTCTATTATTATTCGTATTAGATTCGTATTCATTTTACATTCGTATTCGTTTTTAAGGATATGGTAACATATTTTGTACATCCGTCAATATTCGTATCCGCATTCGTATTCATATTTTTAAATGGATAAGGATATGATTATACATATATACGTATCCGTATCCGGCTATTTTCATTCCTATGCCCAAGCCAAGCCCATCTAATAGCAAGTGAGGCATTGCCCCATTTTCAACAGGTTGAAGTCTTAAAATCCTATCCAAGCCCAATTCATTCAAGTCGGGTACCCACAAGCCCGATGAATACCCCGCCAAATGTCGCTGAGTCAAAATCAACTTCTAACACAAATGATTACGTGATTGACCTATAAATAATATGCATGACATTTATGCACTTATATGCGGAGTATTTCGTAGGGCTAGGATGAGGGATAATGAATAAGACAAGACAAGGGACAACAAGGGATTGATTTAAGGGATAAGGGGTGGATAAATGATGCAAATAGACTAGTTGTGAGTATGTGGCTATTTATCCTAGGATAACTCAAGATAAATGTGTGTTATTATGCATCTAAACACGACCTTAAAGAAGTCAATGCATTTAATTGTTTACATAATAATCTTATCTTTTTTACATGTTATATAAAATATGATTTTTATTACTTGTGTCCCTCTTAACTTCTTCAATATCAGTTATGTCCCTTCCTTTTTGTAATATTAGTCATGTCACCGGACTTCTTACAAAATTGACGGTTCTATTCTACAATATCAGCTACGCCCCTACTTTACCTTAACAAGATAGCAAATCTGTAAATTTTGTAAGTTAGGAGCACAACTGATATTACAAAAAAGAAGGGAGATAATTGATATTGCAAAAATCAAGAAGGGAACAAATGATAAAAATCCTTATGATCTTTCATGCTCGATCCTATTTTCATAAATTTTTCTATTACATAATTTGATATTATTTTCATAAATGTTTGTTTAAATGATTGGCATTTATTCTTCATATCATCCAATCAAATGTAGAATGAAGGGAATATTATTTAGCAACTTCCAATTCAATGCTATATATTGGAAAAAGATGCATTCTATTTTTATCCAGTATTCCTAAAAACATTACAAAATAATGAATGATGCAATAACATTAAAAGAGGAAATATATGGAAGCATTTCCAGCCTTCTGAATTCTTCGCAATTGTGGATGGTGGACTTCTCAAAGGCGGTGTGGGGGCCGTTCGGATCTCCTGCTGCATTACAAGAGGTGGATCCGTCAAGAGAAAAACGTAGCACATGACACGTCATCCCTTCGCTTCTGCTCTCTCCCACTCGTGTCCTCGGTTGTTGTTTTATGTTCCACTCCGTTCTCCCTCCTACAATAAAATATTATTCTCATGGCCAATCCCAAAGGATCTAACTACACTCCTCTTCACTCTCGTCTTTTTTTTCATCCAACTATAATATATACAATAATATATATTATATATACTATTTCCTAAAAAATAAGTATATAATCTATAACTCTATCTAAAGTTGGGTTCTTCTGCCCAGCATCAACACGTGACATGCTCTATTACGATGGTTGTCTCCCAAAATTTCTTTCGATGGCTTTCCCCACTGACATCATTACCGGCACCTATCCTCTCCCCCTCTACAGTAATATCTCTCTTCCCTCCATATTTCTCTCTTATGGTCTGTTTACTTTCTCTCGCCCTCCAGCAATCTCTCTCCTGTCGTTACCTATCTATCTTTCTTAACATACTATATTGTATTAATTACTATCAAGAGTCAAAAGAATACACAGCATCAACACGTGGCACGCTCTACTACGATGGTTGTCTCCCAAAATTTATTTCGATGCCTCTCCCCACTAACATCATTACCGGCACCTTTCCTCTCCCCCACTACAGTAATATATCTCTTCCCTCCATATTTCTCTCTTATGGTTTGTTTACTTTCTCTCTCCCTCCAGCAATCTCTCTCCTGTCGTTATCTATCTATCTTTCTTAACATACTATATTGCATTAATTACTATCAAGAGTCAAAAGAATACACAGCATCAACACGTGGCACGCTCTACTACGATGGTTGTCTCCCAAAATTTCTTTCGATGCCTCTCCCCACTGACATCATTACCGACACCTTTCCTCTCCCCCTCTACAGTAATATCTCTCTTCCCTCCATATTTCTCTCTTATGGTCTGTTTACTTTCTGTCTCCCTCCAACAATCTCTCTCATGTCGTTACCTATCTATCTTTCTTAACATACTATATTGTATTAATTACTATCAAGAGTCAAAAGAATACACAGCATCAACACGTGGCACGCTCTACTGCGATGGTTGTCTCCCAAAATTTCTTTCGATGCCTCTCCCCACTGACATCATTACCGACACCTTTCCTCTCCCCCTCTACAGTAATATCTCTCTCCCTCCATATTTCTCTAGGGTGCGTTTGGTTGGTGGGTTATCCAGGGGTGGATAACCCGGTTTTGTGTTAGTGTGTTTGGTTGGTGGGTTAAGGGTTGGGAGGGTTTGTGTGATGTGATTGTATTGGAATTTGAAAAAGTTGGTAGCTATTATGATATGATTGTATTGAAATTTGAAAAAGTGGGTGGTTGTTGTGATGTGATTGTATTGAAGTTTGGAATAATGAGTAGAAGTTGAGTATTTTATGATTTTTAGATGATATGATGGTATAATATATAATTTTTTGATGAAAAGATGGTGGACCCCACAAGTGGATTAGGAATATGGGTTTTGGAGGGTAACCCACCCAAAGTGGGGGGGTAACCCCCCAAACGAACACACCCTTATGGTTTGTTTACTTTCTCTCTCCCTCCAGCAATCTCTCTCTTGTCGTTACCTATCTATCTTTCTTAACATACTATATTGTATTAATTATTATCAAGAGTCAAAAGAATACACAATATCAACACGTGGCACGCTCTACTACGATGGTTGTCACCCAAAATTTCTTTCGATGCCTCTCCCCACTGACATCATTACCGGCACCTTTCCTCTCCCCCTCTACAGTAATATCTCTCTTCCCTTCGTATTTCTCTCTCATGGTCTGTTTACTTTCTCTCTCCCTCCAGCAATCTCTCTCCTGTCGTTACCTATCCATCTTTCTTAACATACTATTTTGTATTAATTACTATCAGGAGGAATAAGAATACACTAAATTTGTTATATATAATTATGATTATATAATTATATACACTTATTCATATATTTAATAAACATTTATCTAATATAAGTTTTTTATAATATTACCCATATGATTATATATAAAATGTTTATCATATAATAATATCTATGATTTATCGTAGACATTATTAACATTTGCAATTAATACAATGATATAATAATATATTATCATATATTATTATATATATTATTACAAAATCATAAGAATATTATAATTCCATTTTATTATTATGTTATATTATTAGTTTGTATTGGTTATTGTGTAATAACCAATACAAACTCGAAGACTTAATTATGATGATATGATATTCTATTATTATCAAGATAATCATATTTGGTGTGGAGTAGGTAACCTTATCTATTTATTATTATCTGGAATGCAATACTTAAGTATATTAAATGCATACGATAAACGTAGAAAGAGAAATAGAGACATCAACACTTTTTCTTGATGAAAAGGCGGATATTACTCTACTAAATACATAGCGATTGCATTAATACTACTATGAATATCAATGAGCCATGTATTTGGGTAGATTTATATTAATGGGTGTAATGGTTGTCACCATAATTGTTATCTTGGGTATCAATATCCATGTATTTTATAAGATAATAAGTTATATGCACAATAATACTCAGTATTATGATCTAAATATACATATAATTTTATTAATAATATTAACTAATTGGTGCACGTATCAGAATAATCATATGTAATATTATATTATTAAGATAGTCTATTAATGTGTTTAATACACATTCATAGATTATTAAAAGTTAATTATAATATACACCAGTAATATAATATTAGATATTATCACAATGTTATTTTTTTAAATAACATTATGATAATATTTAATATTATATTAATGTATAATTATGGTATATAATATAATATTATTATATTATAATAATCTATGCACCATCATATTTATAATATTATATTTATAAAATAATATATTTAATAATATTACTTGGTGGTGCCACTTGCACGAAGAAGGGGTTGCAGCATTATGACTTGCAAGGAAGGGGTTGTGATATCTCGAATCACAAGGAAGGTGTAGAAATGTTGCAAGGGATGGTCAATTGAGGCATTGGGGAATTGAGAAGACAGATGCTTCGGAATGATATGAGAGGGAGAGGGTGTAGATAAGAGGTGGTATATCCATCGTTGACATGTTAAAGGAAGATGAATTGTTGGTTTACTGTCTTATGTGCAAATAGGATTGGTTGCAAATGGATATATGTGTATCTAATGGCATATACATTACACATCTTGAATCAAGTTAAAACTCTAGGTTTCCAACAAGACACTGCTACATTTATTTCCATAAGAATTGATGATCTTTTAACAATACCTTCTAAGGGATGATTAGTCCAAGATGTTGAACAAAGTTTGATTTTGGAAAAACATCATCATTATGGGAATGTACATACAGTAGAAAAATTACGTCAATCCATTGAGATATGGTATGTGAAATGAATCCTAATTTTTGAATGATCAATCCCTCTAATTCAATAATGTCTTTTTCAGGAGCAAGAAGAAATGCATCTCAGATACACCAATTAGCAGGAATGAGAGGATTAATGTCGAACATGCAAGGACAAATGATTGATTTACCCATCTCATAATGTGATTTGGATTTGGTACCCCATCCATGACTTGGAGTTGGTGGTAGTTGTCTTCGCTTTGAAGATCTGGCGTCACTATCTCTGTGAGGTGAATTTTGAGATCTTCATATATCGCAAGATTCCATTATGTATATATTCACATTATCACGTTATGATATATTTATTGAGCATGTTAATATATAATTCTTAATAGCTAAGGTATATATAATTAAAATAAGAGAAACTTGTGCATTACTTATATTATTTTACATTAATAATATTACTAGGAAAAAAAGTAATATACATATAATTTTATATAAAACATATAATATGATAAACATTATCCCATATAATGTTTATTATATGCGTTGTATGGGGCTGCCCCTTGGGGGCCGTAAATATGGTTGTTCCCGCCTCAATTTCTGTCAATTTTTTTTAAAAATATCACCATATATATTTATCCCCATATCCCTCCTATATGTCATTCGAATTTCGTCAGAAACAGAGACTCCTATGACCTCCATCCAGATAGGGTCGGTTTAAAAAAATCTTGCGATCGTTAAAAAATGATTGTCTGAATGGAGGCCGTAGGAGTCTCTGTTTCTGACGAAATTTGAATGACATATATGAGGGATACATGGATGAATATGTATGGAGATATTTTTTGAAAAAAATAAAAAAAATTACGAAAATGAGGTGGGAGAAGTTCCATTTTTTCCTTATTATATTATATGTTTTAATAGTACAATCGTCACCAATAATGTTTATCATATTATATAAAATTTGTATATAATACACCGTAACTACATATATTCACCACATATATTGGTGACGATTATATATTATGATACTATACTTTAGTATATTATCATAATATCTAATATATATAATATTATGTACTATAATATCATAATATCTAATATATTATTAATTTAATGTAAACCAATTATTAATGTAATTATCAGATTTTTGTCCCATAAGTCCAAGGTTTCATAAAAAGTATAAATAATACAAGTAATATGTCAATAAAGTGTATTAGACACTTTATTGACGTTTAATCCGAGGAACACTTTTTCTTGATGATCTTTATGATATTTTTTGTTATTAGGGAAAGTTCATTTTATAATTAAGAATCACACTCATCTGGAGAGGATATTATTGATTCATTATCTATTAAACAATATGACTTAACTATAATATTGACCAATGTTAAATGTTATTATGCATATACAAAAAAATTAAACGTATGTATTTTAATTATAATTACATATTTATAATTTAAAATATCATAGATAACAAATATATATTTAAATTTTAATATGCAATCTATTTAAATATCTATTATACAAATAAAATAAACAAAATTATTGAACAAAATAAAATTGAATATACATAAACAAACAATAAAAAATATCATCAATAAACTGAAGTAAATTACACATGATAACACAATGTTACATGGCATCCAATTAAAGAATTAAAATATTTTCATGTCAAAATTTAAATTAAGCAATGGCCATTAAAAAGACAATTTTTGATACATACAGAGATACAACTGAAAAAAAAGATTGCTGCACAAAATGCACTCATTATTTGCTTCCAAAAAATTCTACTTAAACTATACATATGAGTTCAACATAGTTCTTTTCTAAAAATCAACATCTATAACATGCATTCTTACTAATTACATTATTAAATTTATTTATCATTAAACTTTGTAGTATTTATTAAATTTTGCCATTGCCGTTTGATCCCGCCGTGAAGCGCGGATATGCTACCTAGTATATACAAATAATAACATCTCTGTACCTTCTATAAACTTGGATTTTCGCCCTCTACTTGACACATTGCATCATGGGAGGCATGGATTCTACTTCTTCGCATGGCCTTTAGCATTCACATTCTCTGGTTCTTACGCTACATTTTCTTATACGTTTCAATCTTTTCGTCCTTACCATTTATCCAGTTTTTACTCCACATTTTCTGTCACGTTTAAACGTTTCCATCCTTACCATTCCTTTCCCTCTCTCCATTTTTCTCTTTCTCGCTTCGTTGGTGCAATTTCTACCCTCTCTCCTTTTTTCCACGCTCTTCATGAAATATTGACATGTGATTTCTTCTTCCCCACGTACATGCCAAATGTCAATTTACCTTATTTAGTTTTCCCTTTTTCTGCTCCTCGATTCTTCCTCCTTTCTCGTCGGTTGCTTTGTATCGCCCCCCCCTCTCTTCTCGGTCGATCACACTCTATCATCCCCCTTTATTCTCCGGTGATCTGGTTTTCCAACGATCTGGTTTCCTCGTCATTGTTCTTTCTTCTCTGCCTGTCATCTTAATTCCTGCCGAAGGTATGCTGAAGAACTTTTTTTCCTCTTGAGAGTATAAGGATTGCTTCATCCTTTATTCCGACTTGACTTAAATTTTTAAGGGTCTTACAATCACTTTCATTTCGTCTTTCGTCTTTAGTTTTTCCTCTTTCTGCGCTTCGATTCTTCCTCGTTACTCGTTGGTTGCTTTCCACCGTCCCCCCTCTCTTCTTGGTCGATCATGCTCCATCATCCTCCTTTATTCTTCGACGATCTGATTTTCAGACGATATGGTTTTCACATCGTTATTCTTTCTTTTCCGATTTTCGATTTATCTCCCGCGGAAGGTATGTGGAATAGCTTCTACTCGTATTGAGAGTACAAGGATTGGTTCATCCTTTATTCCGACTTTGTCATAATTTTTTGAAGGTTTATAAGATTATAAGGATTGCTTCATCTATTATTCTTACTTGACATAATTTTTTGAAGGTTTACTTTGGTTTCATATTTAGGTGGAGGTACAAGTGATTGACGATTACTTTTCCTGTGGTCATTCTGTGTTCTCCGTGATCATCTAAATCCCTCCCCTCGAAGGTATGCTGATCTTCTTTTCTCATGAGAGTATATGTATTATTTCACCCTTTATTTTGACATGACGTACTTTTTATGGTTTTTCCAACCATTTTCGTTTCATCTTTGATTTGACATCTTCTTAAAGGTTTGTCTCACCATTGTCGTTTCAAATTTGAGTGCACATAGTGGTATTTGCCTATTGAATGTTTGAATTACTGTCAATTAAATTATTTTTTTATGATTCGTCTACCTATTCTTGATCTAGATATACATATTATTACCATTTGTGTTTTCATTGGAAGGACATACCAGATGTAATTTAAATAATGTACATCTGGTACTTAGTCTTCACAGTTGCAGTCGATTATAAAATATATCATCATTTTCTTTTCTAAGCGCGTGTCTTGATTATTTTTCTGTAAACATGTAAAAATAGTCTCTCCAGTAGTAACATTTTCTCATGTATTATTACTGTGTATGTTTTTTTATTAAAAAAATCAAGATAACGTTCGCAATGAATATTTTATATAATCATTTAACAGATGTTTTTTTTATAATAGGTATGTATCCATATTACCACCGTATATTATATGCTTGCCAAGTTCATTCCATGGACGGTGATGTGGTTTTTCATGATTTCATTAGAGTCATGTGTGGCAACTATTTGAGCATACTTTCTGAATTGTAGGATTGTTTATCACTGTCATTTGATTTTCACATATTTGTTTGTGTTTGTTAAGGTGTATGTCTATTCCTTTTACATTCTCTGTTTATAGTTGTATTTGGGGTAGTATTTAGTGGTTAGGATGATAGCTATGTTTGTAAACAGCCAGTGAAATAAGCTTTCCTTGAAAATTATCTTTCTTTCTGATGATTCCTTCTATCAAGGAAGGGATTCCATATTTTGTTTGGTTAATAATAAACAATTATTATACTCTTTAAGCATACATTGTATTATTACTGTATATATACAATATAACAAAATTGAGCTATAGTGACGGTTTTGAAAAAAATCTGTCACTAAATTAGCCGTTGTTAAATATACAATGACGATATTATTCATTGCGAAATGAGTTTTCGTACTCAAAATTAACATTGAATATCATATCTGTCGTTATGTCATTAACAACGGTCCACGTAGCGACGCTTATTCGTTGCTATTTTTCAAAATATCAACTAATCATCGCTATTTTTTTAGTTAAAATTTAGCGACGATTAATTAAAATTTTGAAAAATAGCAACGAATAAGCGTCACTACGTGGGGCCGTTGCTAATGATATAATGACATATATGATATTCGTTGCTAATTTTGAGTACAAAAACTCATTTCGCAACGAATAATATCATCATTATATATTTAACAACGGCTCATATAGTGACCATTTTTTTCAAAATCGTCATTATAGCTCAATTTTTCTGTAGTGATATTTAAAAAAAACAATATACACTCACGGATTTAAATTGTATAACGAACATAAATTAACATGTCTTTGGCTAGCTGTTCTTTTATATTGTGTTTTTTTTTTGTTTTCACGGTGCGTATTTACTCAAATTTGGGTGCACAAATCGGTAATTGTCTATTAAATGTTCTGGTCAGTTTCGTGGCGTATTTTATTTTGTCATGGCCACATTTGCCGGTTTATGTATTTACATTAGAAAATTGAACATTATTTATATAAAAAATTTTTGTTCAGCCCAAATTTAGAAAAAAGGAAAAGCGAAATGGAGTTTTTAATCCACCTTGTAGCTTTGTACCATTAAAATTAAAACCATTATTATGATCTCATGTTGTCCAGTAATAAAATTATTGATTTTTTGTAAAATTTATATATAATACCATATGAAATTTATTTATAATATAAATTTCTGATATTATATATAAATAATATATTAGAAAAATAATTATGTAATATATACTAATAATAACATATAACATATACTAAAGAGAGGGACACTCCGCCCATCCATTAATCTCTACAATCAACATTCTGATTTCACCCTCAATCAACTTAATTAATGGCTTATGTGTAGGATTGTCAGAAAATTCTCAGGTTCGACATTCGCTCAGATTCGGTTCGCTAAAAGTTCGATTCGGATTCGACTCGAAAATAAACGAACCGAACCTGAACATGAGTTTGGGCTCGATTAAATAAACGGACCGAACCTCAAAAACATAAGTTCGCTCAGGTTCGGTTCTAAAAGTTTGATTATATACACACACATAAATATTGTATATATAAGGAAAAAAATACATTCTATATTAACATAAGGTCTATTCACTTATTTTTGCAAACTCATCCAGTCATCCACTCCATGAGTCCATATTCTCAACTCCCGAAACCTCACAAAGCCCTCCCATGCGATTGCGGTTTTTTCCTTTGAATAGAAATGTCTGCACGACATTTATTCTTAAACGAACCTTTAACGAGCCGAACCGAACCCTTACGAACCTTACCCGAGTCGAACTGAACATGATTACAGTTTTCATTTTATCGAGCTGAATCGATCCCGAACCTGAAATTATGTTGAACGAACCGAACCGAGCCTGGGTTGATTCGCTCAAGTTCGGCTTCTTTACCCCCCCCCCCCCTATTTCTGTGCCTGGCTGTTTGGAACGTTTTTTTAGTTCGTCCCGGAGATGCTTGCATTAACCATGGTTATCTCCCCCTTCCCACCTGACTTCGTCCAGGTTGATCCACCCCCTCTCTCTTCATCACCCCTCCGGCGTTGCTTCCGGTGGACGCTCTCGTCTTCGCCTTGAACGTTCCGCTCACCGCGCTCGACTGGATCCCTATTCGTCCTCACCACGGTCAACTCATGTAGTCCGTGTCGGAGCACCGACTGCTGCGGCTCAAGGAGGTGAGGTGATCCGATGCGGGAGTGATGCGTGCTTTTCTTTTGGGTTAGTGGTAATGGTTTGTGTGTGGATAAGTTGTTGGATTTTTTTTCCTCCTTGGGGTTTTTTTAATGCATTTCGGGTTAGTTTTGTTTTAAAGAAATACAAAATGTGCTTGTCATGGCCGATTTAGGAATCTCGTGGTTAATTGTGACTTAGATGGCTAGTTGTCCCAGAATGATGCATGATTGTCTATTGGGTTAGAGATAATGGTGCATGCGTGGACATGTTGTTGAAAATTTTTATCATGCTTGGGTTTTTTGGGTTAGTTTTGTTTTAAAGAAGTACCAAACGTGATTGCCATTGTCGATTTAGGGATTTTGTGGTTAATCGTGCCTTGGATGACTGATGAATCTCCATTTCATCAACTTTATTTTATCATTTTGGTTTTAAAAACCTAGTTAATGCATGTAAATAGCATTATTTTGTACATATTAACATTCATCATTTGTTCCATTTATTGTATATAAAATATTACTTTAAATGCCAAAATTATAGAATAGAGAGAACAAAAGAAAAGGAATAAAATACCATAGGTATAATACCTATGGTATAATAAAATACCTCAAATAAAAAAACTTTATACATGAAAGTTGTAGATAATAATATATAGAAAAATACAAAATTGATTTCATACAAAAATAGTATACAGTGTACTTTTAACACAGAATAAAAAATCAAAATCCTAACTTCCCAGACCCATGTCTCTCAAAAAAAGACTCAATCAAAATCACTTTAATTGTATATAACTTTTTGTAAAGTATTTAATGAAGGTGGTTTCATAATTTTTGGAGTTAAGTTGTGAAAGTTTAGTTTTGGACCCTCATTGTACAGTATACCTGCATAAAATATTCATTCTTTATTATTTTTATAATTATATATTTTTTATAATTTCGCAAATATTATTTATAACTTGTGTACATATTAAAACTAAAATAAAATAATAATAAAACATCAAAATAAAATACAATACAAAATAACATAGATGAAAGTACAATACATACCTATATACTATACACCTTTATTTATTTAAGTGAATATATTATATCAAAAAAATATACTAATAATATAATTATGAGCATAAAAATAATTAATAAATATATAAAATAAGAAAATAAAATATACAACATAAAATAAATAAAAATAAATAAAATAGCCAAAACATAGATAAAAATATACCTATAAATATGCCCTCAAAAAATAACTTGTAGTAAATAATACCAAAAAATAAATAAAAATCATATTAAAATTCTACATAAAATAATAAAATTTTTTATTTTATATTCAAACATTAATACAATTATTTAATATATTAAATTAATTATTTTCTAATAAACCTAGTTATTTTTCCTTTATGTGGGCTGGCATGACGTAATCAGGGCCTAGGGATTGTTGACCCCCGGTCAACTGCTCCTGGCTCCTCTGACTCCCGTCAGACCCGTCGAGTCCCCTGATCTCATCCATTTTTCATGTCTCCCCTAGATCTCTTTCGCCCTCAAGCCCTTTACAAGATGTACTCCCTAATCTTTCATGATTCACGCCTAGATCTTGGATCCTCTGTACATAGATTCGATTCCATGCCTTCCACCCATCAATAAGGGTGCATCGTTATGTCTATAAATAAATACCTCTGACCTTCCTCCTCGATTTTGGTCATCGCTAGAGTCTTTGAGCCCCCGCCTCCGGCCTAGTGGTCGCCATGTGACAGGTGGTGGACCCCTGGAGGGTCCGAGCATGGCTGAGGGAGGAAGGAGGTAAACCCACGGTGGCCCTCGTTGGCCACCTCTTCTCCTTACCTTTACCAGCAGGTACGAGCTGCACCCTTACTTTATGTAGGTTAGAAGTAGTCTTAGGTTTAATTTCGTGTCTTTCATTTCATGTTTTAGATAATTAATTAGCCAAGGTTAACATGGTTATCTTGCCAGAGCTCTCGAGCTTGGGTCATCCGTTCACCATTGCACCCAACACCTTCTCCGTCTTCCCGGACCACCCAATCAATTAGAACCATCTTGGTTATGTGAATCGACGCTCCTCCGTCGCCTTTCGCCTGAGCATCTCCGCCACACCCCCATTCACCTCATCCTTTATGCATTTCACATCTAATTGGGTCGACACACTTTGCCCTCGACTCTTGAGTTTGTTGATGTAGGTTTTACGCTTGAATGGCCCCATTTGGGGTGTGTCCTTGAGGATAAAAAGCACCTCCATGAATGACGGGCTTCCAGGGCTCGAACAACGAGCCTAGGACATTCTGGCGCCGCCAATCACCGTGGAGCACCATCAGCGAGCCCCATGACACTTCAGAGGTGACATTGGTGGTCGGAGGAGGCTGCTAGGCCTGATCGAAGGTGCTCCAGAGAAGTCCTTTTCCTTGTTCGTCCTGACGCACCTGGAGCTGTTCGATCTAGGTCATTTTTCCAAGACAGTACCGGATGTTGGATCAAGAAGCGCATCAGTTGTTCGATCTCTTCTCGAGATCTAATCATAGGTGTCTGCATCAAATCATCATGTACCGTTAGATTACTGCCACGTGTATAAGTGGGATGTATCGAACCGTCCGATGGTGTGCTTGATTGAGGTAAAATTGCTAATCTAGCCTCGCAATTTTTGTATTTATTAATTAGTCTTGTAAAAAAATTGATAGTGTAAATAAAATGGAAATTTTGCAAAAAGGCCCCGGTCTTTATTGTTAATTACACTTGGGTCCATTCCACGTCACCTCACGTGTCATTCCGTGTGAGGTGTCAAAATTGTAAGGATGCCCTTGCAGCTTTGTATATTTACTTTTATTCCAATAAATTTTAATGTATATTATATATTTATGGAAAATTGCACTTGTGCCCTTATTTTATTTGCAATTATGCCCTTCCAGTATATGTATTTTCGGTGCTTGAATTTCACTTATAAAAAATAACACAGGTGCTCCTAAAATTATGTAAAAATAGAGTTATGTGTTTGCAGTCATGTATTTTCACATCCTATTTTTATTTTGGCATTTTAACCATTTCTTAAATTAAAATGAGCACAATTGTATCCCTGACAGAATTGGAAAATATCAAAATATAGAAAAACATTTTGAAAAATTTCCCAAAAAATGTGTGCTGTCTCTTTTAGTATTTTGATGCAGTGTGACCCCAAATTATAGGGCCGTATTTATTTAATTAGTTAATCGTCAATTTTATTTACGTTTTTAGGTTGTCGAAATTGTTTAATTAAATAATTGAGATCGCATGTGATCTCAACGTTTATTTCGTAGATTTTAATTTGAAATCGGGTCAATTAATTAGTTAGAGTCAATTTAGGCAAGTCGGTTGTCAATTTAAATTAGTTTACTATTTTTGTAAACCCATCTCTCCTATATAAAGAGAGGGTAGTCCCATGTTTTTATAAAGTTCAGATTAATATGAAAAGTTGAGTTTATCTCAGTATCTCTCTCTCTTTTCTCTCTTCCCCTACGCGTTCTCCGCGGTTCTCCTCTTTCAACCTCTCGTTACCGACGAGATTTCTCTTCTCAACCCTATGTCTTCTTCTCCACCAAAATCCACCGTTAAAAAAATATTATTTTTATCGACGCCGAATTCTCATTTGCATCATATTTATTAACTACAGAACCAAGAACTCCTAAAAATCTAAAAATAATAAGTCATAAAAATCAAAAAGCTCCAAAATCTAACAAGAATATAAAAATTCCATAAAAATCCCAAACATATTTCTTTCCGTTCTATAATGTTCTTTATATTGATATAAATATATTAAATTTTATTTGAAAAATTTTGAACATTATTTCCTTTTTTAAAATATTCAAATCAATTTCAACATATTATTAAATCCTTGATTTTATATATTTTTTATTTTAAAAATCCATAAAAATTAGCAAAAATCCAAAGAAGTCACGAAACATTATAAAAACATATAAAACTGAAAAACCATTGATTTTATATATTTTATTTATATTTACTAGTATTTATACTTATATTACTCTATATTGTATAAATAACATTACATATTCTATTATGTATTAAAAGGAAAAGAAATATAAAAATCATAAAATATAAAAATAAGATATAATAATATAAAATAAAAAGAAAAAAATAGTATAAAAAGAATATATATAATTAAAAGGCCACGAAACAATAAAAATGGATAAGAGAAAGGAACAATTTTTGCGCTTTATTGCACAATCTATCATTTACCCCCTGAGTTCCACCTCTACACATGCTTACACCTATAAAAATTTGTTGTAGAGTTATAGTAAATTTTAACTCCACATTTTTGCTATTCATTACTTGATTTATATCGTGGGTTAATTGTTGCTTGAAGTAAGGTTTCTTGTGGGTCACCGCATCGATTGTGTCTCCGCCTTCTATGAGACATATTTAGACCCACGCTCTTCATCAGCAGCTCTTGGTCCCGGAGTTTCATGTGAATTATTTCAGGCCTAATTTTTTCATGAGGAAGTGCCCCGATAATAATTTATTTTGCGACGAAATTTACAAGTTTAGGTATATAGGTTATGTGTTATCAACATATGGATTATGAAAGATTCCACCCATACTATTCATCTTCCATTTGCAATGGTTTTCTTATATTGAAAAAATACAGTAGATGGGGTAACTTGTGGATATGGGATGAATCTTCATTTCATTACCTTTATTCTATCATTTTGGCCTTAAAAATTCCTAGTAAATGCTAGTAAATACCTTTACTTTGTACAATTTAACATCCATCATCTGTTGTATAGATGTTGTATGAAATATTATTTTAATGCTAAAAGTATAGAATAAATAAAAAAGAATAAAATGTCAAAGGTATTTTATGAACCTAAACCCCAAGACCTAGACATCTTGATAATGAGGTCGATAAGGAATATAGTAGGGAGAGATAAGGGCCAAATTTACAATAAAACTTCTATTTATTTATGCATAATTTATGCATTTTTGGGATCTATTTTATTTTCCACTTTTTATACTTAAAATAAATGAACTTTGTCATGAAATTTGCAGATAATAATATATAGAAAATTACAAAATTAATTTCATATAAAAATAATATACATAGTAAAAGTTATACTCTCAATAAGATTCCAAAATCCCAAATTCCCAGGCCCATATTACTCAAGTAAAAACTTAAAATATATTAAAATCATCTTTAATTATATATAACTTTTAATAAGCTATTTAATGAAGGTAGTTTCATATTTTTTGGAGTTAAGGTGTGAAAGTTAGGTTTTAGACCCCTATTGTATAATATACCTTATTAAAATATTTATTTTATTTATTCTTTTTTATTTTTATAATTTATATTTTTATAAATTTGTAAATATTATTTATAGTACATGTGCATATTAAAACTATAATAAACACATAAACAAAATATCAAAATAAAATACTTATATAAAATACATATATGAAATACCAATAACTATACATATACAATAAATACACCTATTTATTTAAGTGTATATATTGTATCACAAAAAATATAATAAAAAAAATTATGTATATAAAAATAAGTTATAATTATATAAAATAAGAAAAGAAAATAATAATATACAAAATAAAATAAAATACTCTAAAACATGGAAAAATATACATGTAATTAATCCCTAACAACTAACTTATAATTAATAACCTCTAAAAAATATATAAAAATCCTAATAAAATACTATAAGAAATAATAAACATTTTTTATTTTATAACCTAAAAATAATAAAATAATTTAATAATTATTCTTGATTTAATAAAATTTTCTATGGCAGATTTTTCCTGCTTGGTCCACATGGACCAACCAGGATGCTCCGTCAGTTGACCTCGGTCAACTGACTGGCCTACCCCTGTAGCCCGTATGAGACCTCGTTTTGACCCACTTTTCTTGATTTTCTTCCAGCACTCCTTTCAGTCACAGGCCTTGATTCCTTCTAGTCTTTTTTCTCCTCGAGAATCCCTCATGCACGCTAGCATGAATCCTCGAGGAATGCAGCTCAGATTAATCGATCTCTATTTTTTTCGGACCCACTTCGTTTGCCTATACAAAATCTCTATACAACTCCTCTTCCCATTTTGAAACTCTTTAGCCATTGTTTGGACCTCCTCTCACGTGCTCAGGACCGACGCGGGTGACAGATGCATCTCCAGCACCTTGTAGCAGGGTCAGGCAAGAGCTGAGGTGGCTTCCATCACCATCTCTGGTGAGTTCGTATTCGAGGTCCACTTCATGGTCCATGGTGGTGAGGTACTATCCTCTTTCCTTGTTCTTTAGGTTAGCTGTAGCCCTATGTTTTATTTTTGCTTTTAGTTTTGCCCTTTAGTTACTAAATTGCCACTTTCATAATTCACCGGAGATCCGCTTCGGTGAACCCCCTTCACTGTGATCCCGCTGTGCCGCCCCGTCAGTCACGTCCATATCCTTCCCCTGACATTTTTCTACGCTCTGATGCATCCCATTCGCCTAGATTCCACCTGAATCGAGCCCCTGGCGCTCCCTCCTCCGCTTAAGCCGGAGCACCTCCGCACGAGCCACCCACCTCTCAATTCATCATCTGGAGGGTCGAGGAAGTTTTCCCTCGACTCTCTTAACCCTTTTTGCAGGCACCTGGAGCAAGAAAAATGCATGGGGGCGATTTTGAGCTGTCCCCACCCCCATTTTCGTATTTTTTTATTTTTTTTCAAAAATATTACCATGTATACTCATATATATCCCTCTTATGTGTCATTCGAATTTCGTCAGAAACAGAGTCTCCCATGCCCTCTATCTGGAACGATCGATTACAACAATGTTTAAACCGTTAAAATTACCTATTCTATATGTAGGGCATATGAGTCTCTGTTTCTGACGAAATTTGAATGGCATATTGAAGGAATATATAGATGAATATACATGGTGATATTTAAAAAATAAAAAAATTGTGAAAAAATAGGGGTGGGGGCAACCCCATTTTTTCAATATTTTAAACATGCCAGAAACCAACAACCAGCTACTTATGTCTACTTCAATTCCATATAAAGTTCCAAAGCCAGATTTCCATAGCAGAATGCAAACATAATCCAAGTCATAAGTAAGGAATATTCTTTTTTAAACCCAAGGACTAACATCTCAGATGCATTTAAACAAATCTTAATCACTGTATGATTATCCTAAATTCGCCATTGTAATCTTGTAGTAGCTTATCATATAGAGGATTAAGTTGCCTCAGATTGCAGTTCCATGCCCAAATTAACCATGTTCTTCCAAATAAGTGATACAAATATGTGATACATGTATTTTAAATATACCTTCATGATGATTATGTTAAGAAGCTATATATACCAAAAAAATGGAAGGAGGGTAGAGGGCCACTTCAAGTAATATTCTCGGCTAACTAAGCAGCTTTAGACTTTTCCAGCTCAATTTAAGGGCATATGTCCACATTCTCTGCTCTAGGCAACAAAGGATACAACTTGTATTTTGTTGTAGCTCTAATCATATTAGACACATTACTTCATTCTCGAAATTATTATGATGTCACCTCCTCCATACAGGATTTGGACTGTTGCCATTGCGATTATCGTGTAGAAATCATTTTCCTCATATCACATTTTTTGCTTTACAAACTCATGTGGATGAACGGATAACAACATATGAAATTATTCTGTAAAAAATTCGAATGTGTGCAGAATGAGGGAAAACCAACACTTGTAAAACTACCCATTACACACTAAAAAAATCGAATGGAGGTTAGATACCTTAGCTTTTCATTAAAACCAAGTTCAGAATCTCATATGTTAGCACAATGGACACTTCATGTCAAATTGGAGCATGACAAAAAAGGAAGAAAAGCAAGAATAAGAAGGGGAAAAAGGGGGAAGTCACCTGGAGGTTGTACCCAACTCCGACGCAAGTGAAGCATTGAAGGGAGAACATCAGACGGGCCCTGAAGGCAAGCGGGTGCGCACACAAAAGGAGCGCCCTTGAGATCCCGTTCTCTAAATCTGATTTCTTGAAAAAAGAGATCCTGTGAGGGGAGATCACGCAAGGGGATACCGGGGCATGGCTAGGACACATGCATGGAAGCTCCACCGGGAGTTGGAGGGAGATGGGAAGGGGCAACAAAGAAATTGGAGCAAAATAAAAACAGATGAAAAGAAAGGGAGAAGGGGAAAATAGGAAAGTCACTCGACTGCATATCAGACCCACCATTTGGAGTAGCCGAAGCAATCGAGGTAAGGGGAGTAGGACATGAAGGGGAGGAGTGCTGGAGCAGACGTGGGAGACAAAGGTCATGTGGGAGAGGTGGGACTTGCAATCAAAGCCGAGGGGGAGGGGGTAGGGGGAGAGGAAGAAGCGTAACTCGGAGGGATCGATGAATCGCTCGGGGAGTTGTAGTCGAGGATGTCGCTGGGAGGTGGAGATCTCGCAGAATATGATGGAGAGGTGGTGGGAAAGGCAGTATCAACATGCTAAATCACATGTTGGAGGGTAGTAAGAGACGTCACTGGCAAAGGTGGGGTCCACACGAGCAGGAGAAGTTCTACCATAGCTCCACGTGTCAGCAAGTCGGGGAGAAATCTGGCTTTAAATAGGAGCAGGAAATGAGGAGCTGAGAAGTTCTGCCACAGCTCCACTTGTCAGCAAGTCCTGGAGAAACCCGTCTTTCTTCACGTGTCAGCAAGTCCTGGAGAAACCCGTCTTTCTTCACGTGTCAGCAAGTCCGGGGAGAAACCGTCCTTAAATAGGTATATACAGATAGATCTCCCCTCATCGACGCTTCCTTGCAAAGCACCTCAGCTGCCGTCTATTTCCTTTCCCTGTTCCAGTGAAACTGCGATTGGCCCCGCCCATTACCTGTGTGGCGAGGAACTACAAGGGGAGCTTTCCGAGTTTCTACCAACCGTTCGTGGGCCACAATAACAAGGGTCAGATCAACCGCTTCCGTCGGCCTCACGCCAAGCCCCAGGAGGTTCGAGACTTCCCCGTGCACAGTCCCTGGAAACCTCCAAGTCTGGAGGACCACTTTTCTTTCACCTATTTTGAATTACCTATTTTGACTTAGCGCCAAAAATGAATCACTTATTTCGACTTTTTGACCCATATTTTTGGGTAGATCCTGAAAGATACGAAGGATCTCCCTTGTAGGCATATATACGACTTTCCTTAAACATGACTTTCCACAAAAGTCTAACGAGAGACTTTGAGGCTGAATAGATGATTGATTTTTTTGTTGCTTAAGTAGGATGCATCTTAGAGGATTGAAAATTTCAGCACATCACCCTCTTCGATGCAATAAATTTCATCGTGGCAAAGCTTCCTACTATCAGGTTGCACTTGGTTTCGAATGGCTTTATTAATCCTCATTAAAAGGCTTTTGTGCATGAAAGACTAACGGAGATATCATCATCACGGCTTTGGCATATTGTAGGAGAAGGAATGTGTCACATTTGCTTTGAAAAGTCAACTTTTCTAAGCCTTATGATATGGTTGATCGTGATTTTTGTGAAGTTCTTCGCATAAGAGGGGCTTCTTGATTTGTGGATTGCATGGGTGAAGAGATATGTGACCACGACCTTCTTCATGATTTGTGGATTGCTTGGAAGACTTTGATGGATGGCGTTGCTTCATTGTCACGGTTTCTGAGATGCTAGCAAACTGGAGGAGAAAGAATATGTCACGTTTTATTTGAAAAGTTGATTTCCAAGGCTGATGGTCTATTGGGTTTTGTGGAGTTTCTGCATAGGAGGGACTTTGTTGATTTGTGGATTGTGTGGATGAAGAGACACATGATCATAATCTCGTAGTTGGTTCATGAGCACTTGGAGGAAGGAATCTTTCCAACCCCAAAGGGGAGTTAGATAGGGGTGGCGACACACACACCGTCTTTTTTTTATGGTGACTGATGTGTTGGCTGTGATGGTGGATCTCATTCTGCTGCAGGACACGAATGATATGCTTTTCTCTGTATAGGGTTCTGTTAATGAGACAGGCTCAACATTAGAGGAGAATTTTAGTAATTTTTTGGGGTTACAAATCAATCATGAGAAGTCTATTTTTGTGACTTTTGGACTGTTGGAGTCAAGAAACAAGGGAATGTGGTCTTTCTTTGGGATCACCACCTTACAGAGTTTCTTCTATACTATCTAGGTCTGCAACTGACTAGGAGAAAGCTGGGTGTGTATGAGTGGGGACCTTTGTTAGAGAAGATGAAGTATAAGCTGGTTAGGCAGACATCAATCTGTTTGTTGAGAAGGGAAAGGTTGGTTTTTCTGAAGTTTATGCTTTTGACTTTCCTGATTTTCTACCTATCTTTATATAATCTGCTGTGTAGGGGTATGCTGGAGGTTGGAGGTTTTGATGTGAAGATTTTTCGTGCTTATTTTGGGCATGTTAGCATGAGTATTATGCTTGTAGATGAGGAGCAATGACTATATTGTTGGAGGGTAGGTTGGGAGTTTTTAAGCTTGAAGAGATGAGCACGACACTTTTTTTTGGAGTGAGTGATGTATCCATGGGGATCCGGTGATGATATGTACCCCAAACTTCTCATAGGAGTTTATACTTTATAGTTTTTCATCTAGACTCAATGTTACTCCTGGTTGTGTGAGGACTCATTCCTCTTTTCGGAGGGTTATCAGCTTGGTTCTTCTTGATGCTATACTATGGATGCGTCTAGTATTTGGTATCAACAATAATTTTTGTCTTCTATATGGACGAATGCATGGAGGGGGATTTTACGTCACCACTTCATGTGTTATACGTTCTTACAGATGATAAAGAAACAAAATGTCATGCTGATGATCAGACTGTGGGTGAGCCTTTTTTCTCGTCAATGATCATGGAGTAATGGGTCAGGAGACTTAGCTCAGTTGTGAGCAGTGAGCTCAACTGTGTGGAGGTTCCCCCTCATGGCCTTCATGATCATTGGGTTGGAGATAAAGGGGACTTCTCAATGAAGAAGGCTTATAAGGTACTCTTCGTAGTTGGTTAGTGGGTCTTTCGTCAAGGACCACATATTGATTTGGGAAGCATATGGAGCTTGAATATGGAGCATCTTTTCTTTTCAGGTGGATTAGTGCATGAAGTTTGGAGAGAGACATAGGTGGAATAAGTGGGGACCTCTAGTGCCTGACTTCTGGGCATCATTTAGTTGGACTTCTTTCAAGGGATGTGGGGCCATTTATTCTTTGTGGATGTTATAGTCGGCCATATTAAAAGGACATTTTTACATTGAGAGCAGTCTACACCATGCAAGTTTTTTGTATTCCTTGGATTTTGTACGGATTGTGTTTCAGTCGACAAATAATATTTTTAGGCAAACACCTACATAGTGTTTTACCCTATACGTTTTGAAAAACAAAGTTCTATTGGTTTCCTGAGTCATGATTATCCAACACCTTCTACACATCCTTTGGGGTTCGTTTGGTTGCAGGGTTGGGCAAGGTTGGGTTGGGTTGGGGTACCCCTGTGAATAGTAAACTGTGAGGAGGATTGGGAGGTTTGGAAGGAGAGGTACCCCGGGTTAGGCCAACCTAACCCTGCCCAACCCTGCAACCAAACAAAGCCTTAGAGAACATCCACTAGATGAGTTTAATGTTGATTATTGCTCATCCATTGTGAAAGAACCATTACCATAAAAACTGTTGAGTTGTTTGTCTTATGGGTAAGTAGAACATAGGTGAGGATCAATTTACCCCCTTTTCTGGGGAGCTATATATGTAACTCACCCCACCTTGGTATGGCATAGAAAAGAATGTAGAAAAAGTCCTAGATGCTGTGAGCAATGTGAACGATTTCTCTGTGGTTTTTCCCTTCAGTTGTGGATGGTTTCCACGTTAACCGTCGTCTCTTTGTATGCTTGTTTCTCTACATGGTATCAGAGCAATTGGTGTATTGATAGCTTAACGCTCATTAGTGCTCGAGTACTCGTGATTGGGCACTTGTTGCTCGTTGGTGCCCGTCATGGGATTGTGTTGTATCGTGCCAATGTTCTAGCCCAATGTTGGTTGTTCAGTGCTCGTGTGCCATGCCTAGTGTGGGATGTACTTCTCTTCTTCTTTCAGCCACTCGTTGGTGGTGTTGTCTGCTCGTAGAAGCTGCACCAACCATTGGAGTGGAGATCTTAATGCACACTGGTCAAGGTGTTGCTGCTGGTGCGTATCAAGGGGTTACGTGTGGGTTTTTTTCCCTTTTGTTAATCTAACGAGGAGGGAGAGTTGATGCATTTAGAGGTCTGTTCCCTGTTGCTTAGGTGAAGCAACATGTGTATAGGCATTTGATCTTGAGTGATGCACTTCTAGGCATTTCGGTTCATGCTTGCGGGTTTTTTTTGTATTGTAGAAAGAGCGGATTGATCGTAGTATGCCACTAGGAATTAAGGTTGACAAAATGCGTGAGAGACATAGAATCTAATGTTCATATGATTGAGGATTGAAAGAAAAAGCCGTCGAATTTTGTCTGGAGAAGAATGATGTCAACTTCTCTCATTTATCATCTACATTCTCTGGTAAAAAAGATGATTTAAAGAAGAAAGCCATGGAGAAGTTAGGTTCTCAAGAAGTTGAAGACAACAAGGTCCTATATTGTTGCGATGAAGGTGTTACCTGTGATGCCTACTTATGGGCTTCCATTTCCTAATAATGCTCTCGCCATTTCTACTCAGAAGAAAGGTCATGATTTGAATATTAACGAGAGTAAAGAGTGGGTAATTAACAATGGTACCACCGACCTTATAACGAGTGATATGGGACTCTTTAACACTTATACATTGGCCTCTACCAAGGACCATGTTTCCCTTGCTGATGGATCTCATGATACAAAGGCGGAGAAAGGATGTATATCCCTTAACAAATTTGCTACCCGCAATGCACTTTATGTTCTTGACATGCTTCTAAATCTCCTTTATGTTAGCAATATAACAAAAGTATTGGACTACAAATTAGTTTTTTTTCTGATCGTTGTATGTTGCTACACTTGATGACATGGAGGAGAATTGGAATATGTTTACTTTATGAAGGTTTGCATCGTTTACCAATTAAAGTGGCAGCTGTATTAACAACTACGATTCAAGAAAGGAAAAACAAAAAAGGTCGTTATATTCTTCTCATACAATGGCATGAATGCCATGGTCCTCTTCCTTTTGGTTATCTTAAGGAGCAATTCCCTTTATTATTCAAAGATTGAGCTTTACTGACTTCTTATGTCATGTTTGTTTGAAAGTAAAACACCCTCGTGCTTACCATATTTCTCAAAGTAAGACAAGTGAATCTTTTGGGCTAATACACTTTGATGTTTGGAGCCCCTCTGTTGTTCTTACTCTTAATAACTACAATTATTTCATTACGTTTTTCGTGACTGTGGAATAGCTGTCAACATTGTGAAAAAGGTTTTCATTAATATTGAGACACAATACAAGAAAGCGATCAAGTATTTTAGGTCTGATAATGTTCAATATATTTGTCTAGCGAACTGCAAGAGAGTTTAATACTAAAGGAATTTTTCACAAGACTTTTATAGCTATACTCCTCAGCACAACACATAGTAAAGCGGAAGAATATACATCTTCTTGAAGTTAGCAGAGCGCTTTTATTTCAAAGAAACATCCCCAAGAAATTCCGGGGAGAGGCCATTCTCGATAGTGCTTTCCTCGTAAACAAGATGCTCTCAAGACGATTTAACGTAGCGACTCCTTTTTATATCATTCATCCAGAGAATAAGCCATTTGCTCCTCCTCTCCTTTGAAAAAATAAGAAGTGAAAATAAGCATAATTCATCCATGAAATGGTGTAATACAAGAATGAACTAAAATCCATATAAAAAATACCAATGGCCGATGAGGTCAAAATAATGAATGGATCATAAATCGAGTTTAGATTCGAATTCCATAAATAATATAATCCTAATATGAATAAGATTATATATAATGATGGATAAATGAAACATATTTTCTCATTTAATATTCTTATTCATCCACTTGATATTTTGTTGAAACATTGGAATTGATATTTTGAAAAGATGTTGGCTGCACTTGGAAATGTACTCATTGAATGGGGAAAAAATTGAATTGGAATCGTTTTTTTGAAGACTTTTGGTTGTGTTTGTTATTGCCACATGTATATGATGGGAAGAAACTCGTTGCACGTGCAATCACATGTATTTTATGGGATACTCTCCTTACTTAAAAAGGTTATAAATGCTCGCATCCTAAGAATGTGAAAATGCATGTTACTAAGACGACACCTTTATTGAGCATGGATCTTACTTTATTCAGCATTATCGTCTTAGGGAGAATGGAAGTGATGGTGAAGGGAATGTTCAAGATGTTCTTCTAGATGCTTGTGATGATTCTATAGTAGCTACGGGTAACTCCAACTAGAGTGATCTAAAGACAGGGGTTGTAGACTCATTCTCCTCATTGGCATGAAAAAGCTTACGACATGAATACCAGCATTGAACTTTGATGCAAACTCTAGAAAGAGGGATCAATCCGGATGCTATTCACTACAACATCCAAGTCCCTTCGTTATTATTGGTGATTCAAACTCTAATCTTAAAAGATCGGGAAAAAAGAGGTAAATGACCACAATGAAGATGTGGGTGCTCATGTGTTGATCATGTAAGTAGAATATTCAATCATACGAAGATGTTGGCGAAGGGATATAAAACCCCCTTAAGATATGATGAAGGTATCTGATGCTCTAATAACATATATGTTAGATTCCTTAGCAAAAATTATAAACGCTTTATCTCTGCACTTCTTGCTTTGGTGATTCCTTAGAATTTTGCTGAAGCTGAAACCGATCCTAGATGGGTTCAAGATATGCATGAAGAGATGATGGTCCTTGAAGGAAATTGTATGTGAGGCATTGTGGACATCCTGAATGGGGGAACATATGATTGATTTGAAGTGGAATCACACCGTAAAATACAAACCAAATAGACAAATAGAATAATACAAGGCCAAGCTTGTTGCAAGGGAGTAAGAGTGCAGCGGCACACAAGAGTGCAGAAGTAGCGAGAATGGGCGAGTGGAGGGCCACCTACGACGAGAGTTGGGCAGAGATTGCGTCAAGGGTGATCAGAGTGCCAATGTCAGGGAGAGTGAGAGCGAGGGTACAATTGGGTGTGCGATGAGCGTGGGGGAGGCCACCACCCTAGAGGGATCTGCGGATAAAAGGCAACAGAGCAGAGTCAGACTGCGGAAGGAGTGGTGGCGGAGACAGAAGGAAGATGAAGTGTCTTGATGTATCTGCTGCAGTAGCAGTAACCACCTATCGAAGGCCTGCGTGGCCTCGAAGGCTCTCTGCTTTTGTTGTGGCCTTGCTAGCCATCTTCAAAGAACTTACACGAGCAGACACGATGGCAATACACTGTTGTAAAAATTGGCCGACTAGGCCAATTAGTTGGCCCGACTAGTCGAGTCGGGGGGTAACCAACTCGACTAGGCCTAGTCTGCCATTAGTCGGTCACCCCGACTAGTCGGCCTAGTCGACTGACTACAAGGCTGACTTTTACGTAGAGAATTTTTTATTTTTATTTTTTTAAAGCAAGCTTATTCTAATATGCTTAATGTTATATCTAAATTCAATTACTTCTTTTATTTCATTATGATAGTATAGAAATTGTACAAATCAATGTAAATATATACGAATGTATGTATACAAAATGATTTATATATTTAAAATAAATAAATAATTCAAAACCGACTAGTGGCCGACTAAATCCGATTAGTCGCCCGATTGTCGATTAATCCTTAGTCAGTGACCTCACTGACCAAGTATCGACTACCGCTTTCTGCAACCTTGGTTATAGTAAGCGGGAGGTCCTATCGGAGGTACATTCGTAGTGTCCTCTTTCGAAGGAGTTCGTGGTGCTTTTCTCAGTCTTGTCTGAGGGAGCGTCAGCTGAGCATCCATTTGATGGCATGCTGATTGGTTAAGGTGACGAGAAGGCCATCCAAGCAACCCTTGAGGGAGCCACACTGGCAAGGGATGTTGGGAACGTGATTGATTTCCTCGAGCTCCCGGGGGGGGTCTATTGTGCATCAGAGGTCTATCTACCAAAGGGGTTGGGGAGGAGACCAGAGGGGCATTTGAGGATTTCTTGCTGTCTGAGGTGAGGGGCCGATGCCACTAGTGCAGACTGAGAACGATGGAAGGCGCTCTGGGCATGGTGGTGACACAATGGAAAATGAAAATAATCGGTGTCCCGGTTCGATGTCGGAGGTTAGCAATCATTCGTGTGGTGGTCCGACATGTCGCCAAGGTGGCTGAGATCTGCTCTTATGGGATTTGCCCTGGTGAGGAGGCAGAGGTCGTAGTCAAGATGAAGGGGATGAGACCCCCTTTTCTGGATAAAGCTTCCTTATGGGTTGGTCGGAGGCTCATCCCCATATGGCTCATCGTGCTAGAGGGGAAGCCAATCGTGGGTGCACACTAGAGATGTCAATGATGATGCATCCGCCGGTGGGTGGAGAAACGCCTACGGTAAGAGATTCAACACCATTGATTGCTGCAACAGCTAGATAGAAGCGTGCGACTGTCGAGAGATCTTCTCCAGAAGGTTTTTGACATCTCTACCGAATCACTTTCCCATTAAGGGGTGCCATTTCTTAGATCTTGGATCAAACCTGACACTTTTGGATCCTAAAACCAATCTGCATCCGAATCCTGATTGTAGAATCTATTGGAGCACCACTGATCTGAAGTGACGATACTAGATTTCCCCAATCGTATCACCCGATTCTCCAGACTTCTATTCTTTCGGTTGGGTATGTTGGATACGAGGTCATTGAACTCAAAGAATTCTTCGACTCGATGGAAGGTCTCCTCCCTGTGCTCGAGCAAATGGTAGAGGATGATGTTGGGGTGTCCTCTCTTTGGTGGGAGGAGTTACCCCACGGTTGATATCTTGGCCGAAGCTCCTATAACGGGTGGATCTGTAGGGTTAGGGGTCGAACCAACATCGTACCCCAAGGTGGTTGGTGAATTCTCTGATGGCGGCAAGGCTCCCCCTGAGAGCTCTCCCGAGGCTTTTCTGGGGTCATCGCTCTTGATTGATGATACGAGGCGACGTACAACGATGGCGGGGTCTATCCGGTGACATGTAAAGGTGCTTGGTGGTGTTGAATTTCTTAGAGCCAATAAGAGAGGCTCAAGCTCCAGAGGCGTCTATGCAGGCTCGAGGGAGAAATCCCAGCTGCGTCATTTCTCTCGTAAGCGGTACCGTGTTGATGCGTCTGATTGGGGGTCTATCAAGCTAGATTGTGTTCCAAAAGAGGAAGAGAACTCAAATGCTGAGGGCGGTAGTGGGAGGAATATCGAGGGCCATCTTTGAAGGGAGACATGTGCAGTGGTCGAATCCAGCACGCGACCACCTTCTGTGGTAGGAGAAGGCATGGACAGGGTGTTTGATCTTGAAGTTTCTCGTATGGTTGGGGTCGTAATGGCAAGTAATCTCCCCATCCCCCTCCCAATGAAATTCCTGACATGGAACGTGCGGGGGGCTGGGTCGATCGGACAAGCAATTGGCTATTACCTCTCTACTGGGATCATGGAATATTGATGTGGCTTGTCTGCGAGAAATTGAAATTGACTCTTGGGAACGCATGGGGTCGAACTTTAGGAAGTGGTTCCTCGGGGGTGTTTTAGTGGAGTGGAACGAGATCCTGTTCGATATGATTGACGAAGTCAAGATGGTGAACTTAGTCTTTATCCTTCTTGTATGCAAGGCTGAGCAATCGTACATTGCAGTCTCATCAGTTTATGGGATCTCGAGAGCATCGACAAGCGACGTTCTGTGGAGTGAGCTTAGAAGCATCTGAGACCGCTTCATGGATATCGCATGGATGGTAGGGGGAGATTTCAATGTCATGCCGTATGCAGATGGTGTGCAAGACCTTGGCTTTGGTCGCTTTGCAGATACAATTGAGGAGCTGAACTTGGAGGTCCTCGATGCTGTAAATTGCAACTTCATATGGAGGACCTCATCATCGAGATCACATTTTGACATGCTTCTGTTATCGATTGAGGCGTTGGACATGTTTTGCTTGATAGATGTTCGTTCGCTTCCTAAATCGAGATCGTACCACACCCTACTATATCTGGACTCATGCAATGATAGACTTCATCATCCTACTTCAGATACAAGAAAAGCTGGCTGTTGTAGGAAGGATTCTGTGATCTGGTTAGCTCGTTTTGGACGAGCATGGCAGTGGAGGGATTGACTACGATGACTTTAATGGCGAAGTTTACGACGTTGCGACGAAGGCTTCTCGAGTTTCGACACGTCACGAGTGCAGAATAAGGTTTGAGAAGGAGTCATGCTCACGAGGAGATGGTACGGTTAGACTCGTTTGAGTATGAGAGGAACCTAAACGTGTGAAACCATTAATCGAGGGGTGGTGCAAAAAATCTTGGAGGAGGACAAAAAGAGGGAGGTAGAATGGAGGCAGAGCCGCAGAGATCAAGGCAGAGGTGGTTAAAAGAGGGAAACACTAATATTGGATTTTTCCATAATGTGACGAATGACAGAACGAAGAACATGATCCACTCCATCGAGGTGGGGGTGAAGAAGTGCAAGGCAAGGTGGAGGTGGCCAGGGTGGTCATAGAGTATTTCAAGAACATGAGCAAGCAGGGTGAGAAGCATTTTTTAGGCAGATCAGACGCACTTACAAGACCTTTCGAGATTAGGGAGGTACGCGAAGCTTTGATTCGCACTGAACCCCGATGACTATCTCGGTCCGGACGAGTTCCCGATATCCTATAGAGAGTTCTGGGACCTTGAAGAAGAAGAAGTGATGGAGGTGATATTAGAGTTTATGGTGGGGAATAGGGGTATTGACATGTTCAATAGATCGTTTTTGTTCCTGCTTCCCAAAAAGGAGATGGCCACATGGATGGAGGAATACAGGCCTGTCGCCCTTTCCAACGCAATTTGCTTAATCATTGTTAAAGCGCTGGAGAATCGTATGAGAGGGGTGTTGAACAAGGTCATCTTACCGGTATAGAGTGCCTTCCTTCTTAGAAGGCAACTAATGGAGTACGTGGTCCTTGCCTCAGAGATTGTGGCAGATTGGCGTATAAATAAACCCAAAGGAGTGCTATGGAAGGTGGATTTCTCTAAGGCCTACGACTGCGTTGACTGGCGATTCATTTGGGCTTCGTTACATAGGCACGACTTTCCTGACAGGTGGATTACTTGTATAAAGAAATCTATTATGACCGCCTTGTACGTCATGTTGGTAAACGGGCAACCTAAGGGTGGTTACCTTCAACCGCAATGTGGGGTCCATCAGAGGTGTCAACTTGCAACACTCCTCTTTGTCCTTGTTGTTGACGCGTTGTCGGTCATGGTTGACCATGTTGTTTCTGGGGGCTTCTTCGGAAGGTTCTCAAAGGACAAGATGATGATTCCCATCTTGCAGTATGCAGATGATACAATCATATTTGTCGAGGGCGACCCATCCAATTGCCGCGGCCTCTTAGAAATGCTTGATCTCTTTGGGTCAGTTTCGGGGTTGAGGATCAACTGGGAGAAATCAGAGTTTGTCACTTTTTGGATGTTTGAAGAGGAGACGGGGGCATGTGATGATTGGTTGTGCTCTCCTCAGGGTCAGCTCCCGATACGCTATCTTGGGGTATCATTGTCGGCAAGTAGGATAAGGTGGTGGCTTCGTTATCAGTGATTAAGAAGGTGGAGCAAAGATTAGCTAGATGGAAATCTGCCTGCCTCTCCAAAGGCAGTAGACTGGTGCTTCTAAAAACCGTCCTCTCAGCAATGCTCATCATTTTCCTTTCTACTAGACTGCTCCCATCATATGTGCGAAAAAAATGGAGGGTATCATGCACAGATTCTTCTGGGCGACGGGTAGGAATTCTGGTGGGATCCTACTTGTTGATTAGAAGATAGTCACCTGCCAATGGGCAGAGGGGGTCTGGGCGTCCGTAGTCTGAAGGAGATGAACAAGGCCCTCCTCAACAGATGGGCGACTCGTATTTGGGGGGATTGTGGCAGCTTGGTCAGCACTATTATTCAGAGGATATGTATGACTGGAACCTCACTCCCCAACATCAGGGAGCCTAGGCCTTCACCCTCCTACTTATGGCGTGGCATTTGTAGGGTTGCTCTGGAGATCAGCCGGTTCCTGAGACTGGTGGTTGGCGACGACAGTGGCTTCAAATTCTAATTAGACCATTGGAGCAAGGGATGTCTGATGGCGCGCACTACTGAAATGGAGGCGTCGGTTGCTGAGATCTGGGATAGATACGCTTTTTCCTATGTTCATGTCTGAGCTTTCAGACCAACGTGTTGGAGAGTTGTCGATGCTGGATGATCTGGGAAATGTGACGGGACCCTCGGAAGGTAGAGACTGTTGGTGTTGGAGAGATGGACTCTTCACGGTGGAAAGGGCCCACAAAGCTCGGAGGGGTCATTTGACTTACGACCCAGGAGGATATGAGGCGGACTACAAAAGGATCTGGAAATGGATAATCCTGACTGGGGTGAATATATTTACGTGGTTTTGCAGAAGGAACAGAGTGTTGACTGGCGAACGACTGACGCGTCTCTTTACTGATTTTGTTCCAACCTACTCGAGGTGTCGTGAGGAAATCGAAGACATGGATCACCTCTTTTTCAAATGCATGTCATCTATGGAAATTTGGCCTATGTTTGGCGATCTGGCAATCCGTTGTCATGTGATGAATGGTTTTTGGGAGGACATTGGGGAAGGCTGGAGAGATACAGAAAATGAGCGATCTCGACACAACACTCATTTGGGCAATTTGGATGGCTAGAAATGGCATGGTATTTCGCGGGGACATGTGGTATTGGGAAAATGTTTCAGCTCATGCTAAGGTGTTGGTAGAGGGTTGGGATATGTAGCTTGCTTTCTGGTATGATGTGTGACTTGTAAAACTTGTAAATTTACTTTTCGGTGATATATGGTGAAGTTTTTGGGCGCACACCTATATGGTGTAGGCCCTTTTTCCTTTAAAAAAAGCTTGTTGCAAGGGGTTTCGGTAAAAAAAATATGAAATTGCCTACTTAGAGACTTACTGCTGTGGTAAAAATGAATACAACATGGATTGTTCTTTCTATTGCCACTCTCAAGGAATGGAAACTTCATCAAATAGAAGTTAAGAATGCCTTCTTAAATAGAGATCTCTTAGATGATATTTATATACATTTTCTATCCGGCAACATGATATTGTGTTAATTGACGAGACTAGAGATGGAGTAAATGAGAAGCTTGAGGTCAGGAGACATGAGTTGGAGACTAAAGGATTTCGTATAAGTAGGGCTAAGACGGAATATATGGAGTGCATCTTTGATGGAAGCAATGGTGAAGGAATCGAGGTGAAGATTGGTGACGATAACATTCAGAAGAGAGATTCCTTTAGATATCTGGGATCTATTCTGCAACATAATGGGGAAATTGATGGAGATGTTACTAATAGAATAAATGCAGGCTGGCTAAAGTGGAGAGGAGCCTCTGTTGTTCTCTGTGATAAGAAAATTCCTTTAAAGATTAAAGGAAAGTTTTACAAAGCAGCCGTGAGACCTGCTATGCTTTATGGATCTGAATGTTGGCCTGTGAACCATAGACATCTGCAGAGAATGAATGTAGCAGAAATGAAAATGCTAAGGTGGATGTGTGGACACACACGTAAAGATCGGATTCGGAATGATGCAATCAGAAAGAAAGTTGGTGTAGCTCCGATCGAGGATAAGATGCGAGAAAACCGCTTAAGATGGTTTGGACATTTGCAAAGAAGATCAATTGATGCACCAGTTAGGAGATGCGAGTGTTGGGATGTTGAGCCGGCTAAGAGAGGGCGAGGACGGCCCAAGAAGTGTTGGAAAGAGACCATACGAAAGGATCTTAGTTTTGTGGATATAAGCCCGGGATTGGCCCAAGATAGATCTGAATGGAGGCGAAGAATCCATGTAGCCGACCCTACTTAATTATGGGAAAAGGCTTTGTTGTTGTTATTGTTTCTATCCGGCAACGACAAGACCACGAAAATGTTGTAAATTGAAGAAAGGATTGCACCAACTAAAACAATATCCTTGGATATGGTTTGAGAGATTTAGATTGGTGATGATTAGATTGAGGCATCACCAAGGCAATGGTGTTCACACTCTATTTGTTAAGATGGGTAAAAATAAAACAACTCCTCTTCTTGTTTATGTTGATGACATGACTATCACATGGGACGATGAGGAACAGATAGCTAATCTGAAAGGAGAGATTGCTACGGTCTTGACCTCAAGGATCTTGGGAATCTTAAGTATTCTCCGGGTATTGAATTGGTACGGTTAAAGGAAATCCTTGTTCATTGTTAAAGAAAATATGCTCTGGATCTGTTGAAGGAAATTGTAAAGTTGAGATGTAAACCTACTCTTACGCCTATTGATGGGAGTCACAAGTTGAGCATCAAGAGTAGAAAGTAACTTGACTCGACTTCAAGAGTGAGTACTAGAGTTTTGTACGCAAGCTAATTTATCTTACTCTACTAAACCCGACAATAATGATGTTGTCAACGTGAAGAGCCAATTCATGCATGTTCCTACTGATATTCACATGAAGGTTGTAGAGTGTATACTCTGCTATGTGAAAAAAGATCTTTTGTTTTGGATTGAGTTAATTGGGTCGCTCAAAAAAATTGATTGTAGCAATTTGTCTTGGATTGAGTTAGTTGGGTCGACTCCTGATCTCACGGAATCCACTGAGTTGGATGGTTTGTCTTCTCGGTCGATGTGTCTTCCACGAATGGGGACGGCTTCGTGACCCCGATCGAGACCATGAAAGGCCATATCGAGATATATCGATGATATATCGGTATTGACTGGTGATCGATATATCATTCGATATGGCCAATATTTGGCCTTCGAAGGCCATTTTCTTCACCAAATCAGTTCGATAACGATGATTTTGCATTATATCGTATCGACACAGTACTGACATCGATACCGATACCAATATGGCCTTCCATGATCGAGACCAAATCTATGCTTTAAGGTGGCTGACAGTATGAGGTTCTACGTCCAGAAGAGGCCATGATTGGAGTCAGCTGGGGTAAGCACATCTTTGTCTGAAGTGGTTGACTCACGACCACCTTGCACAACATTGTTTTTGGAGGCTATTCCGAAAGATGTGGGTGTAATCTTGAAGTAGGGGAAGAAAGTGCTATTGCAATGAAGATTCTATTCTTGAATGTGAGGGGTTTGGGTGACTTGGAGAAATGTACATCGATCAAAATACTTTTGTCGGAGTGGTGTATCGATGTCGCCTTCTTACATGAGACCAAGTTGTAGGACTAGTTCGGGTACTGTTGGGTTTCCTTTGGGGGAGCTCATCCTTCAGAGTTCAGGGCATTACCATATGTGGGTGGTGCAAGCAGTCTTCTGGTGGCGTGGAACACTTCCTGCTTAGGAATAGGACATCAAGCCTTTGTACTCTCCTCTCCAGCGTATACGGACCTAACGACTCGAGGAATCACAACCAACTCTGGGCGGATTTGCGGGCAGTAAGATTGTCTTACCCTACGGAGTTGTGGCTTGTTGGGAGAGATTTCAACATCACCTTTTTGGATTCAGATTGCCCTCTATTACGGGGTGACCAGGATATCGATTCTTAGGAGTTTGCTGATATGGTGGGTGACCTCCAGGTGGATGTTTGGATGCCGTCTGTTGCCGGTACACTTGATGTAGTATGAGGTCGAGATCTAGGATTGGCCGCTTCCTTGGCTCGATGGAACTCATGTCCGCCTTCCTATTGGATGGTGTTTTTGTTCTCCCTCGCTACAGGTTGCCACACCCTGATTGCGTGGGTGTCATGGGAGAACTCTATTCCCACTTTTTTCTTCATATTCGAGAAGGCATGGCTTCTTGAGGATGGGTTCAGGGCCTTAGCGGAGTAACTTTTGGGGTCGCAGGTGGTGAGTGGTTCAACTACCGTATGCTTGTTCTGAAAGCTGGTGGAACTGAGGAAGATGTTTTGTTGCTACCAGAAGGTCGTGTGAAAGAGTCGTATCGCCCGACGGTCGGAAGCGCAGAAGGTGGTGTCAGAGTTGGATCGTGTCGAGGAGGATAAGGACCTTTCTTCGTTAGAGTTGATGGAAATGGAAGCTGTGCAACACATTCTTCTCGAGGAGGACAAAAAACAGAAGGTGGAGTGGATGCAGAGATCCAGGTAGAAGTGGATCAAGGAGGGGGATGTGAACACACAGTTCTTCCATGCAAATTGGAACCTAATTCAGAACCTTAGTGTTGAGGGGACTTTGGTTGAGGGTGATTGCGAGGTTGGCATGGCGGTTGTGGGGTGCTTATGGCATATGTCTCACAAGGCTTCGAATAGGGGTTGGCGATGGTTGGGCAGTGGAGCCTCGGTTCTTTCACCCACCTAGCAGGATGCGCTCACTAGGGACATTCATTTGGACGAGCTGAAAACATCAATGTGGGAGATGAACGCTGATGGAGCACATGGATCGGATGGCTTTTCGACTTTATTTTTATGGAGTTCTGGAATGTAGTGCAGTTAAAACTTTTGGTAGTGGTGCAAGAATTTGCTGTGGGGAATCGAGGTTTTGACAGATTGAACAAGGCTCTTCTGTTCCTTTTGCCTAAGAAAGAGGGGATAGCAGAATTGAGGTTTTCTATCCCATCACACTCTCTAATGTGGTTTATCTCATTTGGGTAACGTCCTTGAGGATCTGATTACTTCTACTCAGATACCTTTATTTAAGACTGCCTCATGATGGATAGTGTGGTTATGGCATCAAAGATGCTTGGGGATTGGGAGAACATGTGGGGTGAAGGGAGTCTGTTGGAAGGTCGATTTCTCTAAGGCATACGACTATCTTGATTGGGCCTTTCTGTGGTCAGTGTTGGCGAAGCACGGTTTTCTTGAGAGGTGTGTCACTACGTCTTCCTTGATGGTCCTGGTCAATGGACGCCCTGTGGGGGGTTTCTTCCAGCTACAAAGGGGAGTTCGATAGTATTGCTCTTCAACACCATTGCTTTTTGTGATTGTGACGGATGTTCTTGCCATTATGACCAACCAGGGAGTTCTTTACGAGAGGATGATGAGGTTTTCTAGTGGAGATCTCTCCATCCCTCTGCTGCAGTATGCAGATGACACCCTCTTCTTCATTTAGGGGGTGATGGGGATATTAGGGTCATGAGTACAATGCTAGACATTTTCGGTGAACTTTCGATTTTAAAGGTAAACAGAATGAAGTCTGTTTTCGTACCTTTTGGAGTGAAGGTCTCGGAGGTTGAGGAGTGCTCTAATATCTTACAGACTCCATTCGGATCTTTATCTATATGTTATTGTGGCCTTCCGTTGACTTGCAAGCACCTGAAGCAGTCCAACTGGCTTCCGGTTTTGGAGGAGGTGGCGAGGAAACAGGTAGGGTGGAAGTTTTCCTATCTTTCTCGTTGGGGGGGGGGGGCTTGTGCTCCTATAGACGATTCTGGAGACCATCCCTATCTTATTCATCTCTTAGAGGATTCTGTCGGTGGGGATCAAGGCCCTAAATGTCGGTTTAGGTCACCATTCGGTATCGACCAAAACAGAATTTCGGTGGAATTTCGACCGGAATTTCGGTCATTTTTTGTACTAGGACCCCCATATTTCGGTCATTTCGGTTGAATTTCGATTTCGACTGGATATCGATATTCGACCGAAATTCGACCGAATTTTGCTGAAATTTGAGGCCATAGTGGGGATTCGGAATTGTTTAGAGTCATGCATGCGGCGATTCTTCTGGAGCCCTTCCAATGGGCACTCAAGAGGGATGCACCTGGTGAATTGGGAGACAGTTACCATGGAGAAAGAACAATAGTAGTTCAACGTCCTCAAATTGGAGGAAATAAATAAGGCTTTGATGCTTAAAGTGGGTGGCGTGACTCTGGGGCAGTGGCGAAGACCTCACATACAAGCTTCTTTGGGACATCCATGGCATTCGGGTAATCGGGATCGACCTTTCACAGAGGTCTTGCCCCACTGGCCCCACTTTGCATTCTAGAAGGGGATCTGCTCTGTTCTGCCAAAGGTACATGTGCAGATGCGTCCGGTTGTGGTTGACGGCAAATCCTTCCTATTCTGGAAGGATGATTGGTACGACGAAGGTTACTTTAAAGACCTTTTCTTTAGGCGTTTTGCTCTAGCTTGGGATCATAAGATGTGTGTAAGAGATGCTTGGGTGGATGAGCAATAGATGCCATCATTCTCCTCTCCTCTCTCGGAGCAGCGATTCATATACTTGCTACTGATTTTGGAGCATTTGACATCCTTCGCGGGACTTCTGAACAGGTGGGATCATTCGATCTGGAGGGATGGGGGCTTCTTAGTTAGGAAGGCTTACAAGGCGCTTACAGGAGCTTAGGAGGGAATCAAGGGAGAAAGAGAAAGAGGATGCATGTTGATTTGGACGCTGAGGGAACCGTTGAAGATAAAAGTCTTCCTTTGGATTCAACGGTTGGGTCGTGTTCTGACTAAGGCTAGAAGAGCCGCCTTCCTCCAGGGAGGTGGCACCTTATGCGCTGTGTGCATGTTAAGTAAGTGTCTATGCCTAGCTTGAGGGGAAGTGTCTTGAGGAGAAGTGTTAAGTTGTTTATCTTCTGGCCTTATGGGTAAATGGATCATCTGTAGAGGATCCATTACCCCCTTTTTTAGGATCTATAAAAGAGAGTAGAAAAAGTCCCTGGTTGCTGTGAGCAACACGAATGATTCCTCCATGATTTTTCCTTCGGTCATAGAGGGTTTCCACGTTAACCGTCATCTCTTTGTATGCTTGTCTCTACAAAAATGGTAAAATACATGCTACACCTTTCTTTCTAAAGGCTCCTAGACCTAATAAAAACTGTCTGTCCATGTTAACTGTCATCTCTAATGCTAATTTCTCATGTTTTTCTGCCCCAATGTAATATAATTAATCAGTCATGTTTTTGATTTGTTTTGACAACTAGTATATGACAGGAACAAGATGGTTGTTAAGGCTCTTCAAAATGTTGCCGATCCGTCAAAGTCTGAGGTTGGGGAGATTGATACAAGAGCACCATTTAAGTCTGTCAAAGCAGCTGTTAGCATGTTTGGAGAAAGTTCATCTTCGCCCGAGAGACCTACTGTAATTGTTAGGAAGCCAAAGCCACAACCTCCGGAGGTATAATGAATGTCTTCAGACACGATTTTGTAACTTGTTGGTTTATTACCAAGAGGTATTTTTTTACTTGAATAGCAACTTCTAAATCAACTGAAAATGATCTGTATATAGTATTAAGAAGAGAGATAATACTACAGTAGAGAGAGAGCGTTAATTGAATTCATAATATTATCACTAGAACAAATGCATTGTAGGGTTGGGAAGTCAATCCTTGCTCTTGTGCAAATCCACCACAGGTAAGGGAACTGACCTACTCTTGTGCAAGTCCACCTTAAGCGAGATAACGCATCTCTGATGTAAAAAAAGAGATTTCAACTTGTGCCCATCTGCACGGCAGGCGCACATGCCACCACAATATGCAAACAAAGACAAATGGATATTACTATTGGAGATGACAAATCCATGTAACCAACATAAGTTGATGTAGGGGAAGTGTTTATTTTGGTAAGACAGTCTCATATTTGACTACTTATCCTTGTAATATTATGGCTATATGCCTTGTACTTGTAATCTTGTGAATTAACGAAGAAGTTTTTCGGGAGCACCTTATCGGTTGACCCACTTTTCTCTTTTCATTTTTAAAAATAACAGACTTTGTTAAAGAGCATTTGAGTTTTCACCAAAAATCATGTCCATGAACTAATTGGAAAACTCCATCTTCGTAGACTATATGGGAAGTTATAAGAGAAAATATGTAGGGGAAATTTATTTTGGTAAGACAGCCTCATATTTTAAAAACAGTTTAGAACATGCTAGCCATCTGGCAGACTCCTGTTCCTTGTAGTATTATGGCTATATGCCTTGTACTTGCAATCTTGTGAATTAATGAAGATGTTTTTAGGCAAGCACCTTATCGGTTACCCACTTTTTTCTTTTCATTTTTTAAAAATAACAGACTTTGTTTTAGAGCATTTGAGTATTCAACAGAAATCATGTCCATGAACTAATTGGAAAACTCCATCTTCGTAGACTATATGGGAAGTTATAAGAGAAAATATACATCAATTCATTCTCAAGTTTTGCCTTAATTTATTCATATTCCTGTAGCCATTTTTCATCAATACAATAATCATTTGATATAGTGTGAGTGGAAGGGAGAAGGGTGGTGGAGAGTGTGGGGGAGCTTAATGGAAGCGGGGAGATGTGGGAGGGAGAAGGTAAAGCAGCAAGGAGGGAAGTGGGAAGGGCATGACGACTCCTTTTTGGGGCTGTGATAGGGACTCCTTTTTGGGGCTGTGATAGGGGTGATGTGTGGGTGGAAGTCCATTAAAGGAGGTACGAGGGGGTACTCTTCATCTCTTACGGATGTAGTGGGGGCTTGGTTGGTGCTCATCTCGATGTGTTGTGTGCGTACCAATATCTTCATTGACAGGACAAGGGGCATATGACTCGATGATGTCGTATCTCGGTTGTATGCTTTCGCTGCGGGAAGTTTGGAAATTGACAGACTTCGTGTTTGATGGGAAGAGCTTGTTGTTTCCATTTGACTGCCTATGGGTATGGGGATGCTCCTCGCACTCCAATTAACAGGGTCTTGATGGGAAAATGCTCGAATGAGGACGAATGTTTATGGATTGCAATGCTGACGATTGGGATCTGTCTGGGCACTATTGTGGAGGTTGTCAGGCATTTTTGGCGATATTTTTGGTTTCTTAATGGGGAGGGTCTCTTTCAACCTTCGTGTTTCGAATTGGCTACTGTTGGGAAAAATGAGCAAGTTGTTTATTCCATGAACCCTAGGCTCTCTTATATAGGAGAGTAGCCTATGGGTAAATTACATAAAGCATACTATGAAGAAAACAAAATAGAGAAAAGTACAGATACTACTATTATTGTATATGTTAACACTCCCCCTCAAGATGGAGCATAGATATCAATCATGCTCAGCTTGGAAGCACACTTCTGAAATGGACCTCGTAGCAATGCCTTGGTGAATATATCTGCAGTCTGATTCTCTGAGGTAACATGAGATGTAGCAATGAATCCTTTCTGAATCATATCACGTATGAAGTGACAATCCACCTCAATATGCTTGGTCCGCTCATGGAATGCAGGATTGTTTGCAATAAACAAAGCAGCCTGATTATCACATTCCAAGTTCATAGGAAGTGGTACATCTAAACATAGATCTGTAAGCACAACTTTCACCCACATCATCTCTGTAGTAGCCTGGGCCATAGCCCTATATTCGGATTCAGCACTAGATCTAGCTACCACATTTTGTTTCTTACTCCTCCATGAGACTAGGGCATCTCCAACATAGACAGCATATCCTAAGGTGGAATTCCTATCCTTGGGACATCCTGCATAGTCTGCATCTGCACATGCTGAGATAGAAATCCCCTTTCCTTTCTTGAATAGCAGACCTGCACCTGGAGACGATTTGAGATATCTAAGTATCATATGTATTGCATCCATATGCACCTGGCGTGGTTGCTCCATGAACTGGCTCACACGGCTCACTGCAAATAATATATCTGGTCTAGTGATCGTGACATACAACAGTTTGCCTACCAGTTCTCTATATCTTCTCCTGTCCACCTCCTCTGTGTTATCTTCATAAAGCTTCATGCTGTGGTCCATTGGTGTCGTAGCAGGTCGACACTCAAGCATACCTGTTTCACTCAACAGATCTGTAACATATTTCCTTTGTGACATGACTAGCCCCTAGGAATTTCTGGCAAATTCAAGCCCCAGAAAGTATCTAAGGACCCCAAGATCCTTAATGACAAACTCACTACCCAGCATTTCTTTCGCCTGCCTTATGCCCTGCTCATCATCTCCTGTAATCAAGATGTCATCAACATAAACCATAATGACAATGATACCTCTCACTGTTTTCTGTACAAACAAGGAATGATCAGCATTGGAGCGTTTGTATCCTTGTTTCTCGAAGAGATCCGAGAGCTTCTGAAACCATGCTCTGGGGCTCTGCTTAAGGCCATAGATAGCCTTATGCAACCTGCATACCTTGGAGCACTCCCCCTCAACAGCAAAACCAGATGGCTGTTGCATATACACCTCTTCCTGCAAATCTCCATATAGAAATGCATTCTTCACGTCCAATTGATGGAGCGGCCAGTCTCGAGCAACTGCAACTGACAACAAGATCCTTAGGGTGGAATGACGTGCCACAGGCGAGAATGTGTCAAGATAATCCACCCCATATGTTTGTGTGAAGCCACGTGCCACCAGACGTGCCTTGTACCTGTCAATAGAGCCATCTGCATTTTGCTTCACTGTGAACACCCACTTGCAGCTCACTGGGTTCACATCTGGAGGTATAGAAACCAAAGTCCAAGTTCCTATGGACTGAAGTGCGGCCATTTCTTCTTCCATTGCAAGCCGCCATCTACTATCCTGCAGAGCCTCATGATGATTCCGTGGAATATCTATGGCTGAAAGTGTCATAGCAAACGACCTGAAGTCTCCAGATAGCCGTTCAAAAGATACAGAGGCTGATAATGGATATTTGGCACAACTCCTCGTCGACTTCCGTAAAGCAATGGGAATATCCAAATCAGTTGTAGGCTCATCTGGCTCCTGCAACACATCCTGCTCAGAAATGTCGTCAGATCCATCAACATTAATATTCTCATTACATACCATAGGCGAGCTAGTGGACGAGTCATGACCATGAGTTGGTGGAGGAAGCCTGCGGGTATAATGGAACGAGAACGGTGAGATAGGCTGTTGTGGTGGTGGTGGTGGTGGTGGTGTTGATGATGGCATCTGAGGTGGTAGTGGTGTCATGTATATGGCATCAGGTGGTATAGGTGGAAGCTGTTTGTCTCCAGATGCTGAAAAATACATAACATATTCAAAAAATGTAACATCTGCACTGATCATATACCGCCGACGCAAAGGATCAAAGCACGTGTACCCCTTTTGAGTTATGGAGTACCCAACAAAGACACACTTGACAGCCCTAGGAGAGAGCTTGTCAGTACCCGGCGACAACTGATGGACAAACACAACCGACCCAAACACACGAGGAGTGAGAGTGAACAGATCCTTGTCAGGATAAATAAGTGAGAACGGAATCTGTTCATTCAAGACAGACGAAGGCATACGATTAATTAGGTAACATGCAATAAGAACTGCATCACCCCAGGCATGACTCTGTATAAGTAGAGATCTAGTGACATCAAGAAGGTGACGGTGTTTTCTTTCAGCAATCCCATTCTGTTGAGATGTATGAGCACAAGATGTTTGGTGAATAATTCCTTTTGATGAGTAGTAATTGGCAAGAAAATTAGTGCACAATTCTAAAGCATTGTCACTTCTCACAATTTTCACAGATGTAGAAAAAACATTTTGTATTTCATTCAGAAATGGATAATTATATTTCCGGCTTCAGATTTATTTTTCATCAGAAACACCCATGACACTCTAGAAAAATCATCCACAAATACAATATAAAATCTGTGTCCCTGATGATCAGGTACACGACTCGGACCCCAGACATCAACATGAAATAACTCAAACTTGGAGGTACTACTCCGACTAGGACGACTGGGAAAAGACGACCTGTGATGCTTTCCCAACTGACATGCCTCACACTGAACAGATGTGTGAGGAAGACTATAAGGCAATACTTGACGCAACTTCTGAAGCGGTAAATGACCAAAATGCAGATGCCACAGTAAAGGAGATACTTGGCCAGAAGGAGAGGATGTGGTTCTAGCAAATGGGGTCTGATTCAGGCGGTAGAGGCCTCCTTGCTCATAGCCACGACCAATCACGTTGCCCGTATGGATGTCCTGAAAAATCAAAGAAGATGGATCAAAAATTGCCCGACAATGGAGATCCTTCGTAATCTGACTAATGGACAATAGATTCATTGAAAAATCAGGTGCATGTAGCACATTCTTGAGCTGCATAGACGATGTCAGTCTAATCTCCCCCTGACCAGTGATGGGGGAATGTGTGCCATTTGCAATGACTACTGTCCGTCCTGGAGGGATCTGAGTGTATCCTGTAAGTAGACTCTGGTCGCCACATAGGTGATGTGTAGCGCCTGAGTCCATAATCCATGGCAATGTATCAGAACTACTACTGTGAAGTGCAAGTATACTACCTGAAGCACTGGTAGACGCGGAGGTAGAAGCAGCAGCATCAGAATGACTCTCTGTAGTCGGTGCTGGACCAGATGGTGGGATAATGCCCCTCAGACGGGCAACTAGATCATCAAATCGTTGATCCAAGGTAGCAGCAGATGGGGGCTCTATCTGCTCAGCAGCTCATGCGGATGCAGGAAATCCATGCTTTGAATAGCATGTATCTTCATTATGTCCAATTCGGTGGCAGTAGGTGCATGTTGGCCTAGTGCGGCCACCCCTCCCACGGGGTCCACGTCCACGACCCTGGTAATGAGAACCACGACCTCTGTTTGTTGCCATGGCTGAAGAATTCTGACTTGCAGCAGTTGAGGGAACTGTAATCCGACTCAGTCTATGGAAGGCTTCCTCCATTGGAGGAATTGTAGAGTCGGCCAAAATCTGTGATCGTGCTGCCTCGTACTCAGGATCAAGTGCTGCTAGGAATACTCCCACCATAGTAGCATTCCTATATGTCTTCTGCTGTTCTGGCGTGGCTGTCAAGGGCATGAAGCTATATAGCTTCTCGAACATCCCTCTCAGTGACGTATAGAGAGAATGTAGGGGGCGACCATTCTGCTTGATGGTGAAGATATCATGCTAAAGTTGCAGAATCTGTCTCGTTCTTTGCCTGGGAATATGTAGCCGCCAGAATGTCCCACATATCCTTCGCTGTAGGTTGATGGAGGATGTCATTGGCAATCTCAATTACCAACATGCCAGATAGCCAAACTTTGGCGTATGCGTCATCAGCCTCCCAGGAGGCATAGGTTCCAGTCTTCTCAGCAGGCTCTGGTTCGGTAAGAATGTGCTTCTTACCCGTAGACTTCATCATACTCATGAACTGCATTGCCCACAGTTCATAGTTGGTACCGTCCATCTTGACAATAGGCGTTGGACCACGGAATGCGCCAGTAGATGGGATATCTGCCTTGCTCTCCGACATATTGAAAATGAAGACTGGAACGATTGACAAACAATGAGATTTGTCTACAACGACATAAATGGGTTTAGTTGCACGTGTAGACCTCACGCAACTAAACCCATGATGATGTTCTGGGTCTTAGGTCTGGAAACCGTGCACCCGTACAGGAGCTACAGGACTTAGGGCACTGGAAGCGCACTGGATCACTTGTGCTGGACACTTGGTGCGCGGAACACGCGCACTGGGTGCACTGGATGTGCGCACTGCTCACGCACGTAGAGGATTACACGCGCACGCCCAGCCTTGCGCAGATGATGCGCAGCCGCACGTTGGAAGGTGCGCGATCAGGCGCTGGAGAGGCGCGATAAGGCGCTGGAGAAGCGCAGGTCACGCGCGATGACGCACAAGGGGTGCGCACGCGCAGGAGGTGCGCAGATCACGCGGCAGCGCGCGTCGGAGATGCGCACAGCGCCGATCGAAGAACGCCTGAGATGCGCAGGAGAAGGGCGGCGATCCGAGGAGAAGGGCGGCGCTGATCGGAGGAGGAGCACCCGAGGAGAAAGGCGGCGCCGATCTGCAGAGAAGAGAGAGAGAGAGAGAGGGCCGGCGGGTGTGGTGGGTAGGGTTAGGGTTTCGAGAACTCCGGTCTAGGACCGTCGCTCTGATACCATGTTGGGAAAAATGAGCAAGTTGTTTATTCCATGAACCCTAGGCTCTCTTATATAGGAGAGTAGCCTATGGGTAAATTACATAAAGCATACTATGAAGAAAAACAAAATAGAGAAAAGTTCAGATACTACTATTATTGTATACGTTAACAGCTACTTAGGCCCGTAGCTTTGCTGTCGTATGCCCTATGCATGAGAAGATCATTAGGTTTGACATATTGGAGGATGAAACAATCCTAAGAAAGTGGCAAGTTAGTGGAAAGTATGTTACAACGGTTGAGGAGAAAACAAAAGTAGTTTATTGTCTAATCCTAGAGCTCTCGTATATAGGAGAAAAGCTCTATGGGTAAATTACATAAATAGGACAATAGAAATAAACAAGATAGAAAGAACGACAAGATAACACAAATATCTTAACACTCCCCCTCAAGCTGGAGCATTTATATCTATCATGCTCAGCTTGGAACAATAATGATGAAAAGGACCTCTAGCCAAAGCCTTAGCAAACATGTCTGCAATCTGATCTCCTGACGCAACGTAAGATGTTGAAATAAGCCCCTTTTGGATCAAATCACGAGTGTAGTGACAGTCTACCTCGATGTGCTTTGTCCTTTCATGAAATGCTGGATTATTAACTATAAATAAAGCTGCCTGATTATCACATTTGAGCTGCATAGGAAGAGATACTTCAATCATTAAATCGGTTAGGACATATTTGACCCACATCATCTCAGTACTACCTTGGGCCATTGCCCTATATTCTGATTCTGCACTGGATCGAGCAACAACAGTTTGTTTCTTACCCTTCCATGAGACTACTGAGCTGCCAACAAACACAATAAAGCCTGAAGCAGACTTCCTGTCATTAGAACATCCAGCATAATCGGCATTTACACACCATGTAACTGAGAGAGACGTATCTCTTCTAAACAGAAGACCTGCACCTGGAGATGACTTCGAGTATCTCAGAATCATGAATACTGCAGCCATGTACGCCTGCCTGGGTTGCTCCATGAACCGACATACTTTACTCACAACAAAAGATATATCAGGCATGGTAATAGTAATATACAATAATTTCCCTACCAGTTCTCTGTAGCGTCTCTTGTTCACCTCCTCAGATCCGTCATCATGAAGCTTCACATTAGGATCCATCGGGGTGGTAGCTGGTCTACATCTTGTCATTCCTGTCTCAGATAGAAGATCAGTAACATACTTCCTTTGTGTCATAACCATACCCTGCTGATTTTATGCAAATTCCAGTCCAAGGAAGTAACGAAGCGTACTCAGGTCCTTGGTAACAAACTAAAGTCCAAGGAAATCCTTTGTTGCTTGAATTCCTTGTGTATCACTGCCAGTGATAACAATATCATCAACATAAACCAAGATGACCACAGTACCTCGCTGCCCGCTGATCTCTCTTTACAAAGAGAGTATGACTTGCAGTAGATCCGACAAACCCTTCTGTTCAATCAATTCTGAGAGTTTCTGAAAACATGCCATCGGACTCTGCTTAAAGCCATATATAGCCTTATGAAGAAGACACACCATACTGGATTCCCCCTCAGCAGCAAACCCAGGTGGCTGTTGTATGTAGATCTCTTCCTGCAAATCACCATACAAGAAAACATTCTTGACATCCAACTGGAAAAGTGGCCAATCACGGATCACAACAACAGTAATAAGAATCCGCAAGGTAGAGTGACGCGCCACAGGAGAAAACGTGTCATGACAGTCCACCCCATATGTCTGGGTGAACACACGAACAACCAACCTGGCCTTGTATCGGTCCACTGACCATCAGCGTGTTGCTTCACAATAAAAACCCATTTGCTACTGACAACAGACGCACCTGGTGGAGGGTTGATGACACTCCACGTACCTCGCAATCGTAATGCCGCCATCTCTTCCTCCATTGCTAAACGCCACTGACTGCTCTGCAGGGCAACCTGATACAACCGTGGTAACTGTACAGCTGACAAGCCCACAACAAAGTGCTGAAACTCCTTGGACAGATGCTCCAAGGAAACATGAGAACCAAAGTCCACCTCATATTTGGGGTTCATCGTACGTTCACGCTTCTACCTTCGAAGTGCAATAGGGATATCCACATCATCACAAGAATAGTAGAGATATCATCTGCACCATGTACCTCATTCCGTGCATGCAAGTCACCCTTGCCATTAGAAGAACTCAAATGCTCAGGACATACCTCAGGTGTGCTGGATGATGGAGGAGGCGCATGAGCATGAGGCCTTCGCTGGTAAACCCAAGGAAAGAAAGTAGGAGACGGTGGTGGTGGTGGTATTGGTGGTGGTCGCTGGTAGACCTTTAGTGGCTAGGGTGTTTTAGATGAACACATCACACCCTAGAGGTCCAAAGGAGGACCTAACTCAAGATCAAATGTGAGACGGAGAATATGCGAGGCTGTGACAGCCCTAGAGGGACAGCGGCGTCACCCCGCGCGTGAAGAGGCTTGCACGAGGAGCGGCAGCCTAAAGGAGGCTCGCGTGTTAGGCGGTGGCGAGGTGGCACCGGCGTCACAGAGGCCCGTGCGTGAGGCGATGCCGATGTAAGGAGGGGGCAAGGCAGCGCCGACGTGAGGAGGGGGGGTTCTGGGTGGGGGAAGAGCTAGGGTTAGGTTACATGCTCTGATATAGGATCGTCGCTCTGATACCATGTTGAGGGAGTTAATTGTCTAACCCTAGAGCTTTCTTATATAGGAGAAAAGCTATGGGTAAATTACATAGACAGGACAATAGAAATAAATCTGATAGAAAGAGCGACAAGATAACACAAATATCTTAACAACAACAAAAGAGAGATGGTGGAGGACATGAAATGTGAGATGGAATGGAATCAGAGGTTGCGTCTTACCTGGATGAGTGAAGTAGATGCAAACACAAAGTTCGTCCATATTAAGGCTAGTGGGAGACAGAATGAATCTCATTCATTCCAAAACTATTACAGATGTTCAAGTTTAGGGTGATCACGAGCTCAAGAAGACAATAATAGGTTACTTATGTAAGTTGAATAAATGTGTTAGAGTTGATGGCTGGTGCTGGCTAGGTTTGGGGGTGAGAAGATTGTTGTAAGGGTATGTTAAGGGTCATGTGCATGAGTTTGGTTCCCAAGAGGTATATACTATAGTTGTTGGGAAAAAGATGAAAATTGTTTATTCTTGAGAACCCTAACCTCTCTTATATAGAGGAGAGACCTATGGGTAAACTACATAAGACAAACACAAGTAAAGATAGATAAAGAAACAATACACCAAACACAAATATATCTTTACACTCCCCCTCAAGATGGAGCATAGATGTCAATCATGCTCAACTTGGATGAACACTCTGAGCAAAGCCTTGGTAAAGATGTCTTTTGTTTGATCTCATGAACTGACATGAGAGGTAGAGATAAAACTTTTCTGGATCATGTCTTGTGTATAGTGGCAGTCCACCTTAATATGTTTAGTTCTCTCATGAAATGTAGGGTTGTTAGCTTTTAGCAATGAATAGAGCGGCCTGATTAGCATATTGAAACTGCATAGGAAGATGAATGTCTATATGTAAATCTGCTAGTACTGCTTGAACCCACATCATCTATGTGCTCACTTGTGCCATAGCCCTATATTCAGATTCAACAATTGATCTAGCAACCACAGTTTGCTTCTTACTCTTCCAAGTAACAATAGAGCTGCCAACAAATATAACAAAGGTCGAAGTGGACTTTCTGTCCTTGAGACATCCCGTATAGTCTAGATCTGCACATGTTGAAATTGTAGTATTTGCTCCTTTCCTGAATAACAATCCCACACTCGGAGATAACTTTATGTATCTCAGTATCATATATATAACATCGATGTGTACCTGTCAGGGTTGCTCCATGAACTGACTCACCCGACTAACTGCAAAGGAGATATCAGGTCTAGTGATAGTAACATAGAGAAGCTTTCCCACTAATTCTCTATATCTTCTCTTGCCTGCCTCATTTGTATCATCACCATATAATCTCATATACCCAACCATGCATGTCTCAACAAGCATGTCTATGGCATACTTCCTTTGGGTCATCACAAGACCCTGCTGATTCCTGGAAAATTCTAACCCCGAGAAATACCTTAGGTGGTGTTCGGTTGGGGGGTTACCCCCCACTTTGGGTGGGTAACCCCCTAAAACCCACACCTTTAACCCACTTGTGGGCCCCACTCCTTTCCCATAAAAAAATATATATTATACCATCATATCATCTAAAAATCATAAAATACTCAACTTCTACTCACTATTCCAAACTCCAATACAATCACATCACAACAACCACCCACTTTTTCAAATTTCAATACAATCATATCATAATAACTACCCACTTTTTCAAATTCCAATACAATCACATCACACAAACCCTCCCCAACCCTTAACCCACCAACCAAACACACTAACAAAAAAATGGGTTATCCACCCCAGGATAACCCACCAACCAAACACACCCTTAGGGTTTCAGGATCCTTGGTGACAAACTAACGTATCGGAAACTTCTTTGCTCTTTTTATCCCATGCACATCATCTCATGTAATAAGTATGTCATCAACATAGATCATGATAATGACTGTACATGTTGGTGTTCTATGTACAAATAGTGAATAGTCTGCATTTGACCTTTTAAATCCTTGCTTTTCAATGAAATCCGAGAGATTCTAAAACCATGCCCTCGGGCTCTGCTTCATGCTATATATTGCCTTGTAAATTATGCAAACCTGTTGACACTCCCCCTAGCAGCAAACCCCAGAGGTTGCTGCATGTAGACTTCTTCTTGGAGATCACCATACAAGAATGCATTTTTAACATCAAGCTGAAATAAAGTCCAATAATGTACCACTGCAACTAAAAGAAGAACTCATAGAGTAGAGTGGTGAGCTACCGGTGAAAAGGTGTCCAGGTAATCTACTCCATACGTCTGAGTGAATCATCGTACAACCAATCGGTCCTTGTAAAAATCAATGCTCCCGTGATCCCATCTGCATTATGTTTCACTATAAACAACCATTCACAACTAACAATAGATGCCTTATTGGGAACATGAACCAAGCTCCAGGTACCACGTGACTATAGGGCATCCATCTCCTCTTCCATAGCTGGTCCACTGACTATCTTTTAAAGCATCCTGGTAAGTACGTGGTATTGCCGTGACAGATAGTGCAGTAGCAAACCTTCTGAACTCTCCTGTCAAGCGATCAAAGGAGACCTGGGAAGCCATTGGATATATGGCACGTGTACGCTTCTATTTTCGAATAGCAATAGGAACATCTAGGTCATTAGAATCTCCTTAAACTGAGTGTTAGCCCCCTACAACATTTCCTACGCAGACACGTCTCAAGACCCATCGCTAGAAACCTTGTAGTCAGAGCATACCTGGGGCATGCTGGATGATGGGTGTAAACCTTGAACAACAGAAGGTCGACGTTCATAGTACCATGCAAATGGTGGAACAACATGCACAGGTGGTGGTATAGTAAGAGGTGATGGTGGTGGAGGAGGTGTTGGTGGTTGGGGTGGAACAACTGGCAAATGGTGGAACAACATGCACAGGTGGTGGTATAGTAAGAGGTGATGGTGGTGGAGGAGGTGTTGGTGGTTGGGGTGGAACAACTGGCACATGGAAGGATGGTGATGGACTCGTAGGAGGAGGTGGCATATAGACCTCATCATCTGAATCTGATGAAGTCAACCTATCACTTGTAGGAGAAAAATACATCTCCGACTCAAAAAATGTAACATCAGCACTAACATAATATTTTATGCGCAAAGGATCTTATCATATATATCCTTTTTTGTGTCATGGAGTACCTACCAAAAACATATTTGACATCTCTAAGAGAGGGCTTGTCTAGAACTGGAGACAACGGGTGGACAAACGCGATCGAGCTGAAAATACGAGGAGTAAGTGAAAACACATTCTTTCCTGGAAATGACAGAGAGAAAGGATTTTTCTCACCTAAAATAGACGAGGGCATGCGATTCACAAGATAACATGCCATCAAAACTGCATCACCCTAGAATGAATGTAGGGATCGACTCTGAATAAGAAGTGTTCGGGTAACATCAAGTAAATGGTAATGCATTCTTTCTGCAATAACATTCTGTTGAGAAGTATAGGTACAAGATTTTTTTGTGAATAATACCACGAGATGAAAAGATTGTTGAGAGAGCATGAGTACAAAATTCCAACGCATTATCAGTTCTCACAAATTTCACTGATGTAGAAAAATATTCTGCACTTCATTGATATAAGGTTTGATAACATCCCCTGCTTCATATTTATCTTCAATAAAAGACCCATAACAAGCGAGAAAAATCATCAACCATGACTAGGTAAAATATGTGTCCATGTTGATCGGGAACATGACTTGGACCTCAAATATCAACATGAAATAACTCAAAAATGGAGCTACTGCTCCAATTCTGACGACTAGGAAAAGCATATCGATGATGTTTTCCCAACCGACAAGCCTTGCACTATAAGGAAGAGCGAGGTGAGATCTGAGGCGGGTGGTGAATCTCTGATTTATCACATTATCTATTAATTATTATCCTCCTTGATTAAACAACTCAATAAAAAGCTTCATTAATTCTGCTTAATTAACAATTGACCCTTCTCCTGTAAATAACTATAATTACTTTTTAAAAATTAATCGTGGTTAGAAAATAGAAGAATGCGGAAGTGAATGATAAACAGAGCATAATATAGAGAAATGTAAACATGGAACTCAAAGATTTAATGTGGAACCCTACTCCCGAATGAGCAGGATGAAACCACGGGAGAAGGCCAGAAAGGGCCAAGTTTGTCTATTGACTTTCTCAATGGTTACAGGAGGTCTGAGGCTCCTTATATAGCCTCCACAGAGCCTCCAAGTCCCACCACTGGTAGATGTGGGATTAAACATATGGATGGGGTAAATGGATCTCTCTGGGATCCATTTACCCTCCTACAACTCATATGGCTCACAACCAAATACTCAATACTCCCCCTCAAGCTGGAGCATGCAATGCTCAGCTCGAACAAACATAAAGAAACTCAACTCACGCTACAGGACACTACGGACAATATCAACTCAACGCGCACAACTGTCGGCTGTTGTCAAGGATGTTGCTTCTCATGCCGTATAGGTGAGGAGGACGAACAGGCTGGAGTGCGAGTCAACCTGAGGATTCAGAATCTGACCATCGAGTCTGAAATTGCACCTGGAGTCTCCTCATCGGAGAACTGGGTCTCTCCCATCTGGCACAGAGAATGGTACTCTACTCTGGAGTACCTATGATACCACATGAAAACCCTTGCCCACATGGCATAGGGAATGGTCCTCTGCTCTGGAGTCCCTGTGGCTCACATGAAAACTCTGGCTGACAACAACAAGAATGATGGCGACCATGAAACTGGAGATTGCACACTCATGCGTCTTGAACTGCAGACTCGGAAACTGACGTCGAGTATGACAAAATATCTGTAGAGTTTAAAAATCGGCTCATCTGGAGAATATCTGAATTTGTCCTCTGGATCTGGTGTGACTCTACATATACTCCCCCTTTCTCCCATACTTGTCAGAAGACATGGACGTCGACAAAGTTGGGAGAAGACAAGATAATACATAAATATAGGGAGGAAAAATAAAACAACACAAATGAAGCATGCAATCATTTTTTTCGACTTTTGAAATCAATCAATTTTTTAAACACATTTTTTAAGCTGTTTCAATTTTTTTAATCGGCTTTTCCCTTTTTTCGGCTATTTCCATTTTTTTTAGCCGTGGCAATCATCATCAAATTTTTTTTGAACATTTTTCTTTTTTAAATGCGTACGACTCTTTTCTGGTGTACGCACCTTTTGATTCTTTACCCTTATTTTCTTCTTCCTTTTTTAAACAAAGAACTTTTGGTCCAATTGAACCAAAATATGATAACCCAGTTGGGCTTTATAGAATTCGGCTCTCCCTTTCTCTTTTTTTTTCCAAACACGGTTCCTCTCGCTCCCCGTTTTTTATTTTTATTTTTTTAAACATTCTTCATCCCACCCGGGCACTCAAGAAAATGACCCAATTTTTTAAAATATCATTGGGCTCATCCCTTGGGGTTCCCACGATGGGAACCCCTTTTTAACAATGACGGCCCGAGGGGGGTGAAGAAAGGGCGCCGCCTGCGGCGCCTTGAGCGGGATCTCCGGCTGGATTTGCTTGAAGGAGACGCGCCGCTTATGAGAGATGGCGCGGGAGAGGCGTCTACGGGAGGTAGCGGCGTTGGGGTTCAAACTGGACGGTGTAGGTGCTTGATGCCTCCGTCTGGGGTGCGCCTCGTCCTGCTGGAACTTCGTCGCCCTGCTGTGCGAAGGAACTGAAGATCAGAATCGTGCAGAGGGACGAAAGAGTGGGCTGGAGATCTCGCTTGGGATCGACCTGGGTTGCACGGCGATGGAGCTGCCGCCAACGGGTTGTTCCGCGCAGCCAATTGGGAAGCTGTGTGCCGCCGTGAGGCGCGAGGCTGCGCGACCACCTGGGGGCTGGTGCCGCCCGGAGCTCGCCTATAATGGAGGAGGTGCCGCAGGGGCACAACGCCTGAGGATCTTCTTCACGCGGGGTGCCCGTGCGAGGAGTATTTGCTTGCGGGAGGCTGCCTGGGGGTTTTACGCAATCAGCGTTGGAGATGTGTAGCTTTGGAAGAAGGGCTCCGCCTGGGTCCCGTGTGCGAGGATCGGGCCTGGAGATGTACACGTGGGAACCCTCGCGTCGCCTGCGTAAGGGAACTGGAGTTTTAGGGTTCACAAACATGAACCATAGCCGTCAGCAACATAGATCTAGGGTTTCAGATAACCCTAGAAATTATTTGAACTTGACCATGCTGAAGTCTTCAATCAATTATCGAAACACAATCGAATCTCGAACATGAATAAGTACATAAAAAAACTCCGAGAATCGAATCCGCTTTGATACCATGTTAGAAAATAGAAGAATGCGGAAGCGAATGATAAACAGAGCATAATATAGAGAAATGTAAACATGGAACTCAAAGATTTAACGTGGAACCCTACTCCCTAAGGAGCGGGATGAAACCACGGGAGAAGGCCTTAAAGGGTCAGGTTTGTCTATTGACCTTCTCAATGGTTACAGGAGGTCTAGGGCTCCTTATATAGCCTCCCCAGAGCCTCCAAGTCCACCACTAGTAGATGTGGGACTAAACATATGGATGGGGTAAATGGATCTCTACAGGATCCATTTACCCTCCAACAACTCATATGACGTACAACAATCATTTTTATTTTCTTTATTTTATTTGTTATTAAAAATATCTAAAAATTAGAGTAATTATTGTAGATATTTATTATTATTTTAAAAAGAAATTAAAAAGATAAAAAATCAAAAAAGAATGAAAAGTTAGATAAAAACACTTCCAAAATTTTTGCTTTGTGTATTTGATCTATTTTGACTTTTCGTCTAACATGAAACTTGTAGATCTCATCGAGGTCTACAACTTTCATTTGACTTTTTCCTAATTTCGCTTCCTTCTATTTCTTTTGTAGTTTTTCTTTATTCTTCTATTTCCGAATAACCTCATACTAGCTGAAGTAGATGCAACTATTTATATGAGCTTGTGCCGATCATTATTTCTCTAAGTAAAAAAAACCATAAAATTATAAAATAAAAAATATCACTAACTTTAGAGTTGATATATTCTTGACACATTCACTACCATTCAAGGCTTAAGAATGCCAGAGAACTTAGTTTTTGAGATCTTGAGAGTCTGAGTTAACCAACCTTAGTCATTGGGGTTTGGGACTTAATAATTCATACCTCCCTAGTTTGAAAGATATGAGTGCTATATTGCACTCCTAATCTCTATCTTCTAAAAGATATGATCAGCACATCACTTTCAAAACTATATGAATGATGAGATGAGTTGAGGTTTCATCTGAGGGACTGAGACTGGATATTTAAGTATAGACCCGATCTAATGATGCTTGAGGACGGGATAAAGTCAATGAAGGTTTCACGAAATCTGAGTGTCAGCAAAACCCTAGCCAGTATGTGAACAAGTTCGCATGCTATCTTTTGATATTAACTGATGTGCCAGGTACGACGAAACTTAATAGTTGTTGATCAGTGTGCGTCAACTTGGTAAAAGCAGTGGAACTAGCCTATATTTGTGTTGTTTGGGATCTCTCATGAGGAGGTGCGTGAATCTATGGTGGTGGTGCACAACCCAAGTACATCTCTTCCGATCATGTACTTTGGTGTTTCTTTGGTTGGGGTAGACTACGTTCCTCTGACTGGCAGCCATTGCTGGACAGATTAGAAAGGTAGTTGGCAGGTCGGAATCTTGCAGTCTTATCCAAGGGTGAAAAGCTGATCCTGCTAAAGCATGTCCTCTCGATGATACCTATTTTCCATTGCTCTACCGGGTTACTTCTGGTTGGCATGAGAAAGAAGATTGAGACTATGATAAGGCGTTTCTTCTAGACAGACTCAAGGTAGGAGAAGGATGGGTTCACCTCCTGGACTAGGAAACTATGACCAGGTTGAAGGAGGGAAATCTTAATATTCTGGAGTTTGAGCACATGAACAAGGCCTTGTTATCGAAGTGGGTCCTCTGGTTCTGGGTTAAGAAGGAAGATTCAGATGTATTGACTTATGTCGAATGTCTACAGTATTGGTGGTTCCATGTCAACGGTGTTTATCCTGTTGCCTTCTTCCCTTTGGCAAGGCATTTCGAGGCTCCTACTGGAGATGACGGCCTTACTCAGGCCGGTGGTGGGCAGTGGGGATCTACTCCACTTTTGGTTAGTTGATTGGATGGGTTTGTGATCACTTGGAGATCGGTATCCTACATGGTTTGCTCTTTACACGAACATATCTATCACGGCAGCTCAGGTTTGGGTGGTGAATACTTTGGACTCCATGTTCATTCCAGAGTAATTAGAGCAATGTATGACAGAGTTCTGGTGCACGATGAGGGATTTGGAGGACATTGAGAGCCCTGCAAGTGGGCATGACCATTGGGTGCGGGAGGATGACCAGTTTTCAGTCAAGAAGGCATATCAGGTCTTCTAACGGCCATAGAATATGGTGCATGAGGACCTTCACCATGACTGCTTGCTAATATGGAAGAGTATGATACAACAAAGAATAAAGGTTTTCCTGTGGCTCAGAAGATACAGTCATCTACTCACAAAGACACGCAGGGACATGCTGCTGCAGACCGGTGACTTGATTTACCACAATATGGAGATGCTGATGAGGACATGGACCATCTTTTCTTCATGTGTAGGTTCTCGGTGAAGGTGTAGGAAGGTGCCTGCATACCTGCTGGGCATTCTTGAGCTCCGTATGGGCGTTCTGTGGTAACTCTCAGGAGGATAGCACCCTCCCTTTCTCTTAATTCTGGGATACCCGGTGCGCTAGGAATGAAATGTCCAATTAATTCTCAAATCTGTATTTTCCTATATGTTTTTTTACCTAAATTTATTTGTATTTGGAACTTGTCAAATTGGAAGTAGAAATTGTATAGCAGATAACTCATGAGGACAATTTTACAGCCTTTTTTCATGTATACAATAATCATCTGATGCAAATTTTGTAACTAACTTGCCCCAGAGTCCATTGGCAAAGGAGAAGCAACTGCATTTGGCCCAAAAAGAGTTAAATAAATTTAAAAGTCATCTGAATAATTGTGTAAGAACAAGGATTGAGGCACTTAAATTGCTCGAAAAGGACAAGAAAACAGTTGACGAACTCCAGCAAAAGCTAAAAATTGTAAACGAGTCTAAAGAAGAGGCTAGAAAAGTGACAGAGGATGCAAAAAATCAAATCAAGGATCTTGGATATGAAAATCCCCCTGGTCAGTTTGAAAACAATGAATCCTGGAACCAGGAATTAGATAGTGCTAGGGAACAGTATGTGGTTGCAATTTCAGAGCTTGATATTGTGAAACAGGAACTTAGAAAAATCAAGAAAGACCTTGAGTCAGCGAGAGAGGCAAAAAATTCTGCAATCCAACAAGAAGTGGAAGCAAAGCATTTGGCTGATATAAACAGTGAGCGTGCTGACCAGCTCTCAGAAGAGATGGCATCAATACAAGAATCACTTGTGCATGTAAAGCTTGCATCTTCATGGGCTAAACAAGAGGAATCAAATATCTTTTCTGACAGTGATACAGGAGAATCGCCGTATAAACTTGCATTAGAGGAAATTAAACATAAATTGGCTTTCTCGAAGGAGGAGTATGACCCTCAACTTGCGGTCAATCTTGAAGCCCAGCTAGAGAAGATACAAACTGAGATAAGTTATGTACAAAAGGATCTTGAAAATGCCAAAGCTTCTGACTTGGCCTCGCTTGCATCTGTGGCCAATATGTTAGAAGATGCCAAGTCTACTTTGAAATTGGTAATGGAAGAAGCGAACCACCTCAGAAGTTTGGTTGAAACCTTAAATTTGGAACTAGATGAAACAAAAAGAATCCAGTTGGAGTTGAGAAGGAAGGAGGAAGAGGCTGAAACTCTTGTTGGCAATCTTGAAGCCAACCTTCAGAAAAGCAAAGCTAAACTTGAGGTCACATCTGTGGGGGAATCAAAAGCAAGGGAAGCCTGTGACGATCTGAATTCCACCCTCAATCAACTACTTTCAGAATCTGAAAAAGCTAAAAGAGTTGCAGAGATGACTTTAACTAATACTGAACAGGTGAAAAAAGAAGCAAAATCAGCTCATGTTGCACTCGAAGAAGTGGAGAAGCAGCTTCGTATGGCCCTGGTTGAAGCGGAAATGGCAAAAACTGCTGAAGCAAATGCACTAAATCAGATAAAGGTTTTGTCTGAGAAGGCCAATCAATCTCGAAATTCATCTTCCGAGTCCGGAGCAAGGATCACAATTTCAGCTGAAGAGTTCCAATCATTAAGTAGAAGGGTAGAGGAAGTGGAGACATTGTCTAAAACAAAAGTGGATGCTGCAATGGAGCAAATCGACAAACTGAAGATAAGTGAAAATGGGGTGATTGAGAAGCTAAATGCCATTTTAAAGGAAACAGAGGCAGTGGAATTAGAAAATGAGGCAGCCGTTAACAGAGCGGAAACTGCTGAAGCTGCAATGAGAGCCATTGAAGGAGAGATGAAGAAGTTGCATGACACGGAACAGAAAAAGGTGGAAGAGACAGCAGCAAGGACCCTGGCTGACATGGAAGTACGTGTACGGGCATCCCCGCCCAAGGTTAGAGTTCCAAGATCAAGCCCATCTGATCAGCTTTCAGATAAGAGAATGATGAGGGAGAATTCACATGCAACGAAAAGGTCTTTTATACCAAGTTTTGGTCTATTTCACAGAAAAAAGAACCAGCCAGATGTTGGATCCCCATCTTATGTTTCAGGCGAAAAACCGGTATGCTTTTCAACTCTCTTTTTTTTATTTTTTTATATTGACAATCACATCATATTATTGTGAGATTAAATGCTAGATGAATGGGCGATATAAACTAGGTCACTTGTACACTAACATTTTTAATAAATGAGATAGTGCAAGAATTTAGTGGTTTCTTCTAAAGGGAAGTATTTGAGGAGAGGGATAAGCCGTTCACGTTATGGGTACATTTTTATGATGAAAATCCTTCCCCTTCGCTAAACAGAAGTGCAATATCTGGAGTTTACAACGAGACTAGAGATTATGCTGGCCTTTGTTTTTTTTGAAGAAAGAGATTGGGTGTGAGCTCGAGGTGTATCACAGCTTAAATGTAATTAATCGTCAAAATAAAAAAAATTACAAGGATCAAGACTCACATAATGCCCTAGTATGAATATACATATTCTCCGCATAACAACGTTCATTTTGGAAAATCACCCCATTGCGAGCTAACCAAATTACCCAAAGAACAATAAACGGCCGTAGGCACCCATCTCTCATAGTAGTGTAGTCCTGAAGCACAGAATTCCAGAAATCCTCAGAAGAGCTTAGCCGGAGCTAAGAGAAGTTCATGCTGACCTTCGTTGGCCGAGTCCATCAAGAAGATCGGGGAGAATCCTATTTCCTTGGATAACCATGCTGACCTTGGTTGGCAGAGTCCTACATCAAGAAGATAAGGGAAAATCCTATTTTCTTGTATGTGTGGTCTTAAGGTTAATGATTGATGACAAGTGCACATGGAAACTACATCAAGGTTCACTGGCCTTGGCATTACACAATGAATGAAATGAGGAGTCTTGTCGAGAAATGTAAAGTACACTTGAGGCTGAAGGTATAGCCATTTTATGATCTACAATTACTGAGCTATTGCACCACTTCTACATATAAGGTTACACTTGCTGTGAGGAAACATTAATTGTTTTTTCATTGTGGGAATATACAAATTTCAGTCACACTAATTTCCATTACATGCAGTTAGATGATATTTTTGAGTAAAATGGATAAAGTTTATCTCAACAATAGACGGCATGGGTACCCAAAGAAAAAGTTATCGGGATTTAGCCTTATGGTAGTTCTGCAATATCTGAATGCCATCTTTTCGATGATCAGCTGGTGTTCCTTTCTGTATTTTTATATACATCGAGCATACGCCCTATTTTTTTGTTGAAATCTAGCCGCTCTCTCTTCCAGGGTTTACTGGGCGTGCTTGACTGATCGGGGCAGCAATTATCTGCTTCCCACTCTTTTGAATGAAAACCTCTGCTTCTTAATACATGCCCCTCTTCGGCTTCGTTCTTCCTCATCTCAGTTTAGAAGGAGGTAACGACCTGCAGAACTTTGTGCAAAGATACAACTGGCACAGAGACAAGTTTATGTTCGTTGAATAGGTAAATTTTTTTGCTTATTAAATTTTTATTGTAGTGCTCTTCGTAAAAATATATTTCGAAGCACTGATGTGTATTTTTAGGTGTAAAATACTAGAGAAACTTGACTGCACACTTAAGGCCCTGTTGCCTTCGAGAACTGCCTGCGTTCACGTTGTTTCTGGATCCATTTTTAGTAAATATATCAATAAAATTGTGATTATTCTTTAACCCTGGACCATCTTTCTTATGGGTTCAATGTAAATGGCACTCTTGTCAAGGTCTTTCCTTCCCTATATTTTGCAATGTTATATTGTAGTATGTATTTGTTTATTACATTTTAGAACATTTTAGGCATTTAACAACAATACTTTCATAAGTTTCTCTACTCTTTTCCACACTGTATGGAGGGATGAAGAGATTGTAGATTTTATGCATCAAGAGAAAGGAATTGCTGCATGTCTAAGGGGACAGATGGTCACATGCACATCCGATTGGGCAAAAACCTGCACATATAAAAGATAATCTTAACATGAGGCCTGCGAGCAACGGTCAACGGTTTGAACGAAAAATGGTCTTATGGATGTCTTTGGCACTCAAGGAGGGCAATGCCTTGGTACCCAAACTATCTTCTTTAGGTTCTATTTAATGCTTAGGCTTCAGAATGATGTTTTAATTTAGTTCTTGGAACTTTATTTATGTATTATTTTTAGTGAGTATTGCCTGTTCAAATTTTATATGCAGGTCTGCATCTGACATTGTTTTTTATATCTGCAAAATGTATTATTATGCAGTCGATCTATTTTTTTAAAGGCAAACCTAAGACAGGAGAATCTGTTACAATTATTCTCCTCGTACATGTTTTTACGGCCATTCACCTATCATGTCAATAGGTAGGATGGAGGGGTGAAATCTTGTGGATATTTTTTTACCGATTAATCATTTTTACCTGTATGTGACATGTGACGACCATGTGTAGATCAGTGCATGTATGGAAGAGTAGGTAATTAATTTTTCTCAGATGAAGTAATAGATTGGGAAATGGTTGGTGTTCTTGATAAACTTTTGTAGATTGTTAGAATTATTTCTGAGTTGAGGTCTTCGCTGAGATTTCGGTTTCCGTTCATTATGTATTCCATCTCCCATGGTGTTAATATGGAACTGATCATGCAATAAGTCCATTCATTTTCTGAAAAAAATAATATATTTGTTCTTTTTTCTATTAGTAATTTATAAGGATGGACGCAAATTATATATTACAAGCAAAGGTGTACTTTGCGCTAAGCTGTCGGCCAATTCAAACTAAATTTGGCTTGATCCAAAAGTAAAGAGAACTTGTCTTCAAGTTGCATTGATAGTTGCAGGATTTCTATTTGGTATTATTGTTACCAAAATGAAATGGGATAATTACAAGGTTAAATATTATTTTACCAAACATGCAAATCAACGTCAAGTCTAAGAAGTGTTGGAAAGAGATTATACGAAAGGATCTTAGTTTTTTTGGATATAAGCTTGAGATTGACCCAAGATAAATCTGAATGAAGATGAAGAATCAATGTAGCCGATCCTATTTAATTGTGGGAAAATGCTTTGTTGTTGTTGTTGTACGCAAATCAATGCCAGGGGTCCTAATTTGGAGATGCAGTAGTGTCCTGGATTTAGACTCGGTTCATTATCAAGGAAAACTACTCACGACAATTTATTATCTTTGGACTCAATAGGGCACATTTGCAACCAACTTAAAATGTGTGTGCACCTTTATCCTATATGTTCTTGAGAGGAATGGGTTCATAGTAAACGGTGAGAATAAATGAGATGATATCGATTATGATGATGGATGGGGTCTTGTCCCCATATCCCTTCATCATCCACCTCTCCCGCCATAAAATATAAATAACTACCACTTATATAACACTTATATCTAACATAATTAAGTTTATCCCTTATCCTTTCTTATTATACAGAACAAAGAATAAGTAACTACTACTTATCCCTTCTTATCTCATGGAATCCTATTTTTGTAAACAAATAGAAATGAGGGATACATCAACTTAATCTCTCCTTATCCCTTAACTCGTATCCCGTTAGATATTCAAATCCTGGCATCTTTATACAACCATTGCTTCCTGGGCCTCTTCACACATGCATTCAGCACATTCAAACATAAATGCTAACTGATCATTTGAAATTCAGTTTCTTATGGAACGTCAAATTAACAACGGTTATAAAGTACTTAATTGTAAACAATTCCCCACATAGAATGTATCGCAATTTTAAATCACATTCATGTGTAGGTAAGCACATGTATCGGATAAAATCTGTAATCCGATCCAATCTGATGCTATTGGATATGATTGGTTTGGTTTTATCATTATATTGGATCGGATTGGATTGGAATTTTTAAATCTGTTAAAGTATGGATTGGATCGGATCTTTACCAAACTTTGAACTGATCCAATCCGTTAATCTGTTAACAAAAATACATATACATGCATATTTAATATCTGCATGCGCCAAATTCCATATAGGATCAGAATCAATGTCATTCATGTCATTTTTCCGTATCAATCTTATATACAAGTCATTTCTTCTCTCTTGAAAGATAAATGTTAAACATCCAAAATAATAAAGTATGACTATTACTTGTAAAATTGTAATCCATGTTCAGCTATTATCCTCCTAGTTCCCTCTTCCTCTCATTTCATTATTGAATATTAATATTCCTCATGACTCCCTCTCACTCCATTTCGATGATGACTCCTCTCCTACAAAATGTTTTTCTCCTCTTGCACAACACCGCCACCCCCTCCCTCGCGATATCCTCACCCGTCTCAAACAACGTAATCCCCCTCCCACTCGATACCATTTGACCTTAATATATTATCACACTTTTGATCTCTGTTAAAAGGAAGTAGATTTAGGATAGTTACCTGGTACATTTGTTAGATTTTTTGACCCTTTTGCTTCACTATAGCTTGCAACTTTATTTTATTGATGAAATTGGATCAATTACATAACCAAATGTGCTATACCCATTTAAGAAGAAATAAGCTTACTTTAAATCTTTCATTTCTAAATTGATATGTATTTGTTATCCTTTTTTCATAAAAATTTGCAGATTTTGACTATAGGTATAATTTTACAAATAAATTCCATTTGAAGTCCCTTTTAAATGAGAGACATGATGCTTAACTGGTAGATTATATTTAAGTTTGATTTGTCTTGCATACTTAATCGAGTATGAATTTTCTATGATTCTCATTTTTAATGATTTATTATAAGCCTTGAAGGATGTTTTTGGGAGTGATCGATCTTTAGCATAGCTCAGTATTCTAGATTCATCATTGACTTCATCAGTATCCGATCACAGATATCATATTTCTTATTTATCTAAATTCTTTTTATATCCTTATAGTAACTTGTATTGTTGAAATCAATTGAAAAAAATAATCCATTATTTATATAAAAACATAAATTCCAAATTTAATATATCCTATAGTTTGAATGTATGATCTTCAACTTTTTATAATGGATTAATGAAATTTTTCAACTTTCATTAATTATGCAGTCTTTCTTTTCTTTACATCTATTCATATTATTGGTTTTTAAGTCATTGTTCAACTAGTGCACTATAAAGTATAACTTGTGAGGTCAAACTATTGAGCGGGAAAATGTAAGTCTAAAAAAGTCGATCTAATTCGTAATCCGATGGATTGGATCGGATTAGATTTAGAGATTTGATGAATTGGATTGGATTTGAAAAAAATAAAAATCCGTTAAGGTTGGATTGGACATGAACTAAGCTAAAATCCGACCAATCCAATCCACATGCACCCATGCTCATGCGTGCACACAATTGACATAAATTTATTCGTGTATGATTTAAGATCGTCATATAGCAAGGGTGTGTTTGGGAAGAAGGTTACCCGCATCCTATGCGGGTTATCTCCTCAAACACCTGGTTTTACCTTAGGTTTTCCCATCTCGGACCTGTGGGCCCACCATCTATTTTTTATTATTCATCGTGTGATATTCACCAAAAAAAACACACATTTTATCTCATTTAATACATCAAATCACATATTTCTCTTCCATCTATTACCATAAAAAATACTATAATATGCAATCACATCACATAAAACCTGAAGTGGGTTACCCTCTTTATGCACCTATGCTATTTAAAACGATAAGCTTAAAAAGAGAGCAGGATAATAATACACCACTCAATTTCAAAAATCTAACCGTCCCATCACATCCGACTGCACAATAAATATATCTAAACACAAAAAGAAGACTTTTTATTGAAAAAAGGAACAAATCTGTAGCATGAAGTATCAGAAGCAGCAGATCCCAAGCAAGGAAACAACCAACAATCGGAATAGAATCAGGGGAGGCGTTCAGAAGCGAGGAGAGGGAAGGGGGGCCAAGAAGGGCCTCGTCCCCGAGGAATAGTAATGTGGGTCGACGTCATGGATGGCGTTCTTGATCTTGTGGAAGCCGTTGGCGAAGACGCCGAAGCCGAAGACGAAGCCGATGAGGGCGACGAGGAGGACGAGGAGGAAGCAGAGGCAGCAGACCTTCTTGGGGCAGCAGCAGCACATCTTCGATCCACGATCTCTGACCTTCAATCTCCAATCTCCTAATCTCCTCCTCCTTATGTGATCCTTGTTAGCGGAGAGAAAGAGCAGAGCAGAGCAGGTGGGTTTTGGTGAGGGAGAGCAAAAAGGTGTAGATTTTGAATCGGGAAAGGGATCCTAATTGTGGTTGTTGACGTAAAGGAATAAAGAGAAAGATAGGGACGAGTAACGGCTCTCTTAGATATGGTTTTTTTTTGCAGAATCCCCCCAAAGACTGAGTTACCATGTTCCTATCCCCAAAGTGGATCGTCTTTGTAGGGCCTGCTGCATTCTACTTTGCAGGAAATCTGTGGGCCGTTCGATCGTGATCGAGCAATTCACATGAATTCATCATTTTTGTGGGTTCATACCAGATGAATTCGTGTGAACCGCTCCATCATGATCGAGCGGTCCATAGGTCTACTGCAGTAGACCCTACATCATATGATCCACTTCCTCCTAACCCACCCCCATGGGTTGATGCTTTTGAACCCAAGGAAAGATTATCACTTATACCAACCAAAGAGAGCCAACGGTGGGTCATTGATAAACAAAATATGCAATCAAGGTATCCAATTATGGAAATCAGGAAGGTAGATGTCAATCATGTCCAACTTACTCGCATTTACTTTCAATAAGGAGATCCTTGGTGACCGTCACATCAATCCTCTCTCATATGATCCATCTCAACTTGCTTTGTGTGATCGTGTTGTATCGAAGTTTTTGCAAGATTGATCCCATATTCATTGTCACAAAAGAGTTTTATCGGATGATATGTTTAGATGCCCATATAAAGCATGATCTAATTGCGGAGCATTTTTGTAGCTCGAGTGACATTGCATTGTACTCAACCTTGATACCATATCCACAATTTGCTTCTTGCTACTTGATATGACAATATTATCTCCAAGATGAATTGAGTAACATGATGTAGATCGTTTATTTGTAGATGTGTGTGTGTGTATATATATATATATATATATATAATTTATTTGTTTTACAGTGGATATTAAACTTTTATATGTTTATTTTATTTTTTTGATTTTATTATTTTTAAAAGGATTTTCAAAATAGTTTTTAACATAAAAAGAGATGATTTTTATTTTTAAATAAATGTATAATAGCTATAAAAGTATATTTAAGGACTTTGGATAGTTTAAAGTATTTTTTTGGAAAATTTATAAGTTTTATATACTTTTATTTGATTTTTGGTTGAGGTTTATTAAAAAATAATTTACATTGACACGAAAAAATGAGTTTTTATTCCCTTAATGTTACTTTTTTTATATGGGTATTTTTCTAAGGCATCATATGTAATTATCTACAATTATAGCTATATTTTCATATTTTTTATTATTGTTTATTTTCAAGGATTTTTATGATAGTTTAAAGTATTTTTTTGGAATTTATATGTTTTGTAAACTTTTATTTGATTTTTGCTTGAGGTTTGTCCAAAAATAATTTACACTGATAAGAAAAAAAAATGATTTTTTATCCTTAATGTTAGTCATTTTTATATGGGTATTTGTCAAGGCGTCATATGTAATTATCTACAATTATAGGTATATACTTAATATTTTTCGATTATTTTTTTATTTTTGGAGGATTTTTATGAGACTATCACTGTATTCATGTTTTAAAGAATTTTTATAAGTGTGATTTTTGTATATGTAATAAAAATAGACAAAATACATACCATATAATTATTTTATATTATTTCAAGGCATTTTCTTAGTTTTGGGATAGTATGCTTTTAATATTTTATGAATTTTTTAATTTTTAGAAAAATAGCAAATAATAATAATTTTGATGATCGGAAAAAAGATAAGCGAATTAGATGAGTACTGTTTGCTTTTCTCTTAGCCAAATATTATAACTACAGCTAATAAAACACAATAGTGATGTGAGAGGAATTTAAATTTTGGACTATATGGCAATATTTGTGTGTGAAATTTTATGGTGTATATGTACTTAGAATACTTATTTGTGGGCTAGCATTTGGACCTTGATTCACTAATTGTATTTTCCACCTAATAAAAGTTATTAAAAATAAATGTGAGGATAAAAAATTCATATGCAATGCAAGGGGTTATTCGATACAACCCCCTGTGAAAAGTTGAATAAAAATATGGAGTTTAAAGGGTTTCAAATGCAAAAAAGGTCAAGCGTGAAGGGTCGAAATGTAAAATAAATAAAAGATTTAATCATGTTTAGATTCAATCAAGGGCCTAAATGTAATTAAATAAAATTGCTCCACCATTTTGAAGATTACCACTAGGAGTGTAATCGAACCGAAATTGAGCGAACATACCCATGTTCGGTTCAATTTGATAAAATGAAATGGTTTTCAAGTTTGCTTCGGCTTGACCATGATTCTCGAAGGTTTTGTTCATTTAAGGTTCGATTAATAGTGAAACTCCTTGAAATCTAAGTATTTTGATTATGTGGAATGATCACAATCGTTTGTTATGTCTTAATCATGTGAGCTTTTGTGCATGTACTTATTTGCATCATGGTGCAAACTCCATATTTCTTATGCATTTTTTGAGGAAAATTTTCCTAAATAAATAAATATATATATATATAATACATGCTGTGTATTGAACTTTTATCGAATCGAACTTGAGCAAACCTACCATTTCAACTTTTGGTTCATTTATTTTTTAATAGAATAGGATTCAAATTTTTTAACAAATTGAAACTGAGTGAATATCGAACTCGAGATTTTTCTTGACACCCCTAATTAAAACCCCGACGTGGCAGTCACGAAATTTTTGAAGACCTTACAAATCCTCAAGGGGTGGGTTGCAACTTTTCCATTATTTCACCATCAGTGGCTGAGATTACATTAAGTGAGAGGATTTGAGCTGCTCAATCAAGACGTGTATCATCTTCTCGTGTCATCTTCCTTGATGCAGCTTGTCCAGGTGTGTCTAGAAGCGAGCAGCTCCGACGGTACCGGAGCAACTTGCCCGCTTCAGCATGTATTCTTTAGTGCACGTATTGGTCCAAGAATCGACTGACACGTATCTTCACCTCATCTTCACGCTCGAGGTCTATGCTCCTTCCAGTTCTACTTGGATCTCTCGAGAAAGGTTGAAGAACAGACTACACTTCTCTTCTCCGATAAATGAGGCTTCTTTATGAAGTACGCAACGAAGTCTCATAAAAATCAACACATAATTGTCCTAACATCAATAGCAATTTATTCGACAAGAAATAAAATAGCTCATGGGTTATTATACCTAGACCTCGATGATCAATGTCCAAGCCATGGTCCAATGATTGGATTATATTGGCCTCAGGTCGATGAAATTCCAGGTCAAGTTAACCTTGATCCACATCCGAAGGGCCCCTCTACTGCTCCTTCATCCCAAGATCGCTCAAAAAAGCTCCAGTCACAAGGTCTCGAGCTCCAAACGAAGGTGGTGGTCTGAACCCTAATGGCATAACGTCGACTTTTGCCTTCAGATTGAAAGTGATATAAGGCACGATGGAGGTAGTTAGTCTATTGGAAAGAAAGAGGGAAATGGGCTCGATCGAATGGAGTGGATGGTGTGGCATGAGTATCAAAGGGCCAACCAGGACATCGTTGGAAAGAGATCTAGACGAGCACACTAGAACACCTGGAGTGGGGTAGATCATGGGGTTGATGATGAAGGACGTGTTGACACATGTAAGCACCTCAAAATTTCATGGTCGAGAAAATATTATAAAATTATTTTGAGATATTAAATGGCCTCAAAACAAAAGGTGTAAAAATAAAATTTGTAAGGAGATGTTAATAAAGTAGTGTTAGAATTTAGTTTTGTATATTCTGGTGTTCAAGACATTAACTGAGAGGGGGACTAAGTTCAAATTCAACCAAATGAGAGATCTATGATTTTTTAAAGAAATTTCAGGTATAAAATGCTTGTAATTTAGATTATATAACTTTTATTTTCATTTTCTTGTTAAGAATATATAGAGGTATTACACACTTATGTATATTTGTGTCGATTTTTTCATTTAAACAATATACATTAGATATAACTTAGTATTTTATTTCATGTGTACAAAATGCTTATAAACATAGCTTCTTATTTTTTTTATTTTGTATGTTTTTTATGTAAAGTGCAAAAAAGTAATTTAAGGCCATTAGAATTTAAATAACTTCTATAAAAAAATCAAGTTTTGGCTTTATTCAAAACAACCGTACACAGGGATCTGAAATAAAAAAAGCTCACTTCTTTTAGCTTTGTATTTTTAAAATAATTTTTAAATGATATTTTATGTAGAATGAAGTTTAATGATAAGTTTAAATGATTTAATGTTTTATAAAAATAGTTACAAGCCCAAAAATTTGGTATTCTCAAACTAAGGTATAGGTTTTCTTTCATATTACATTCGATATTTTTTATTTTTATGCATTTTTATGTATAAGATGCAAAAATAATAATTTCAAACTAATAAAAATGAATAATTATGAAAGTTTGAAGTTTATGTACAATATGTGTATGTTCGCTTCATAATTTAAACCTATTTTTGAAATTGTTGTGTTTTTTTTATTAATTTGTTGATTGGATCAGTCTGACTTGGCCTCTAGGTTAAGGTTATAAATATGATCACAACTTCATTTATTCTTAGTTTTCTTTGGTAGACTATAAATATATATATACATATAGTACATCATTTTGTTTTTCTTGTCTTTTCTTCCCCTTGTTCTTTTTATGTTATTTTTTTTGTTAATATCAGGTTCTTATTGATGAGAACATTTGTACAAACAAGTGATCAAGGATTATTTGCGGGTAGTAGTTAAGGATTTGAGGTCAAGTTTCAAGTACGAAGTAGATGGATTAAGGATTTATCGAACCCATCACCTAAATTTTGCTAATCCCTTTGGAAATACTTGTTCACATAATAAAGAAAAAAATAATGTTAAAACAAATTTGTTTTCGAAACCAATTCATGCTAAAAATAAGTATAGATTTTATCCATGTCTTTGAATTATTGGTTTGTCAAAAATTAATTAGAATTCGATTCTATACTCAACAACTGTCATGTTCCACAAATCTGAATTCAGGTTCACCTTAATAGTAAACTTCGGTTACCTTCTTCATGTTGCATTCTCTTATAATCTTGATGATCTTAAAGTCAATCGATATGCGTGTGAAAAGTGCACCTTCTTCCTACTTAAGGTGGCGAACTTACTAACTAGTACAACTTAGTACCATTGGATCCCCTTTATGTATCAATTCTTTCATTGATGAGTTCAAATATTTCATGTTGAGTTCAAGTATGCCAATGAGACAAATAGGTTGAACTTTTATCGATGTAGTCAAATCTTATATTGTAATCTAAAGAAGTATGTTTTATTTTATATTGTATTTTACAATGCATCATTATATATAGGTCTAGATTCATTTTCCCGTCATCTAGGGTATAAGGGCAAAGCGACCCAACATATTGTGTTTTGAGAGTTGAATGGGAGAAAACGCTATGCAATTAATGGTTACAAACTTTTTTTATTTTTCATCTGAAATGTATGGTTGTCTACCAATAGACCATTCCTCTTTGAAAGCTTTATTTCAACTCGAAACTTTCACCTATAGATGTATGTGCTACCATACAAGGTTAGGGATCTGCTGGCGTCTACAGTCCCCATGTCCTAGTCGTCTACTTGCTTGACGAAGCAGTTGTATACATACCATATTAGACTGATATGGTATTTCGTACACCTCATTTATGTAGAGCTAAATGGACAGATCATGAGTTCAGTTTGAATGAATGCTTAATAACTTTACGAATGACGTGAAGCAACCTATTTAGACACATAAGTTGAAATCTGAATATAATTTTATGGGATCTAAAGAATTAAGTATCGTAACTTAAAAAGTCTAAATTCCAGTTCCTAATCAAGTTATTGTGAATTTAAGTGAATTAAGACCATGAATGAGACACATTCTTTTGATCGTTTACCCATCTTTATTTCAAAAATCACACTCATTCTAATAGGTGCAAACGCATGTTTTTATAAAGTCAATTACCTAAATTTCATATTTTTTAAAATTTTATGTCATCTAAAAGTGCTTTGATTTTTATATTTTTCAAATATTGAAGGATTTTTGTAATTTCTGCTTGGATATATACAATATTTTTAACAAGAATTTTACTAACAGAATTTTATGCACAATCACCAAAAGAATATCAGCTATTTTCATACTCACCTAAGAATTTAATACATAAATTATGTAAAATTACCAATTACTACTTATATATAAAATACATACGACACCTCTTACAATTAGATTCTACTGTCCTTGTCCTTGTAATGCAAAGAAAAAGGAAAGCATAACTTGTACTAAATATAAAGGAGTGAAAAGAATATAAATGAAAGAATGTCATGTCGACCACTCGCCTATACTTATATGGTCAGCCTATAGCCAAAAAAAATGTGATCGAGGAAAAGAATATAAAAATGAATAACAACGAAATAATCACAAATGTTCATCGGTTTTCCCTATACTTACGATGATTTAATATCCTAAGTATACCGGATTAGATCAAGGTTGGGAAATGATGGAGTAACGCAACTTACAAAATAAAAGGAAAATAGATAGATGATCAAACGTGAGATGGTTGCAGGAGGTTGCACAAGACTAAAGAAGTACCAAAGGAATCAAGAATCTGGTACAAAGTAGATTCTCTCCACTTGGGCTAGATGATTGGTTTGCTCGATATAATGTTCGCGCGTATTTACCAAGAACGATTCTACATCATGACAACTCAGGAATGCATACACAATTGTTGTCATGAACCTTTAACAATAATCATAGATGCTCATTGGTTCTCCATCTACTTAGGATTTAATATTCTAAGTACTCAGGATGAGATCGAGGTTGGGAATGATGATGGACTAAAGCAACTTACAAAAAAAAAGGAAAATAAATAGAAAATCAAATGTGATCAGATGGTTGCAAGAACTTGCATAAGATTAAAGAAATATCAAGGTAATCAAGAATCTCGTAATAGATTCTCTCCACTTGGGCTTCTGTTTGCACGATATAGTGCTTCAACATTTGCATATTTACCAAAAATAGCTAGACACCAGGTTACAACTCATAATTGTATATGCTATTGTTGTCGTGCACCTCTGACAATATATAGACCGATCCAATTTTTTCGCAACTTGCATGAAATTAATTTCAACCTTACATTCAACAAGTACACTTTATTGGGAATAAAAGTCTCTTGGATAATGTTCTTGTCATGCCACCATTTTACTTTGTCCTTGTAAATGACGTCGTTGTTCTCATATGCATGGTTTCTTACCTCAATCGGTTCATTCATGACTGACATTCTCTTAGTTTTAGTCTCGTGAGTGATGAGGTTTTCTCCCTTATTTCACATTCTAATTTGTGAAATATCTTTAGGAGAAAATGACACGGCTTTCCATGTATCAATTGGAACAAAGAGGTACATAAAGGGGTCTTATAAGTCATTCGGTAAACTTAGAGAATTGGTACAAGAGCTGAGACCAGATCTTCCTAACTGCTCAAACAAGCTTCTAGAGAATTATTTTCACCTCTCTATACAATACTTCTTTAGAATCTAATTCTGAATTAGAGAGAAAAGGATTTGTATAAGAATGGGGTTGCTATGAAAGATAGAAGCGTTGGAGCGACGATCGCCCACGATGTTAAAGAAAGGAAATCCAGTCTTAAGTTTGTCTGACCAAAAATATAAAAAGAAAAAATTCAAATCATGAAGAGGATCATCCCTAGAGGGAGAGGATGCAATAGTGGATTAGTGGTTGCAAAGCTTGCAAAGGTCAAGTAAAAATTCATCTAATCGTCCGTCCTCGAAACAAAAGGAAACGAATGGGAGAAACAAAATCAAATCAAAAGATAAAAATAGAAGGTGCATAAGGCACAAACATATATACATACCACAAACTATACGGAGGTCAAACACACCACGTGGATTTACAACAAAACTGGTGAAACTATTAGGTTTGTTTGGTTACTGAGATGGGGTAGGTTGGAGTAACCTCATGTGAATAGTACTTGTTTGGATGGTTATGATGGTTGGAGAGAGTTGGAATAAAGAATGTGATGTGATATCACATTGATTAGTGAGGGAATTCCAAACCATGAATAGAGGGTGTAACCCGGTAACCAAACGGACCTTTAAATTTTGATTACTTAGTTTCATGTGTTCCTTCTCACAACGAGTTGTCAATGAACGGTTTAGATTCACGATGATTATATGTTCCTTCTGCATCAAATATGATGTCGCATTCCACTGCCTTAGTGGGTGCAAATCCTGGAGGTGCCTCTGACTTAAGAGCACCCTCGTTGATGCTCTCATCATTGACCCCAAAACTTCTCCTTGAACATTTCAACCTTCACGTGGATTATCTTGACCAACACGAATGAACATCCATGAAGAAAACCAAAGGCTTGTTCTTGCGAGGTCAGAAAATGAAGTAGATACCAACGATGAATGGTACATCGGAACGATGCGTCGAGAAGATTATTTCAAGGTTATAACTTGCATTGTCCATCGGGACTGAACAATCGAATGCGGTCCTTGGTCCATTAATGGAGAAAACCGACCAACCCTAACAATTTGTTAAGTTCGGATCCAATTGAACTTATTGACAACCACTTAAAAGGCTTAAGCTCAAGGTATCACGTAGTAGTCCCCGCCACTTATAACCCACTCTCACATTTCGTGAGTTTTCGATGTGGACTACATTTAGGGGTTGGTGTGTTACAACCTCCGACACTTATATTCGCCATGCCCTCGCTTCGACAATGTCCATCACTTATTCTCAGTGATAGTAGTGGTTGCACACTTCGAGTGGCACCCGAGCTTCGGTCCTTTAACGGAGAAAACTTGTTTGGACAACATGTCGGGTTCCGACTCAATTGAACCCGTTGACAATCACTCAAAATACTTAAGCATGCGTTATCAAATAACAATCCTCACCACTTATAACTTACTCTTAGGTTTTGTGAATTTCTGATGTGTGATTACATTTAAGGGTTGAGATGTTACAATTTTATAATGCGCCCATTAAGGAAGGTCTACCCATGATATCACACAATATCCTTTTTCATATGGCCATCAGTGGTTGATTGTGAGCTCATCCTCAAGTGCTTCTATCATAACTTTACCACTAACAAATTTTCCTGTAATATGCTTGAGTTGTGTTCTCATTCTTCTCGGGTGTCATGGAAAATAAGTTGCCACGTTTGGATGCAAGATAACATCCATTTATCTCAAGATAATGGAACTTCGTATCAAGAAAAACCATCCCAAAATAAGCGAATGTCATATAATTACATCAACTATTATGTATCTGTCTACAACTGAAAAACGATTGATAAACCTCACTTGTCCATTATCCCGCATTATTTCATATCCCTCATCCGAACGGTATTAGCTCGCTTGATGGCTCACTAACAAACAAGCCTGCAAGTTGTTTTGCCTCTTTGAATGAACTCGAACTAGCTTCTTAATGAGTTCACGAGCAGCTCGAGCTTGAGCCATCTCTGATAGGCTTGAACGAGACCGACCCCAAAAATCTTAGTCGAGTTCAAGTTTAAGCTATCCCCGATTTGACTCATTGGGCATAGTGTGGTGAGGATGTATTTCAATTTCCACAAGCATAATTCCACATACACTCTCTACACAATCCATGGTATCTTGATGGTGTCTCAATCTTGAACCCTCCATGAAACATAAGCCACATTTTGCACTCGCAAATCTTATGCTAGAAACACGATCCGTGAGCTCGCGGCAATCGTACACTCTTCATTAAAATAATCAAACCCATGCTACAATATTCTGAAGAAAAAATAAGCTCCCACAAAAGAAGGAAGAAGAGCAAAACACTCACAATCTGATCTCCACTGAAAGTGCAACCAGATGGAAATCATCAGTTTTTAATCCACAGATTATCAGCATAACCACCAACAACCGTCACCGGAGACTCAAACGAATGAATCGATCAAAGATCTAAGTTCTACATCCATGCAAGTGCTTAGCCCACCTCCTAGCCATGAACGGATCGAGGTAGTCCCACCTTGCTGCAGCGCTACTCCGTCCGCCAGCACCTGAATCCGTCCTACCTTGCATGCGCCCATTTTCACTCGGTTCGTTCTTCTCCATAACTCCTACCAACACTTCTCCTGTCCTCAGGCATTCTTCAACTCCTCCCTCAATGTAGCTGAAACCAACACAGACATACTCACACTCGCCGATCAAACCCAGTGGAATCCGTCTCTCCTCACCACCTCTCAGCTCTCCCAGCCTTATCAAACCCCCTTCCTCCCCGATCTTCAGCTGGGTTTCGCGGATCACACCTCCAAGGAGCCTCAGCAAGAACTCCTCGAACTCGTGCATCACGAACCCGTTCGATGCACCGAAACCAAAGCCAATGTGGAAGCAGTGGATCGGGATCGGCACCTCCAGGTCTCGGCTGACATAGGATCGTGTCGGGCCGTCTGACAAGTGCAAGATGCAACAGAGAGGATTGTTGTGTGCCCGGTCTTCCAATATCTTGACACCTTTCTTCAGTCCTTCAATTGGGTCAGCCTCCCCAAGGTAGATGAGGCGATCGATGACTTGCAGTGCAGTACGCTTTCCGTTCGAGGTCATCCGTCGAAGTGGCAGCGCACGGGAGGCTGCTGAAGAGTACGTAACAATCGCAAGCCGGTCAGCTGGACGTAAGGAGAAAACAACCAGAGCCATTGCCTGTTTGAGAAGCCGTAGATGTGGACCATTTGGGCTGACGACCAGGATGATATCGGTGGCCTGCTGCTGTGCAAGTTTAATGGACAGACACATCCCGTACTGCTGTCGAGGGATGGCTGACGGAGATCCAGCAAACTGAAACACGTGCAATGCTGTTGTATGCAAACTTGGAGAATGATCATTATCGGGTGCTTCCATTACCGGTGGTACAGGAATGGGAATGAGGGACATATGTAACAGTTCTTGCGATGGTATCAAGTCTGGATCAATAGGCTCATCATCATCATACCTTGCGGTTCGTAGCGATGATCTACGGTGCACACGGAAGGTGGCAATGGAATCATCAAGGATCCGAAGTATGGGGTCGGTTGTCTGGTTGCAGGGAGGTACGCGAGACGGTGTAAGGTCACGCGGAAGCTGGGTCCAGTGGGCACGGCAAATGGGACAAGTCACATTTCCATGACGAACATTGGATGAGATGCACATGAAGTGGAAGGAGTGCATGCACTGAGCAGTGAATATGGCCTGTCCTCCGGTTGCATCGCAGGATAACGGTTCGAGGCAAATCGTGCAAAGAATCTGCTGCAAGTGAAGATGTACAGAAGGAATAAAATTTCAGGATCGAAAATCGATGATGTATACTAGAAATATTTAAAAATAAATAAATCCGATGCTTCATCTTTATGCCAACAGAGTAAAAAAAGAAATCAAATGCAATGAGAAAAAATAACAAAATGAATTCCTCAGTAGTCCAGCCCAGTAGTAAACAGATTGCTCCAAAATCGAAGTCACTGATAACTGACTTTCTAATGTGTTGAAGTTTAGGATGGCGGTTTCGCCGACAAAAAATCGCTACTGAAATATGAGAACTTTAGGAAATAGCTTGTACTTTAGTGAACTATTTTTCCTGTCCAAGAAACGGTTTTATTTATTCTGAAAGTCAGGATTGTTTATGCCTTACATGTGCATGAAAGTAAAATTGTTTCTGTTGGAGTTAAACAAGGAATGTCAGAATGAGAAATGCCTCCTGGAATATTGCACAGTAAAGACCATTTTGTGGGCTTAAAGTGGACATTACAATATTAATGTATGTCTGAAATTACTTTATGGTAAATAGCATTGCCAAAAGAGTTAAGATGTCAAAAAATGAGATTGAAATTACTTTACAGTAGAGAGCATTGCCTACAGAGATGAGATGTTAAAAAGACTTAAGATTCTCAAATGCCTTCCATTGTCCCTTATATAACTTACCACTTACTACATTTTCCTTTAGCTCTGTCACCAAGCCCTCCTATTTTGACATGGTCATATAACTAGACTGACAAATAATGACAAAAGTCTTACAAAAGTGAAAATTGGAACCAGGTGAGAAACCCTCACTACTGTGCATGCCACTAGATGCATATTCACTGTTTAAAGATTAAACACTACATTTGGAAGTATGTATTAAAGGAAATTTACACGTATGTCTATGAAAAAATACGTAAATATACTTTAGCCCACGTATACCTTGCATTTACTTCCTAACCAATGTAGAAGTTGCTAACTTTTACACCATAAACCATGCGGATTAACTTCCATCCATATCACTCACTACAGCAGGCTTCACCTCCCATCCCGACCCCCAGCCCCCTCAACCTCCTCCAACGACAACTTCACACATCTGTCCTCAACACACTCCATCCCTCCAACCCCTACAACATGAGCATCCCCCACGCTCTAGCAATTACAAAATGCAACCCGAAGCTCACCTATGCGAGCAACTGCAATATGGTTTTTCTCTCTGATGACCTCCTCTTATGAGAGAGAGAGTGTGTGTGTGTGCGCGTGCGCATGAGAGAGATAAGAACTATATTTCAATGTTAGATTGTCTTTTAAGGTTATTAGTTATGGTTAGATTAACAATAGAGTAGTTAAATAAGTGGAGTAAACTAACTTCATGGGTATGTGTAAAACGAAGTAATTTTTACCGGGGAAGTTAGGATGTAATTTTTTCTGCGAAGTGGGTTATGATGTGATATGGAGTATACACATGCTGAAAGTGTAACTATATTGTTTTAGAAGAGGACACGTAAAATCCCCTAAAACAAATGTACATCAATATTATAATACGATGTATGAATTTTTCCCTAGCCTGAAAAATTACAAGGATAAACAGTGAGAGGTTTTTGTTGGCAAGAGATATGGGTCAAGGGATGTCGACCGTTCATTGTAGTCTTAAGCTGAGTGGCTTGAGGATATAATACACTTTGCGAAATGCATGAAAGTAGCCAAACCGTCTCATCCCTTAGAGACAAAGCCACAAAAGAATTGTTGGAATGGCAAGCTCTGAGAAGGATTTCTATGGATGTCAAGGACACGCTTCTTCCAAAAAATATGGGTATGGCGTATGTTTTGAGTATGTCGTAAATTGTAAAAGGTGATGCTAGATTTTAGGAGAAACATAGGTTGTTATATATTTTGCTGTTGGGAATAATGGCTGCTCCAAAAAGGACTAGTGATATGGCTCTGGAGCACAGGCATCAGGAAAGTTGAAGATATGATAAAAAGCTTAACTAGTGTGCGACACTTACTAAAAAATATTCATTTCAGAGTTGAATTTGGATACATTGGTTTGTCATTATGCTGACTTTAAACCGCTGGATGGGTCTTGCAAATCTTTAAAAAAACAAGATTTCATCTCCAGATTTTGTCAAGGCAGGCACGGTGCTGCATCATCTTGTGAAAGAACAGAATGCCTGCTTTTCCTCAGAATGGGGGGTCCGCCACTTCAGTGTTGTTAATTTGGTTTTTTTGGCGTAATTTGCAGCAAAATCCTCTCCAATTTTGCCACCATAATCAATTTATAGATTGCATGGTATTTTTTAACCCATCCAAACATAAATTTTACAAAACCAGCATCTGCTCATGATCTCTAAAACATTTTAATTACCAGACATTTTCATAAGACAGGTCAAGAGTCCAGTCTAAACGGGTTCTTAAATTCTGGTCTTTACATTTCCTCCACTCTTGCTATCATCCCCAATGCAGTCCATTGATTTGATTCTTCCGCTACCAACAACATATCTATTTTCCGGAACAATAAATATCAAATTATCACAAAGTTTACTTCTCACTGATCAATCGAAATGGCAACTGTTTTTCGGTGACCGAGTATATTTTTCTCAGAATAATCATCCCCCCAAGAGACTCCAGTTTTTTCTGCTCACTCTGCTGTCAATTCCAATAAGTATAAATGCCATCTCGCAGAGAAGCAAATGCACCATTACTTTCAAATGATATCAATCAATTTCAGCAGATAAATTTTCTGTTGATTTTCTTTTTCATATTAAAATATCCTTGCCCACTCTAAGAGACCCCTAATATCATAAAGGGAAAAAGATAATCTTGACAAACCTTAGCCAAATTGGAGTGTCCTTCTTCGGCATCTCCTCCATCTATATTTTTTCCAGGAGATCCCCCAGACTTCAAGATCTGTTTAACACAACACAATGCAGGTAAAATTGGATCAAAAACAAAAAAGTAACCACGAATCAAATTCAGTCGAACATCCAAAGAACAACCTTTTCCTTTCATCCCGACAAATTTCATCGAAAACTCCAACCAAAAAACGAAATGCAACAAACCCAAAAAATAAGGAAGAAAGAAAACCCAACAGTGGTAAAAGAAGGAAGAAATTCTCGGTAGAGAGCAACATCACAAAACCCACAAAAAAGAAACTTTTTTAAGCGAAGAACCTATTTTTCTGCAAAAAAAAGAGAGGAAGAACACAAAAGAAGAAAGACAGCATCCAATGGAATGGTCGCACCACGCACATTGTTGTGCGGATCTCCGAAGCAAATATCAGCGGAGAAGGCGGCGCAGGAGAAGCTGATCCTCTTGACGACCCTCCTCAGCCTCGAGGCTCCACCTGCCATCGTCTTCTCCTTCCACTCGTTTCTTCTTCAGATTGGACTGAGGTGATGCCCCCAACAACAAGGCATCCCCCTCTCTCTCCTTCAGTTGGCCTGCGACACAAGTCTCCTCCTATTGCATACCTCCACCACCTCCTCTTCTACTAATCACTGCAACAGCCCATTATTAAAGAAAGAAAAAGGAGCCACCTTTCCTCAAGAAAAGGGAGCACCATTGTCCCCCCTCCCCGTTTTTTTAACCCCCTCCACAGCAATTGATAGAAGAATCTTTGTTACCGTTTAAAACTAAAGAATCCGCGTAATAACGTTAATTGGACTTCGTCTTTCTTTTAAGAGTGATTTTTACGAGGTTTGAACTGATTTTAGGATGGTGCAAATTCGCTCAACCACAATATCATTTGTAGATTCTAGACTTCATTGTTTTCGTTGGTGGGTCGGACCCCTTAATGAGAGTATTGTTGGGGCAAATTTGCAATGTCTCGGACTTAGGTTCATAGTTCGTTATCGAGGAAAATTATTCCTGACAACTTGTTAGATTTTAAGCTCAAATCGATCTGTTGACAATCACTCAAAATGTTTAAGATCAAGTACTCAAATAATAATCCCCATCACTTATAACATGCTCCCACACTTTGTGAGTTTTAGATATGAAACTACGTTTGGTGGTATGGGTGTTATAACCTCTCTACTTATATTCGTAACGTCTTCGTTGCGATATGACCCATCATTTATTCCCAGTGATAGTAGCGGATGCATGTTCCGAGTAGCCATTTTCTCTTATCTCTTTGTAAGGGTGGCTCCACCTCTCGAGTAGTCTTTCTTTACTATTATAGGGAAATCGACTCTGATACCATTTGAAATGTCCTAGGCTTAGGTCCACGGACGGTTATCGAGGAAAAGTAGCACTGACAACTTGTTGGGTTCAGACTCAAATGACCTCGTTAACAACCACCCAAAATGCTTAAGCTCAAGTTATCAAGTAGTAATCCTCATCACTTATAGTTCACTCTCACACTTTGTGAATTTTACATATGAGAAAATTTGGGGGTATGGGTGTTACAAATTGGTCCTTCAAATCCAACGTAATAATATGATTCTCTAAAAGAAGGTTAAGCTTTGCAAAATTACTACTCATTCAAGGAGCATGAAGAAGATGCATATGGGTGTAGGAAACATAGATTGGAGACTGACTATTCAAAGAATAAAAGAGGTTGATTGTAGGAGATATGAATAGGATGAACAAGAAGATGAATGTTGGTCGTCGTGGGTGGAAGAAAAAGTGATATTTGCGATGAAATGTGATTAAATGATTCAATATGCTACAACAACAAAGTCTTTTCCCACAATTAAGTAGGGTCGGCTACATGGATTCTTTGTCTCCATTCAGATCTATCTTGGGCCAATCTCAGGCTTATATCCAAAAAACTAAGATCCATTCGTATAGTCTCTTTCCAACACTTTTTATACCATTATCACCCTCTCTTAGCTGGCTCAACATCCCAACACTCGCATCTCCAAAAAACTAAGATTGGCAAGATAGAAGAGTGGGTGTTACATGTGTTGTGAGCAACAAATATTGGTTGGCTTCTCTAAGGATTGAAATATTTTATATGGATTCATTGGTCGTTATATTGTTTGTCTAATTGTGCCTTTATTTGTGTTGGAGTAGTGAGTTCATGGGGTTTAGACCAAGGTTGGCTCAACCTTGACCCATTTATTCAGTGGACCAAATTTATGACCCAAGCTTAACCTGTTGCAAATCGAGTTTGGGTTTAGGTTCTACTCATGGGTTAGCCTCATAGATGGATTAGACTGGCTCAACCTAATTCTCATCTCTACCTGATACAACATGTGATCTGAAGTTTAGAACTACTGCATTACTTAAGAGATGACAAGATAGACCATTATCACATGATTTCTATATATTTTGGGGATATTTTGCTCTATTTATAAATCGTTCAATCAACTTTCAAAAATTGTTCTGGTATTGCATGGTATTTCTTTCCAATGCACCATATATGTATGTATGTGTGTGCATATATAAATCATTATTAAGGCGCAAATATTTATTATATCTTTGTACCTATTTATAATAAAAAATATTAATATAGCCATTCATCTTAGAGCTCTATTTGGATAGCATAATAAAATCAGGAATGATTAATTTTAAATCTTGATTTATGTGAGTCATTCGAAGAATTATACTATTTGAATTAGATAAGTAGGGTTCTACTTGTTTTAAGATGGTTTGGCCATTTGCAAATGAGGTCAGTTGAGGCACCAGTTAGAAGATGCGAGATTTGAGATGTTGAGTCGGTTAAGAGATGGCGATGAAGGTCCAAGAAGTGGGATGAGACTATCTGAATGGATCTTAATTATTTGGATTTAAGCCCGAGAATGATCCAAAATATATCTAAATGGAGGGAAAAAATCAATGTAGCCGACCCTACGTAATTGTGGGAAAAGGCTTTGTTGTTGTTGTTGTCGTCGTATTATGCGTAACAACTCATTAAAAATAATTAAAATAAGAGTTGGGGGTTAAATTAAATAGTTTTGAAAGTGATTGATATAAGGATTAAGTATAAATGTAGTGAATTATTGGTGGTTAAGCTATACATTCCATTAAAGTTATTCTTGATTAATTAAAACTTAAAAATACATGAACTGTTTAGCTAACAACCAAATCCAACATATTTTAAAAAGATGACGATTCAAGTCCTGTCAAATAAACATCATTTCTCTAGATTCTAAATGAAGGGAGATAAGAACAGAAGCAGCTCGAATGTTGCCTTCAAGGTATCATTTCTCAATCATTTCCAACCTGTCAATGCTCTTGAGACAAATTCTATTTGACTGCCCATTTTGATGCTTTGATTCATCTAATGTGTATAGTGCTTGCATTAATTTCATTGGTACCCTTTCAATATCTAATGATTGCTTATTTCAAACCTGATGTTATATAAATTATTGCCGGTAATATATATAAGAATGAATAAGACATATGTTACATATTTCAAAATTATTGCAAATTTACGCAGTAGTCGTTCTTATATGTGTAAATACAGCAATTATATAAAAAATATGTTTGTATAAGATGGCAGGTCTCGTGTGTCTGTGTGTGACCGTACTTGTAAATAAATTAATGATGAAATATAATTGATATTTATGCTTTAAAATGAAAACATACAAAACATATGAAATACAATTAAAGAAATATCTTATTTTAAATCCATTATATTTGGTATGATTGGGAGGGGAGCTGCCTTTCGTACGGAGAAGTGAATGATATTGATGGAGAAAGGACACCATGAACAAAGATTCCTAGAAAATGTCTATTAATAATGCAAAACATTAACCCATTTGCATGTATGCCCCTCCAACTAATTGGCTTAAATTTTAAAAACAACTAACTTAATAAGTTAGTGTAACGTCTCGGGCTTAGGTCTTCGGTCCGTTATCGAGGAAAACTGGACATGACAACTTGTTGGGTTCGGACCCAATTGGATTCGTTGACAACAACCCAAAATGCTTAAGCCCAAGTTGTCAAATATTAGTCCCCACCACTTATAAACCACACCCACACTTCTTGAGTTTTAGGTATGGCACTATGTTTGAGGTTGGGGTGTTACAGTTAGACGTAAGTTTTTTTAGGCTGGCATAGGAAGAGATGGCATGTTGCATTCAATGGCATAACATGAGATGTTGTAGTCGCATGGATCATCCGGTTTATCGGTTGTATCGGACGATCTGGATCATATTCTAACACTTGAACCTCATAGCAATCTACATTTCTTTTAGGGGTCGTTCGTTTGGGGGTTACCCGTAAAATTCATTTATCTACCCCTCGTGTGAAGCTCACTCTCCCTCTCTATAAAAAAATATATTATATCATCATATAATCTACTCACTATTCTTAACTTCAATACAATCATATCACAACAACTATCTACTTTTTCAAATTTCAATACAATCATATCACAATAACTACTCATATTTTTAAATTTCAATACAATCGCATTACACAAAACCTCTCAACTCCAAACCCATCAACTAATCATCAAAACACAAAAAAAAGATTATCCTCCCTCAGATAACCAACAAATCAAACGCACCCATAAGGAGTGTTCGATTCGGGAATAAACAAGAATAAGGATTGAGAATAAAGAAAATAACGGACTATCCTCTGTTCAACTGAAAGATAGGAATAATGAAAATAATGTGAAATAAAGATAGGTAAGGTGGAATAAAAATAAGAATAAGAGTAAAATAAGATGAAATAATGATATGTAGATAAAAATAATCATACTCTTGGAAATCGTACCGAGCGAAGAATTGATCTCTTATTTCAATACTTATTCTCTTACTTCAGAATAATCGTCTGAAGTGCATCGATTATCCAAGATGCGGCTTATATTTAGATCTGGTCTATTTTTCTCACTTGTCCTAATTCCTCGTCTAGAATTAATGGTGTGGATGGTACGTTTTTTCTGCTATAATATTCTTAACTATCTTTATTCACAAAAAGTCAGTCTTGAAATTCTTATAGACAATATCACATTTACTGTTATAACTTCTTAATCATCTAAACATCTACTATTAACAAAACGATTATCCACGTCATTAACCCTTCAGAAGGAGATTATTCTAACCGAACTCAACCCAAGCCAATCATGTTACCAAACAGGGAGGTGAAATAGGGAGATGATAATGAATAAGGGTGTTTATTCCATATTAATTATGCTCATTCTGGTAGAAAGTCATAAGATATAGATGATAGGATTACATCGAAATAAGAAACAAGCCGGCAACAAGCTGCGCCGCTAGCCTTTTGAATTGCAAAACCAATCATTCTAAACACTACATCCGTAAGCCTAAGAACCATCACATTACTGCTCGTGACTTTTTAAATCCTCTTCAAAAGCTCAATAGCTTCTGATGCTAAAAAATCAAAAGTATCAAAAGCAAAAGAAATGAAGACAAGTTGATTCTCAGTGCATACTTTCTCATGCTTCACTACTTTTCCGAAAGGTTTATTCCGATTCTCATTCTTATTTTGCGGGATGAAGGCATTTGTTGTTCTCGAAAATACAGAATTATGTAATTACATAATAAGTGGTAAGCCGTGACTGAGTGGTGAATAATTTATTCCTGTTCTTCAAGTGAAAATGGAAAAAAAAACAAAACAAGGAAAACTAAGATACACAGCTCCCCTACTCGTATTTGCTGATAATACAGTGACAGATAATTGGGTTTGTCCTGAGGGACAGCATCGATCTGTGGTTGGGAAGATCCAAATCATGGAGAAGTGGGGAGGAGGGCGTCAGTCTCGGGAACCCGTGTCTTGCCTTTGTTGTCTTCTCCGTTGTTACTTTACTTGTTAGGTAGGTGGATAGGTATATTGACTCGCCGTTGGGTTAATATATATATTAGGGTAAAATAAGAGCCCGACGAGGAGTTCCTGTCATGTGAACATATATATCTTCTACGCCTTTTTGATTCTTTGAGAATCAAAGGATTATAGAGCTCTGGAATAGTAGAAAATGATGATGTTTTGCGATGGATATATAACTTTTCACCACTAGTGGGAGCAGGAAAAGCTTATACCATGACGGCAAACGTAGAGGAAGTAGAACAGAAAATAGATTCAGATAAGGTAGAGGAGATGGAAAACTTGCGGATCCCCTGGCATTATGAGCGCGGATCCTCCGCTGAACAGCACATGTCTGTAAAGGAGAGGCACACTCGATCGAGCGGTTCACACGGTAAGGTCTGAAAAAGTTTGGATTTCATGTGAACAAGATCGAAAGGCTCGGATGTTGTAACACCTCAACTCTCAACATAGAGTCACATCTAAAACTCACAAAGTGTGAGTGTGGTTTATAAGTGATGGGGATTACTACTTGATAACTTGAACTTAAGCATTTTGGGTGGTTGCCAACGGGTTCATCTGGACCCCTACCCAACAAGTTGTCAAGGTTAGTTTTCATCGATAACAGAACGGGGACCTAAGTCCTGGACATTACAAATGATATCAGAGCCAAATTCCCTCTGATAGTGGCACTACAACAAAAAATAGCTATTGCAACAGTTTTTAGGTGACAGAAATAATTGTGACAGAAATCTGCCATTTATTCCCCGTCACTAGTGCCCCTTTTTCGGAAAAACTGCAGCCCTATTAACGACATGTCTATGTGTTTTACTGATATTTAATTTTGTTTAATACAAATTGTAAAATTAATGTACATCACCACAGCTCGTGTCCCTATTTCAGGAAAAACCCTAGCCGTCATTTTGCTCTCCTCTCTCAAATCCTTCTTTCACTCAACCTCTCGGCACTTCGTGATGGCTAGATTTGGCGGTGCTGCTGATGGTGCTGGCGGCGGCGCTGGAGGTAACGCTGGAGGCGACGCTGGAGGGCGTGCTGGCAGCATCGCTGGAGGGCGTGCTAGCGGCGGCGTTAGGGGTAGCGTTGGGGGCGACGGAGGGCGTGCTGGCGGCGACGTTGGGGGTAGCACTGGGGGCAACGTTGGAGGGCGTGTTGGCGGCGGTGCTGGGGGCGACACTGGAGGGCGTACTGGCGGCGGCGCTGGGGGTAGCGCTAGGGGCGATGCTGGAGGGCGTACTGGCGGCTGCGCAGGGGGTAGCGCTAGGGGTGATGTTGGAGAGCGTGCTAGCGGCGGCGCTGGGGCCGATCATGGAAGAGGCAATGTGAGGAGGGCAAGAGTGGTTGTGGAGAGTAGTAATCTATGGGTTGGTGATGAATGCAGATCGGGGCCGATAGGCGATCGATGGAGCACTAGGATAGGTGGTGGTAGAGGTAAAGGGCAATGGACGGGGATGGGAGCAGAGAGTCAAGCACAGAGTGAAGGTCGATGGCCCGAGCCTATGGATGACGGGCGAAGGAAGAGGTATGTAAGGATTTTAGCATTACATGTTCTTATTTGTGCAATCTCTTTTTTATATTTGAGATTCTCTTTAACTCGGCTTATAAGTAGGTCCATCCCATGCTGAAAAGCTGCTTTGTTTTATAAGGTGTAGGGCAAAGACATAGCTCGTAGACACTATTGTTGCCTTTATTGAGCGGTAGAAATTAGACTCCCAATATGGATTGTTTTGCGAAAATCGTCTTTATTACCACACATATCTGCCTTTTGTGCAACAACCTTGTTGGGTTTCGGGATTACCTCTTTTTTGCTTGCACATTCGTGAAGTAGATATGATATGAATGTTACGACATACTTTTACTACCAAGTCATATATATTGTTCTATTAGTAGCGACCTGTACAGAATCAAATGAACCTATTCCAGACCTTTGAGTTCAGGAGAAAGCACCGGATCACGCTTGATGAGCCTATTCTAGTGACGAATGCATTCCTACAAACTGCAAGATATTAACGCACTGCTTAGATGACAGGCAATATTTTACATTATAGTACACGCAACATATATTTTACTTTCTAGTACACACAGCATATCTTTAATGTAGTGAGCCATTTCCAAGGAAAGATAGTCTTTGCAGATCTGAAGTGGGGATTCATGATATATTATTTGTGAGAAACCCTTAGCATGATACTATAATTTATATCAAAAAATCATTTGTTACTTTATAAAATTTTAAAGAAATAAGCCTTCCAGTCGGATTCGTATTTTTTTATAGTTTTTCTAAATTTACGACAGTCTTTCGCAATTTAGAGCAAGATTGAACCTGCCATATTTTTACAAATCTTGCCAAAATCTTAAAGTAGGTTCACAATCCAAGTATAAATATAAAAAACTAGCTATAAGTTTAAAAGAATGTTCAGAATCTTGTTAAACATTATGTGGTCATCTTTTACATTTAGAGTCTGGATTATCAGTCAACCTCTGCATCGGTTGTTGCTTCCACTAGTTAATATGACTGGCTAGTCAGTTGGGTTAGCAACATTTTCGGAGTGATCTACGCATTAATTTCCAAATCGTACCTTGGATTAACCTTTGCCATCTGCCAACCTCACCATGTGCAGCCTCTCTAGCAGAGTTGCGCACTAGCATCAATTGAATGCTGTTGAGGGCCTTTGCATAAGGTGGCCATGTCGAATAATTTCAGGGTTGTAAACTATTGTATATTTCTTTGTGTAGAGTTATGATGTTCATATGATTTTAGTGTAGGTTGAAGATTTCGACATCACACATCATTTTCATAAGTTTTTCCATTTAAGGGTTGCTTCTGTTCATATATCGTGTGTTTTCTCATACGTGGCATTAGACCATGATGGGGGATGTTATTCGACTATTTTTTGTTGAATGCTTGAGATAACTTGCGGGAAGTGATGTAATTGGCACCTGCAGTTGATCTAAAGTAGGTGTGTGTGTTACTGTACATGACAAATGACACTGGAAGCAGACGTGCTTCTTCTGCTTCTGCCTGCAAGATTGATTCAAAACTCGAGCCCCTTGCTCGCTAACGTACTTGGAATCAACAAACCTGGATGCCCCATTTAATTGTAGTTAGTTACTGCTAATTATATATTGAGTGCATATAATTTGATCTCTGCTGTTATAAATTATTGAACCATGGTTCGAGTTGTACGTGACAATCCATCTTGGATTTATAAGATTGGGGTTGACTGTCCAACCTGGACAAAGTTTGAGTTTTGGGAATGATTGAAATTTGATATTTAGCCATTAGTATTAAACATCAAGTTGTAGTCCTGATTGATTATGTAGATTTCATTTTCAACAATCGCCAACACTTGATTCTCGACATCTAATTTGACATAAATAATAAATTTAATAAATGTCTTGCTTAGAAGTTGCTATAGATGTACCTAACTCTTATTCTAACTTGTAATTGAACATTTTAAATTCTAATTTGAGTGGATTATTTTGTTATCAAATGTATTTATGCCTAGTAGATTCTCTTGGATTTTGGATTTTGATTTTTTGTTGATAAAGTGCAAGGAATGTGGTTGGTTGGAGCAAAATGGCAGTAGGTGAGCGGGTGACAAACATGCAGACTGAGGGTTGTGATGGAACGGCTGAGCGTGATGATAGTGGGTAAGAAATACACATTCTATTACGGTCAAGTTTTCTTTAAGATATACTTTCAGTAAATAAATAGTATTTTTTAGTACGAAATAGTGGCAGTAGTAAATGATGCTGAAATTTATGACGTCAATATAGACGCTAAATATAGCAAGTACTAAGAATAGTACTGTAGCCACTAATCCCTTGTTTAATAAGATCTAATAAAACTGAAACAAAATCACAAACACTTTGAATAACAATAGAGATTGATATCCATGATCAAATGAAAAATGACAGATGGGGAACCAAATCTCCCTTCAACCAAGTTTCGTGTGTTTGTGATCTAACTAGAACAGATAATAAAATTAAAACATTTCCCCCCAACTTCTGCGTCAGTGTTCCGAATTCAACAAACTTTTAGGTTGGTGCCTGTGAAATAATAAAACACTGACCATACTACAAAGGAGGAAGAAATTTTTCATGTAATGACTGCAGCGATGAATAGTTAAATATCAACAAACTACTAATGTATTACTTTTATCACTAACCTCTAATGATCATCAGTTCTCTTTTCTAAAAATTATTTCTTCTGTATTAATCAGTTTCCCTCCCACAATGGATTTGCTTTGTAATCATGTGAAGGAATATGATTTTAATCCCCCAGGAATATGTATTATTTCTTTGTCATTGAGCGAATTTTATGTATTCATATTGACAAGAAAATTTGCACTTGAATTTAGGATGATGGACTTCTTAATTGATCGAAGTTGGATGTACTCTATTCCCAACAGACATCTCAGTGAAAGATTTCAATCTGGTGTTAAAAAATTTATTGAAATTGCATTGGAAAACTTCAAGGATAATTCAACTGGTGTATTTCCTTGTCCTTGCAAGAAATGTTCAAACAGATATAACAGAAAGCCTGACGAAGTTTTCGAGCATGTTGTAGTAAAGGGATTTACCTCAGATTATTATGAATGGGTCCATCATGGAGAACCTTTAGGTGGATGGAAAGGGAGTGGTACATATGAAGGAGAAGAGGATGATATTCATGGGCTACTTAGAGATATTTATGGAGACCATGATCACGACGATTATTTCAGTGATCAAACAAATGATGAGGGAGATGCTGGATGTTCGGAAGAAGAACCTGTTAACAAGAATGCTGATAAGTTTTATAGACTTCTAAAAGATGCAGATGAACCTCTTTATAATGGATGCGACAAATATAACAAGCTTTCATTTGTAGTCAAATTATTACACTTCAAAGTTTTGTTTGGATGGAGTAACAAATCATTTACTGAATTGTTGTTGCTTTTCAAAGACGTTCTTCCTTATGGTTCAGAGAGCCTTCCATCATCTTATTATGAGGCAAAGCTTGTTGTTGAGGAGTTAGGACTTAATTATAAGAAGATTGATGCATGCCCTAATGATTGCATGTTGTTTTGGAAAGATTCTGAAGATAAAGAGAAATGTGATCATTGCAGTGCTTCTAGATATGCAACAAACAATGCAGATAATAATAAAAAGAAGAAAATTGCAGCTAAAGTATTGAGACATTTTCCTCTGATTCCGAGATTACAGAGAATGTATATGAATAAAAATTTAGCCAAACAAATGCGATGGCATAAAGATGAGCGAGTTAATGATGGATTAATAAGGCATCCAGCAGATTCACAAGCGTGGAGTTACATTGATGCCCAATTTCCAGATTTTGCAAAAGAGTCTCGTAATATCAAACTTGGACTTGCTAGTGATGGATTCAATCCTTTTAGAAACATGAACAATGCGTATAGTATATGGCCTGTTGTAGTCATTTCATACAATCTTCCACCGTGGTTGTGTATGAGACAACAAAATTTCATTTTAACTCTACTTATTCCAGGAAAAAGATCACCAGGAAAGGATATAGATGTTTATTTACAACCTCTTGTAGATGAGTTAGAACAATTGTGGAATCATGGTGTATTAACTTATGATTCATATTCAAAGAGAAACTTTGTGATGCGTGCTATGATTTTATGGACAATAAATGATTTTCCAGCTTATGGAGATCTGTCTGGTTGGAGCACAAAAGGACGACTTGCATGCCCTATTTGTCGTGAACACACATTATCATTACGATTGAGAAATGAGAAGAAGCAAGCATATTGCTTTCATCGTTGTTTTTTGGAAGAAAGTCATAGCTTTCGATTTGATAGAAGAAGCTTTGATGGTAAAGAGGAATTGAGAACCCTACCAATGCCACTTTCTGGAATGGAGATATTTGAAAATTTGAAGCATTGCAAGAATCAATTTGGGAAGAAGCGTATACTTGGAAAGCATACCAGAATTCCAATGGAGAGAGATAATGAAGAAGCAAGTGTTCAGTTTCCACATGCTTGGAAAAAAGTCAGCATTTTCTTCCAATTACCATATTGGAAGCATCTCCTAATCCGGCACAACCTAGATGTGATGCATATTGAGAAAAATATATGTGAAAACATACTCTATACGATATTGCAAGTCAGTGGAAGAAGTAAAGATAATGTACAGTCACGTTTAGATATGAAGGAAATGGGCATTCGTGAAGATCTTTGGCCGCAAACCTTATCAGGTGATAGATTGTATCTGCCTTCGGCTTGTTATCAAATGTCTAAATCTGAGAAAGAATCTTTCATCAATATTCTTGGTTCAATAAAAGTTCCAGATGGTTATTCTTCTAACATTGCCAGAAAGGTTAATATGATTGATAAAAAAATAAGCGGATTGAAAAGTCATGATTATTATATACTCATGCAACAATTACTTCCTCTTGCAATAAGAGATTTATTACCAGATAACGTGAGCTTTCCATTGGTACGTATATGCTCTTATTTCAATAAGATATGCTCCAAAGTCATTGATTTCCAAGAGTTTTCCAAGATGGAGTCAGAGATCATCACTATCTTGTGTGAGTTAGAACGGATATTTCCTCCCTCATTTTTCACCATTATGATGCATTTACCAATGCATTTGGCTTTCGAGGCAAAAGTTACAGGTCCAGTACATTATCGTTGGATGTATCCTATTGAAAGATATTTGTCGACTCTAAAAAAATATGTTAAAAATATGAGTCGTCCTGAAGGATCTATTGCAGAAGGTTATTTGGTTGAATAGTGTTTGACATTTTGTTCACGTTATTTTACCTCTGAATCCAAGTTGAATCGCCAAGTGAGAAATTACGATGAAAGCGTAATTGGTGGAGGGATGATTCGTCAACTAAGCAGAATAAAAGTAGATCAAGCTCATCGTTATGTTCTGTTCAACACAATTACGATGGATGCATATCGAAGGTATGATTTTTATTTAATATTTTTGGTTTGTAAATCTAATCTGTAATCTTAAGATCTAACATATATTTTAACAGTGAACACATGACATATTTGCAATCTCATTATCCTCGAATATCAAAAATGACTCTTGATAGAAGACACCGTCTTCAATTTCCATATTGGGTGAAGGAACATGTAAGTTTTGAATCTTTTAAATATTTCAATTATTTCAAGATGTTTCATATACAATATAATCTAATTGCATTTGTACAATTAGGTTTCAAATTTGCGTGCTACAGGTAGTGTTGATGTCTCCGAAGAAATAAAATGGTTATCTCTTGGCCCTTTTATTGAAGCAACCTCTTATGATGGGTATATTATCAATGGATGCCGATTTCATTGTAAACATATAGATGCTAATAGACAAACTCAAAATAGCGGAGTTCATCTATCAGCTGATGCTGGTATCAGCTCTAAGAGTACATCGTACTATGGACAATTAAAGGATGTCATTGAGCTTAAGTATGGTCCAGATATAAGAATAATATTATTCGAATGCATTTGGTTTGATGAGGGTGGACTTCACACTGATAAATATGGATTTACATCCATAGATCTGAAAAGAGAAAAGCATGAAGATGATCCGTATATCTTAGCATCGCAAGCTCAACAATGTTTTTACATTAAAGATAACACAAAAGATGGAGATTATCATGTTATTGTCAAGGTTCCTCCAAGAGATATGTACGATATGCCTGTTAATGGTGTTTATGGTATTGGTACAGTGCATCCAAGCCAAATACCTATTGATGGTCAAGTAGATGCTTGGATGAGAGATGATATTCCAGGTGAATGTGTCGCCCACAATAATATTGCAGGAAAATAGATGTCCAAAATGGTAATCCACAATGTAATCTTGTCTTTGTATTAATATGTCATATATGCTCTTCGAAGTCTTGTATGTTTGTATGATATTGTTTTTTTTTTTGTGTTTCCTTCTGTCCCTTCATGATGACATTATACTCTTAAACAGGAATGAAGATGGACATAATGAAGAAATACAAGAAGCCGATAGTAATGTCTGCGATGCACATATTATTAAAAAAAGAGGTCGAGGACATAGCACGCGAGCTTTCTTTGCATGTAAAAATGGACAGCGTCACGTGTTACAGTGGAACAAGAATGGACAAGTTATTGGTGATAATGGAAAGAAAATTCGTTCTGCTTGTGCATATTATGCACGGTGTCATTGGCTTTGGCCTCTTGATAGAAAGTGGAAGGACATGCCTAAGAATGCATTGTTGGATACTTGGAAACATTTGGAGGTATATACATTCATTAATTTATTATAATTTCAATTTTTATGTGATTAGTTAAAGAAATATTCCAAATATCTATTTGTATTTAGTCGTACGGCTCTTTCCATCGATGGTTTTTTATTTCAACGCTAGCTTGCTCAAATCGAGAACTTTAGTAGGAGAATCAGTATGGTGCTCAGAAAAAGCATTGAATATAAATTTATTTTCTTAAAAATAGTAACTTATTATTATGCATTTAAAAATAGTAACTTATTATTTGCTCAAATCGGATGACCATTGGAATTGCATTGATTCTTTGCCAAATACGGATGACCATTGGAATTGCATTGATTTTATGAACAAATTTGACCCCCCTCCAAATTCGATGTGGATGCTATGTTGTTAGCAAAGCAATCTGCAGTTAGTTTTGCTGCCATGTTATTGATATCATTTTAGAAGACACCTGGAAAGCTAAGATTGGGATTACTACAGAATTCTGAAAGACTTGTATACATTTTTCCTTTTTTACTTTTACTAACAACATCATCCAATTTGCATACTTTGTAGAGGGAAAAGATTTGTTGCCATATGTAGAGTTTAATGTGTACAAATCAATTTTAGCATGCCTTTCAAAATTGGTTACTCTTCTTTCAGTATTTTGGTGGTAAATTATTTAGGTGCCGATGTTTTCTTATGCATGCCATGGGGATTCCTTTGGTTGGATCTGGCATGGAACATGGCTGTCAAACTATAATGTCCACGCGTATGCCAATTCTATGTTTTTTTTCTCTCTAACATATCATGTCTTTCACCGAAACAATTGCAACAAAGATTAATGATGAGATATCTTGGTGTTTGATACATAATACATCAACCAAACCTGGGCTAAAAGGTGGGCATCGAGTAATTTGGTTCTTATACCATTCAACACTTATAGTTCATCTAATCTCCCAGGACCATTTTTTTATTTTATTTAGCTACCCCTTGCATTATTAGATGGTTGACCGCCTAAAGTAAATGCCTAATCTCGGCAACATTAATTTTAATTCGGTTTTAGTATAATGGGGAAAATTTCCTTCTATGCAGTTTGTTCATATAATGACTTGCTATGTTATCCAAAGGAGTTTTAATTGGGAATGCTAAAAAAATAACAACACCAGCTTTAGTCTAGTTTTGAGATGCTATGATGAAAAAAGAGGATTCATTAAGTCAAGTTATTTTTTATACCTTGTAAGATGTCGGTCCTGCTTAATCAATCACTAACACCTTTTTTACTACATGGGATTGATAGTTCCTACTTCATTTATCTCAATACAACCTAGTAGCTAATAACATTCATGGGTGCTTAGATGTTAGATCAGCAACACCTTTCAAAGCTTTTGCTCTGCTATTTTGAGATATTTTCACCAGCTTTTGAGAATCTTATTTTTACAGAGCAAAAGAAAAACTTTTGAGAAGCCAGTGAATTTCTTCATAGGTAAAGTGAGGTCAAGTTGCAGTAGCAGCTCTTGATTCGGAGATTATCAATAGATTGTAGGTTGCTTTGGACGTTTTGCTTCCCTATGAAGCTAAAGGTCCTTTTTCTCAAAAAGAAAGAGAAGAAGCTAAAGGTCCTTGCTTGGTAGATGAAATGGAAAAGAGTAGTCATCAAAATGGAAAAGAGTAGTCCATGGCAATTTGGCATAGTTTGAAAGAGGATGGTACTTAAGTACCAAGTATGGTTTAAAGTGATGACCATAATGTTGATAATGGATAGCTACTGGTGGAAGTTTGCAGGGAGTTCTCATGAAAGAGTCTTCTCTTCCAGAAATGAAAGAGATCAGCTACAGAGTAATAAGTAACCAGAAAAAAAAGGAAAAGTGCACTGCCCTAGTTACTCACCTCATAAGCAACTTTTAACATGTGGAGCATAAGAAGACTAGAGAAAACATGCATGTTCTTTACAGTTGACAGTTCATATCATACCCTCAACATGCTCTTTTTAGAAAATTTTATTAAATGCTAAGCCAAGGAATATATTGTATGGTTTCAAGTTTTAATTGTTCTTTTTTATTTATAGGCTCGCAAATCTATTAGTGATCCAAGTAGGATTTTTCAAGTATCGATCCGACGCAACCCTCATCAAATTCTCTGGTATTAAAGTTGCCGACCAATATATCTCTTCATTTTTGTTTGAACTCTTTTTGCATTCACACTTTTTTCATTTTATGTATTGTAGAGTCGAAATAAAGCTTGATTTTTAAGAATGAAGGCAATAAATAACATGAGAAAAGGTAAATCTCTCTTTATTGAGTTTAATATCTTCTAATATTACTTAGATAAATATTATTTACATTGTATTGCACGGATACGTGGCAGTTTTGTTGTGTTTATTTTTGCATAAATTATGTTTGGATGCTCATATTTCTTCTTTGAAATCATATTTGACAGGTTGCTTTGAAGATATTGATTGCCATCCAAAGGATTTTCAAAGAGGGCTATCCATGGAAGATCTTTTAAACATATCACAAAGGGGGCATATACCACAATTGTTAAATTTTAATATTCTTGTCCAATTACTCAGTTAGTGTTCGGACGTTTATCTACACATAATTTGATGTCTACAAACATTGGCTAATAGCGACTTTGTTGTAGTAATTTTCAATGTCTTGTGGATATTGTTGGTATGCACAGTTATATACTATATATATGGTTGGATACTCTATCTCCCATTTTATTATTTTTATTTGCTTTTCGATGAGAAGTTAACTTTTCCAACTACGATGGTGTTGAAAAAATTTTTATTTTGCCATTGATTGTTTTTAATTGTTCAGAAGAGGTGTAGTGAATCTACCATCAAATGAAGCAGGTGATATTGGCTGTTTATACAAATGATCCATATGAAGCAATTTTAAGTGACAGATTTTCTGTCATACAATACAATGGTGACGGATTATCTGTCACCAAAAGCTTTGGCCACGAAGGTTTTGGTGTCCTCCTTACGGTGACGGATATCTGTCGCCATACACTAATCTGTCACCTAAACTCACAATTCTGTCATCGTAGGTCCGTCACCGAAGACCTTTTTTGTTGTAGTGTGGAAAGAGCTACTCGAGAGGTGGAGCCGTCCCTACAAAGAGATAGGAGGAAATGGCTACCCCGAGCGTGCAGCCGCCACTGTCACTGGGAATAAGTGATGGGCCATGTCGCAACGAGGACGTTGCAAACATAAGCGGGGGAGGTTGTAACACCCCAACCCTCAACATAGTTCCACATCTAAAACTTACAAAGTGTGAGTGTGGTTTATAAGTGATGGAGATTACTCCTTGCCAACTTGAGCTTAAGCATTTTGGGTGGTTATCAATGGGTTCATTGTAGGGATGAAAATGGATACAGATATATCTGAATATCCGCTTACCATATTCGAAAAATTACCAAGTACGGATATCCGTATCCGAATATTAATCGAATACGGATCGAATATGGATATGAGTTGTAAAAAATTTCTGGATATGGATACGGATATGGTATTGAATATCCGGATCCGACTCCGGATATCCGAATATAATATTTAATATTATTTTATATATTAGTTAATGTAATATTAGTTACGCAACCTTGTGTTATTATATTAGCATTACATATTATAAAATATAATATATTAATGATATGAATAAAATGTCGTTTGTTTGAGGATGGACAAGAATAAAAGTTACAACATTCTATCTTTTTTTGCTTCCGATCAAGAATGCAGGTAATCTTGACGCTCTCTTTTGTAATAATGCAACTTAATTTTCATTACCATTTTTTAAAATCATTATGAACTTTCATTGAAAAAATCATTTTATATTTGTATGTAGTCTTTATTCGATCCATATTCGGATTCCATATTTATTGGATCCATATTTGGATTTCACTCTTTATCCAAGTCATATTTGGATCAACTCTTTATTTGACCGTATTCGGATTCGATCTTTATTCGATTCGTATTTGGGTTTGATAAATATCTGATTCGACTTTGTATCCGTAATTTAAAAAATATAGTTTTCTTAATATATATATCCGAATTATTTCCGTATCCGTATGAAATGAATATCGATAATTCGTCCGGACAGAGGGAGGAAGAGGAGGAAGGAGGAACGAATAATTCACAGGCGCTCCTTCTCGTTTCTCGATCCAAAAACCTCATCCCTGGACTGCTGCACTGCACCCTGTATGTCTCTCCTCCTCGTCCCACCTCCCGCCGCCCTCCGACCTCATCAGCTCTTCCCGGTACTTCTGCTATCATCACATCAACGTTAACTCAGATTCTTGTCACCGTTTCTTGGCTGGGTCACCACCGCAATCGGAAATGTGATCTTTGGAATGGCCATGCTTGCACCATCTTTAACTCGATTGGTTTCTCTTTTTTATAAAGTTTTGTTTTGTTGGCGAATCAAAAGTTTGCAACTTTAGTTTCACATCATCTTATTCTCGCAGTTTGGGAATCGCCTAGTGCGTTGTCGAAGCGAAGTGTTGTCGAGTGGTTGTTATTGTGCTGCTCAGTTGGGGCGGAAGCCGACGGCCATTAAGAAAGTGAAACATCCACAGAATGTTGATCTGCCTCCTCTACTGCCCAAGAACAAGCAATTCCGATCAAAAAAATGCAACGGGCGGCGAGGGCGGACAAGAAACTGGCTGAGATGGGCATAGAGAAACCCCTTGAGCCGCCGAAGAATGGGATAATAGTTGCAGATCTCGTACCTATCGCTCATGAGGTGCTGGAGCAGTGGAAGGTGATGATTCGAGGACTTACACAGCTCTTGCACGTTGTTCCAGTTTATGGCTGCAGGTATATTGATTACTTTCTGCTTTTACTTTTCCCCGTCTGATATGCCTCGAGTGGAATTTGTCCTTCTTAACCAATGAAGTTATCAACTTGTTTGATAGTTATAATGATCAATCTGAAGCCTGTTTGAAGTTATCAAATTGATGATATCGATCTAAGTGGCGGAAAATTTGTGCTCCCTTTCTCACATTTCAACAATATCATGGACAAAAACAGATATACAATGGTACATGATGACTGATATTCTGGAATTAGGAATGTAGAGCATATCGATAACTTAAATTCTAATGATTGCATTCACGTCTGGATAGTGCAGTCCCATCATACATATATTTACCATCATATGACCAATATATCAAAATATATAAATCCCGAGATATTGTGAACATTTTTGTCCTCGCCAAAGGCGATGTTCAAAAAGGCGGTATACGGTATTCAGTCGCAGGGGTCACTCATAGCGAGTATGTACTATATAGTATGCGAGACAATATGTGGGAGTATGCGGTTTGATATTTTTTATTATTAAAAATATAAATAAATACGTAATATCCTCTAAATATTATATCTCTTGAGTCTTGATTACAATAATAAAGAATTGAAGGTAGAATGAACAAAACTATTGGGAGAACTAGTAATATAGAGTCAAATCATCAATTGAAAGAGCATATGACTTTTAATTTAAGGCGGGTGGGGTTATTCGGTTTGGGGTAAATAAAAAAATTATTAGAAAAGTGATCGAGTATACATGGTCGTTTCATCATACTCAGAGCGGCAAGGTTACCGAATACGAGTATGGAGTATACTCGGTCGCTTTCCTGAACACTGACTAGTGACTAGAGGTTGACAATTACTAGTTGTTGTGAGTAATTGACTTGCGTATCATTTTTTAAATTATGTCATGACACGACTGAATATATGGAGTGTACTTTTATATAAATAGGGTCGAGACTCAATATATGTGGTGTGTTTTTAATTGAAGCAATGGTAAATGAATCGAGGTGAAGATTGGAGACGTTAACATTCGGAGGAGAGTTTCTTTTAGATACTTAGGATCTATTTTGTAATATGATGGAGAAATTGATGGAGATGTTACAAATGGAATAAATGCAAGTTTACTAAAGTGGAGAAGAGCTTCTACTGTTCCCCATGATAAGAAAGTACCTTTGAAAATCAAAGAAACGTTTTACAAAGCAGCCATGAGACCTATTATGCTCTATGGATTTAAATGTTGGCTCGTGAACCATAGACATGTGCAGAGAATGGTAGTAGCAGAAATGAAAATGCTAAGGTGGATTTGTGGACACACACACACACACATAAATATCGGATTTGGAATGATGTAATCAGAAGGAAAGTTGATGTAGCTCCGATCGAGGATAATATGCGAGAAAATTACTTAAGGTGGTTTGGTCATTTGCAAAGGAGGTTAGCTGATGCACCAGTGAGGAGTTGTGAATTTTGGGATGTTGAACCGGCTACGAGAGGGCTAGGAAGATCCAAGACGTGTTGGAATGAGATTATACGAAGGGACTTTAATTTTTTGGATCTAATTAATCTAATGTTACTAATATTAATTTAATGCAACACTTACTTGTACTGTTACAAGTAGATGAGTATTGGCCACATTTTATTATAAAAGTTGCCATTTTCTGTTACAAAAGAGCTTTTTTCCTGTCTTATAAGCCCGAGAATGACCCAAGATAGATATGAATGGAGGCAAAGAATCTATGTAGCCAGCCCTATTTAATGTAGGAAAATGCTTTGTTGTTGTTGTAGGTCAAGGTATGAGACTATCCCTCATAAGATGATCACTTGTTCACTTAACTTCAACAACTTGGGAAATCATTCTCAATAGTGAGAGTTAAGAATGATCATAAGCTCTAACTGTTTGAATGGAATCGTGATGTATCACACCAGGCTTACTTTCCCCCAATATATAATGAGTTAATATGATCCTTGAAATCTACATAGTAATGAGTCATTTCATGCTCACTCCTTCTTCATGCTTTTTGTACAAGCCGTCGATCATTTCTACTTTTATTAAAAACGAGGAGTTGAGGAGAGAAAAAAAGAAAGAGAACCACATGAACTTATTCCTTGCGCAAGAAAGAGTGGAGGGAAAAAGTGATGTCTTCTCTTTTTTTACCCCCGATTTGTTTACTCCTTAATTACTCTTCTTGTATTGGAATTGGATGCTTGTTGTCTTTTGCTTTTATAGTTAATTAGATACACATATAAATCAATTAGACGGATAACCAACAAAAGCTAGCTAATGAGGGCAATCAACGAGCCAATAAAGATAGCAAAGACCCACCTTTATGGGGATGGACGGAGTGAGATATATTGATTACTAGAGCTGTAATGATCTTGATTCCCCTTCCTTTATTCATTCTACCCCCTCTATCTCTCTCACTCTAACTCTCTTCTCAAATATATTCCATCCATTTACAAAGAAAACAACAATGAGAAATCAATTTGTTGAACCCCTTCTGCGACCTTCTTGCTTCCTAAGGTACCAAGAATTCACAACCTCTCTGGTAGTCTAGTACACATAGTCCACACGAGTTCTGAAGTTGATCTAGTTAGGAAAAATGCCAAGCCTCAAGTGATGTACATCTTTCTGCGGGTGGCTCAGTAAGTTTTGATTTGACTCGAGGTCATCTATCTTAATGACTCCCTTAACGATCGAACCATCAATCGACTGATGATCAGATAATTAATAAGGTGCTTGATTTAAAGAATTAGACTATTGGTACCTATTAATTCACCTCTGAGAAATGGCCTTACCTATGAATGAGGATGCTAGTCCCCTTGTGGAGGTCTAAGTTTATTGGTGGTATGTGCCCTTAGCCTTAGTCTTAGTTGTGTCGAGAGTGGAGTCTGAATGATCATTTGACATGCATATTTGATCGACCACTGTGTCACGAAAGCAAATATCTGAGCTTGTAATAGCACAACATGGGACTTTATTAGTAGTTGGTGAGAAGAAGTTCGTGAACCAGGAAGTGTTATATAGCCAATTGTGGAATTCGATAATGCTCCCCTACCCTAACACCCCCCCCCCTTTTCCACAATGGTTGGTTGTTTGGCCTCTTCGTGCAAAGCTACATACATAAAGGATTTTCTATCTGATGATAAACACGCTTTATTATACTAGTAGGTTACTCGATAAGAGTTGGCAATAGGCTCCTTTGCAATGCCATTATAAGGAGCATTGTCGTCATCCCATTGCTTCAAAGATCAAAACTAAGCCAAACTTCTTTCAGACATCAACAAGCTGGAGCAAATATGCCCATTCTCTAACAGATTACTGAAGGATATGGAATTATCCTCAAGCGCATCACGGAAGCGTGATCGTCGTATCGAATACGACGAAGAACGACTAGTCGTACTAGTTGTTCGGAGCAGCGGAATTTAAAATTTTTAAACCGATGAAACCACATGATCCGAGAACCATTCTCAGATCGTTTCATCTATAACCACAACAAGTATAATGCAATACCTCTTGAAGCATGGTTGATCGAGTCTCTAAAGAAAGAGACCTCCTGTCTCAAGTCCGATCGTCGGCGAGACCGCTTGCGAGCGCGGGGATGAACCGCGTTGTCCTCGCAATCCAAGAAGATGATCCAAGCATGGTTGCTCCTGATCTCGTCGCACGAGATCAAACGTCTCCTTCGTGAGAGGAACTCTCCAAGAAGACGGAGAACCGAAGAACGTCGAAGCGGCGGCACGGTGGCGAAGGCGACGACGGTTCTCTCCTCTAGGGTTTGGTGGTCGGCCACCAATTAGAGGGAGAGAGGGCTGACGTGTGTAGAGAAGAAAGAGAGAGAGAGAGAGAGCTCCAATAGCATGTGTAAAGAGAGAGCCAAGTATGCCTCTCTATTTATAGGGTTTTGGGATCCATGGATCTCAATCCATGGGACACATAAAATCAATGGATGAGATTGATTTATGTTCATCCAATGGCTGAGATTGTTGTTTGTCAAAAGCAACAAATTTAGGTCAAAATATATTTAATAAAATCAAATATAATTTGCTCCTAAATTAACCCAACAAATAAGGAGAGAAGACACATGGAGATTTCATCTCCATGTGCCTTCCATGTAGGCGCACACCCACTCCAATTAGGAGTGGTGTGCCGCCCACCTTGGATGGCATGGAGATTGTAATCTCCATGTAATCCTTCTCTTATTTATTTGCAACAAAATAATTTGGGTTTTATTTCTCAAAAAAATAATTCACAATTATCTTTGAGAATATTGCAATCTTGCCATGGAAAAATTGTGAATCATATTCACAACCCAAAACAACATGTAATTCATATTGTTAATTAATTACACAATGTGTATCCAATACACATAATAATTAATCAACACATATAAATTATAATTTGCTCTCCCAAATTATAAATCACATTTATAATATATTATGAATAATTGGATATTTCTATCCACATTATTCTTATCCACATTAATTAAATCATATTTAATTAAATTGGATAATTTCTTCACACATTCAAGATGATTAAATCACATTTAATCATTATTTCTTCATTGCTTAGATCGTATGGAATTATTCTTGAACCCTTCAAGAATAATGCAATCTCTCCGCAGATACTTGGAGATAAGGACAGGGCGATTGTATTGTTCCACGTATAGTGACATGGATATTGAGATCATATCTCAAATCCAGATCGCGGGCCTCCCATAGATGCTTGATTAAATCAAGACCGTAAATCTAATCTTCTCATTGTATCTGAATCACATTCAGATCAATGTCCAACACTTGGACCAAGATCAGATCACTTCTCTACTGAGAGGAGTCACTAAAATCCATACCCGTTTCATCACTCCCTAGGAATGGAAGCGTCATGGTTATACAATCGTTTATGATCAAATCACCCTCAGGTATTCCCAATACCTGTACATCCTGCATACTGGAAGACTTAGATTAAACCCGAAGTATCGGATCAACTTTATACTGTCTACTTCACGGTTTTATCAGTAAGTTTCTCATTCGATCATTGGGAGTTGGTATCGATCATACACTTTCCAAAAGTGTACATCATACCTAGGTCTTGATCATATACTAAAAGTATATATCAAACCTACAAATTCAGTCAAGCTCCCAAAGCGAGACGACCATGCGCATGGAATTTGATTCTTCCCAATATCTCATGAGTGAGCTCATGTCTTCCGGTTCAGTAACTGAACCTGTATGATCCCTTTGAGAGATCGTATTACTCATATGCCCTTATATGCACACCAGCGCGCCGGTGTATAGACCTTGATTAGGTCATCAACCTATTGGTCTGCCTAATGTACATACTTGGACATATAGCAACACATCTGTCTCCGGTCAGAGGATGCGTGCCTATATCATGACAGCATATGATATAGGACTTTGGTTATCTCGATCTCGTTAAGTCAACTCTTTGACCTAACTAATCTGACACCTCCGAATCTCTATTCCTATGCAGAGGACCTGCATCAAGAGGTCGGTCAGATATCAACCTTCAGAGATAAGGATTGCCATCTCCTACTCAGGCTGGAGATCATCTCTTAACAATCATTTAACGGTGCTTGATGAGTCCTCAATCTAACTCTTTAGATATTCATCCAAGCACCAGCCTCTATGATTCAATAGTTGAATCAACAGCTGTATGATTATTAAGATGGCCATGGTACATAACCCTAATTGTACTAAGGGACCTATTATACAAATTATTCATTCTTCATTTCAGATCAGGGAATGATATGTGCAATAACATTTATTGCATAATGGCTCGCCGTGGGCTCGCATTTCCAACAATCTCCCACTAGCCCAAAGAGCCATTAATGGGCTAATCATTTAAACTCACACTCATGTGACAATCATAGGCTATTTAGAAAATAGCTAGGTAAGCTGATCAGTCACTCTGTTCCCGCGAGACTACGCCAAGTCCTTTTACGGCACTTGCATATCCCCAGTAACAGTGCTCGCATCCAATGCGAATGTTGCATCTTATGCAACTAATACTCAATCTTGTTAGTTATAGTGTCCTTGACACTACAACTTAACAATTATCATAACCAGTATTTCCATAATCCTTATCAGAATATCCTTATTCCTGGAGATCACTATCTCTTAAGGTATCCACAGTTAAGACCTTTTAGATCTCTATCTATAAAGTCTTAAGTTTTTGAAGATAAGACTTTGAGATCACTATCTCAAAAATCTTGTCATCTATGAAGATTTTGTCATTACTGCAACCAAGTGTTTTATTTCCATAGTAGGATTAGCAACAGTTTACTACTCCCACTGCATGGCAGCCATCTGGCTTTTGTGTACATCTAGCACACACTTGGCTTCTCAGAACTGATGCCCAAAGGCAAGTAGTTCTAGCATTCACTTCCTCAACTCTTTGAGGTGCTATCCCTTTAGATAGGTCAATACCATATCTTAAGGGATGGAAGCCATTACTGGAATTTTCCATAAAATGGAATATGTCCAAGATGTACTATAAATGTCACAGTCCCATTATCCTCTTCTCTTTGCTTCTGAACAACTTCAGAACTAAGATCTGAGAGGCATCTTTGAAATCATATTTCAAGTTATGGAACAACCAGATTATAAAACACTAATTATTATCCTTATATCATTTTCAAATGATTAGGATATCATCTACATTTAGCACGATGAACACAAAAGCACTCCCACTAAGCTTCATATGGTTCATCAAGATTCTCTGAAATCATAACATTTATAATTTCATCAAATCTTATGATCCAACTTTTAAGAAGCTTATCTGAGTCCATAGATGGATTCCTTAGCTTGCACACCTTGCTTTCCTTAACCATGAAGCCCTGGGGCTACTTCATGTGAATATCCTCAAAGAGGTATTTGTAGAGGAATGCAATATTGACTTACATCTTGAAGATGCAATAGTCAAGTTGTGTAGCTAAGGTTAGCAATATTCTGACGGTTTTAAGCATGGTCACCGAAGAGCAAGTCTCATTGCAAGCAATGTCTTCTCTTCCAGTGTGTAGCTTATGGCTACGAACCGTGCTTTGAAGATCTCTACCTTCTCATCAGGTTCCCTGTCTCTTGAAGATCCATTTACACCTTTACAGGTCTTACCCATATAGGTGGATCCTCGAGGGTCCATATACAACACTTGTATATGAAGTCTACATTAGACTTTTATTGCTATCCATCTATCCATGCTATGATCTTCAGAAACTTCATCACATGAAGTTCGATCATTGTCAGATTTCTCTAACACATGGAATCCATCCTCAAACTCATTTGAAGAGGTATTAATGTTTCATCTTTAATTGTCCTTTTAGTTTCCAATTTCAGGAGTCTCATTATAAATGAGTTCCTACACTTCATTTTCATCTTGATTCTCAAGAGTCTCAACCTCTAAGAATCACATTCTCGGAGATGAGATATTTTAAGAATCTCAAGGTCATAAAGTAGGTATCCAATACCATCCTTTATTTTCCTAATGAAGCAACACTCTCAAGTGCTAGATTCCAACATACATGGAACCTTATTAAGGATATACATTGTAGTCTCTACTACACATATATACCTGGAAACTAAGGGATAATTATGCTAAAATTCAACATTGATAAGATCATGTCACACATGATCCAATTGTATCTACCTATAACTCTTTTGAGTTAAGGTGTGTTAGGAGGATTGAGATAGAAATGATATTCATATCTCCATAAGGTATTCTTCGAATTTATCTAGTAGGTACTTGCTACCTAGATTAGATCAAATTCATTTTATCTTCCTTCAAACTTTGGTTCTAAACCAAAATTAATGAAATCTTTGAACATTTCAAAGGTTTCTTAGATGAAGAGAAGAAATCTCATATCATACATAATCATCAATGGATATTACATATCCACAATGTTTACTATGATATAGATGATCCGCATACATCAATATGTATGAGATCCTGAATACCTTGGCATCTTACACCATTCCCGAAGAAAGGTGTATTGGACATTTTTACTTTGAATACAATATTCATAAGTATGTAACTTTTGAAATTTTAGACATTTTAAAGTTTCATCTCTTACTAGTCTATTGATCAAATCAATAAACAAATGTCCAAGGCTCGATGCTAGATCATTGTCAAACGATCTTCATCCTCCTATTGATCTTACAGAGGTTTTAATTCAGTATTTAGAAATATTAATGAACCATTCATTAATTTTTCTAATTTAGTGGAGTCCACCAGATTTTAGATTACTATCTGAAATATATCCATCATAACTCTTTATGATAGTTCTATCTCAGAATTCATGTTTATTTCCAACATTTAGAAATAAACAATGAGTGTATTCTAATATCTAGGTCACAGAGACATTCTCTAAGACTAAGGGCTCTCCCACTGAAATTAACAAGTCTATTAATCCAACAGAGATTGTTGCAACAGTTGCATCAATACTCACGCGGATAACTATAAACCTTTAAGATCAAATTTTCCAGTCTTCTAAAACATATGCAACCCATTGCAAATGTCATCAGAAGATTGAGATACAATAATTTGACTTTATCTTATTCAATAAGTAAGTCAATGATTTATGTAGATTACTCTGATGCTCTATCCGAGTCCTTTTCTAAGGATTCTAAACAGACTTGATAGTCATACTATCAACACATCAACTTATTGCAGTATTGGCATTCATCCAACTCTTTGGATGTCATATGGAAGTCATAGAAGTCCAGTCAACTCTTTGACTTTCCTTCTTTCTTGGGTCCAACCCATGCTTCCATTGCGCTCCCTTTATCTATAAGCAACCATTGCTCAAGACAGAGGATCTCTTATTTTAAATTCAAAAGAATTCAAAGTAAGAGTTTTTTCAACATTTATACATGCTTCATTAAATTCATACAATATGAATATTATGAAGCTTCATGGATAACTAGAGTATAAATAGTAGAATGATGACACTCATCATCTACATCCATTTACACTCTTGAAACATAGGTTCAGGTAGGTACTCAAACAATTTGAATACATCATCTCTTTATAGAGCTACCATCCTACATGATGTAGAGAACCATGTCATCCATGATTAAATGTCAAGAGCACATATGTATGCCATAATATCTTCATTGATTTTTTATAAGGATTATTTGACAATTGCGATCATCATCGACACGATACTTCCAAAGTACATTCGATGAGATCAAGACTATAGAGGCATACAAACCCTAGGGTTGTAGTCCTATTATCTATTTAATTGTCATTCCTCATTATTATGAGGAAACTTGCACATTGCAACCACATACATTATGTGTTCAATTGCAAATACAATATCTGGATCATTGAGTCCAATCCATGATATTTTAATGGTTATTATTGAGTATATCATTGAGTGGGTTTTAATGAAGGATTATCTGAAATAAGAAATTTGCATAAATTTATGTATTTATATATACATATTTTACTTTGATTTAGGAATTTTTATATCAAAGTTGTCTTGCCATGTCAACATTGAAAGTTCATTCCCTTAATCACTTTCAATGTAAGAGATATACTTACCATTATATCTCAAGCAAGATCTGGGATCTCCTTCCTTATCTTTGTTGCATCCCAATAATATGAGAACCTACAACTCGGATAAAAAGAAGCGGGAACACATTCCGCCTTGCAAGTCCAACTTGCATCTCCCAATTCGGTCTTTAACACCCGGGCCCACCACCCCTAAGGCAATGTTGACCCGTCATTAATTGAACCAACCGTCAACAGGAATACAACTCGCTATGCGCAATCCAATATCGCCCCAATAATATGAGGACCCGATATTGGGGTCACTACGCATACGTCCTTACTCTTTCGAGAAGCGACGAGCCCGATCCAGATGCGCTTGCATACAGGAGCTGTCACTTCGGACATGCGTCTCCCACATGCAATCCCTGGCGACGGAACCCTCCGCCTTGACGGGAGACCATGGATGTCACTTATGTGATCCTCCATATCATATTCAAATTTTAATTAATTATCGTGAATCAAATTCACATAATTAATTCTTCCAAGAGAATTATTAGCTCTAATCATATTAGAGTATTTCAATTGGACATAATTAATTTAATCATATTAAATTAATTATCAATCCAATTCAATCAATCAAACTTGATTATTTTACTTGAATACATATATGGTAATATCTCAAAATACGTATTAATTCGAATTTTAATAATTAGAAAAATACATCTTAATCCCTCGGACATTATCCCGGCCCTACCCGCTGTCATGGCCAGTACCGACGAGAGTGGGACGGACCACATACGTTGCAACCCGCAACCCCAATGCTCTCCGACTAGGCACCATATCCGCCTCGGGAAAGGATAATGCCAAATTGATTAATTTGTACTTGAGATGATCATCGGTTCTTCAACCGAAATTGTACCATATAGTAATAATCAAAACATTTTTGATTATAAGGAAATTTGCTAGACAAATTCCCAAATCCTATTCAAGCATCAAGTTTGAAAGATTGTGGTTTCCAATTATGATTTAGATCACATCTTAATCAATTATTGGTTAAGGCAATGTCATTTAAGGGAATAATTATCATCAAATATTTCACAAATATTTATGCACAATTATTCTAGGAAATTAAACAATTTAATTTCACTAATTTATTAAATGACAGTCACTATACAATCATCAAGTTTGATGATTGTGTTTCCAATTAAGATTTAGATCAAATCTAATCAATTAATTGGTTGAGGCCATATCAATTATGTAAATAATCAATTTCCAATATTTCACAAATATTTATCATGATTATTTCACGAAATTAACAATTAATTTCACTAATTGACAATCACTTGGTTCTAGATTAGGACTGTAATTTCAGCAGTGACCCCTACTTACTAAAATTAACATATCTCAATCATATTAAATCCAAATTAGACAAAATCAATTTTCATAGATTGCTAATTTGATTTAGGACAGAACCCAAGTGATGTTACACGCATTTCGAGGCAAGTCTAAACAGTAATTAACATTTTAATCACGTTCAGATCTACAGTGCCCGCAACAGTGCATACATGTTCATTAAAACAACCATATCTAGAGCATACGAAATCCGATTTACGTAAACTCAGATCCTATGGTTTCCTTATTTAATAGGGAACAAAATCCAAGTATTAAATTCGTGTTTAAACAATTTAAACAGTGCAGAATTTATTTACTAAACAGATCTGCGAAATCAAATGCGATAAAAACTTTCGCGACCTTAACGAACCCAAGTCGTCCTCGGTTTTTCGAATCATATTCGAAACCGTCGACCTAAGGCTCTGATACCACTTGAAGGATATGGAATTATCCTCAAGCGCATCACGGAAGCGTGATCGTCGTATCGAATACGACGAAGAACGACTAGTCGTACTAGTTGTTCGGAGCAGCGGAATTTAAAATTTTTAAACCGATGAAACCACATGATCCGAGAACCATTCTCAGATCGTTTCATCTATAACCACAACAAGTATAATGCAATACCTCTTGAAGCGTGGTTGATCGAGTCTCTAAAGAAAGAGACCTCCTGTCTCAAGTCCGATCGTCGGCGAGACCGCTTGCGAGCGCGGGGATGAACCGCGTTGTCCTCGCAATCCAAGAAGATGATCCAAGCATGGTTGCTCCTGATCTCGTCGCACGAGATCAAACGTCTCCTTCGTGAGAGGAACTCTCCAAGAAGACGGAGAACCGAAGAACGTCGAAGCGGCGGCACGGTGGCGAAGGCGACGACGGTTCTCTCCTCTAGGGTTTGGTGGTCGGCCACCAATTAGAGGGAGAGAGGGCTGACGTGTGTAGAGAAGAAAGAGAGAGAGAGAGAGAGCTCCAATAGCATGTGTAAAGAGAGAGCCAAGTATGCCTCTCTATTTATAGGGTTTTGGGATCCATGGATCTCAATCCATGGGACACATAAAATCAATGGATGAGATTGATTTATGTTCATCCAATGGCTGAGATTGTTGTTTGTCAAAAGCAACAAATTTAGGTCAAAATATATTTAATAAAATCAAATATAATTTGCTCCTAAATTAACCCAACAAATAAGGAGAGAAGACACATGGAGATTTCATCTCCATGTGCCTTCCATGTAGGCGCACACCCACTCCAATTAGGAGTGGTGTGCCGCCCACCTTGGATGGCATGGAGATTGTAATCTCCATGTAATCCTTCTCTTATTTATTTGCAACAAAATAATTTGGGTTTTATTTCTCAAAAAAATAATTCACAATTATCTTTGAGAATATTGCAATCTTGCCATGGAAAAATTGTGAATCATATTCACAACCCAAAACAACATGTAATTCATATTGTTAATTAATTACACAATGTGTATCCAATACACATAATAATTAATCAACACATATAAATTATAATTTGCTCTCCCAAATTATAAATCACATTTATAATATATTATGAATAATTGGATATTTCTATCCACATTATTCTTATCCACATTAATTAAATCATATTTAATTAAATTGGATAATTTCTTCACACATTCAAGATGATTAAATCACATTTAATCATTATTTCTTCATTGCTTAGATCGTATGGAATTATTCTTGAACCCTTCAAGAATAATGCAATCTCTCCGCAGATACTTGGAGATAAGGACAGGGCGATTGTATTGTTCCACGTATAGTGACATGGATATTGAGATCATATCTCAAATCCAGATCGCGGGCCTCCCATAGATGCTTGATTAAATCAAGACCGTAAATCTAATCTTCTCATTGTATCTGAATCACATTCAGATCAATGTCCAACACTTGGACCAAGATCAGATCACTTCTCTACTGAGAGGAGTCACTAAAATCCATACCCGTTTCATCACTCCCTAGGAATGGAAGCGTCATGGTTATACAATCGTTTATGATCAAATCACCCTCAGGTATTCCCAATACCTGTACATCCTGCATACTGGAAGACTTAGATTAAACCCGAAGTATCGGATCAACTTTATACTGTCTACTTCACGGTTTTATCAGTAAGTTTCTCATTCGATCATTGGGAGTTGGTATCGATCATACACTTTCCAAAAGTGTACATCATACCTAGGTCTTGATCATATACTAAAAGTATATATCAAACCTACAAATTCAGTCAAGCTCCCAAAGCGAGACGACCATGCGCATGGAATTTGATTCTTCCCAATATCTCATGAGTGAGCTCATGTCTTCCGGTTCAGTAACTGAACCTGTATGATCCCTTTGAGAGATCGTATTACTCATATGCCCTTATATGCACACCAGCGCGCCGGTGTATAGACCTTGATTAGGTCATCAACCTATTGGTCTGCCTAATGTACATACTTGGACATATAGCAACACATCTGTCTCCGGTCAGAGGATGCGTGCCTATATCATGACAGCATATGATATAGGACTTTGGTTATCTCGATCTCGTTAAGTCAACTCTTTGACCTAACTAATCTGACACCTCCGAATCTCTATTCCTATGCAGAGGACCTGCATCAAGAGGTCGGTCAGATATCAACCTTCAGAGATAAGGATTGCCATCTCCTACTCAGGCTGGAGATCATCTCTTAACAATCATTTAACGGTGCTTGATGAGTCCTCAATCTAACTCTTTAGATATTCATCCAAGCACCAGCCTCTATGATTCAATAGTTGAATCAACAGCTGTATGATTATTAAGATGGCCATGGTACATAACCCTAATTGTACTAAGGGACCTATTATACAAATTATTCATTCTTCATTTCAGATCAGGGAATGATATGTGCAATAACATTTATTGCATAATGGCTCGCCGTGGGCTCGCATTTCCAACAATTACCACTAAGGTTGAGTTTTTTTTGTTGTTTCTTATAAGATGATGGCCAACTATCTTGGGCAACTAATGCCGTTATGCATTAGTTTTAAGATATTTGGTCTTTATGGTAGGGCGACATACTACCTCCAGCAACTAAGGCCTTTGGAAGTACACAGGTCAAGATTCTTGCTTGTTCCTTGTAGGATACACAACAACAACAAAATATTTTCCCACATCAAGTAGGGCCGATTACATGGATTCTTTGCCTCCATTTAGATCTATCTTGGATCATTCTTGGGCTTAGATCCAAAAAACTAAGATCCTGTAATCTCATTCCAAGACTTTTTGGGGCTTCCTCACCCTCTTAGCCAACTCAACATCCCAAAGCTCGCATCTTCTAAGTAGTGTATCAACGATCTTCTTTGCAAATGGTCAAACCATCTTAAGATGTTTTCTCTCATCTTATTCTCTATCGGAGCTACACCAACTTTCCTTCTGATTGCATCATTCCGAATTCGATCTTTACATGTACGACCACACATCCACCTTAGCATTTTTATTTTTGCTATTGTCATTCTCTGCATATGTCTATGGTTCACATGCCGACATTCAGATCCATAGAGCATAGCAGGTTTCACGGCTGCTTTGTAAAACTTTCCTGTGATTTTCAAAGGAATTTTCTTAACACACAGAACAATAGAGGCTTGGTGATGGAATCTTCAATTCAAGAAATCAAGCTTCAAGGAGAAGGTTTTAGAAGACTTTCTTGGGATTGTAACGGAAGTACAAACAAGGTGTGGGAGGTGACAACATCTTGTATTCGAAAGGTAGCCAACGAGATGCTAGGTGAATCAAAGGGAGGAGCTCCTGGACAAAAGGAGGCTTGGTGGTGGAGTAGAGGGGTGCAAGATAAGCTCAAAATTAAAAGAGCATGCTTTAAAGAAATGTTTAAGGATAAAATCGATGAAACTGTCACAAACTAAAAAATTGCAAGGAAGGAAGAAACGAAGGCTGTAAGCGAAACTAAGTCAAACGCTTATGAAGTTTTGTACAAAAATCTCAACTCTAAGGAGAGTCATAAGGATATATTCAGATTGGCTAAAGCAAGAGAAAGAAAGATAAAAGACTTTTTCTGAAGTGAGATGCATTAAGAACGAGGAAGGTTACGTGCTTCTTACTCATAAGGATATAGAGACTAGATGGAAGATGTACTTTCACAAGCTTTTCATTGAGGAAGGAAATAGAGAAATCACTTTGGGAGATGTAGCTAGTAGTAAAAATTACTTCAATCGTACAAGCTATAGACGAATACAAAGGAAGGAAGTAGAGTAGGTTTTGAAGGTTATGAGACCAGGAAAATGTGTAGGATCTGATGACATTCCTATATAAGTTTGAAGAGTTTTAGGTGAGCATGATTTGACTTGACTTACAAATTTATTCAATGGTATTTGGTGAAGCAAGAAAATACATGAAGATCAGGGGAAAAGCATTGTGATGCCTCTTTATAAGAACAAAGGAGACATTCAAATTTATTCATATTACAAAGGTATCAAGCTGACGAGTACAGGAAATTTTAGGAACATGTGATCGAAAGAAGGTCGAGACAAGTTTTCAAGGTAAAAGAAAATCAATTTGGATTCATACCAAGCCACTCAACTATTGAATACTCCACTTGCTAACGAAAATAATGGATATTTATGGAGCGAAAAGAAAGAATCTCCATATGATTTTTATTGATTTGAAGTAGGCTTATGATTATGTCCCACAGGAGATATTGTGGAGAGTTGGAGAAGAGACAAGTACCTATCCTTTACACTGACCTGATAAAAGATATGTATGATAGGTCTTCATCTTGAGTAAGGATCCACTTTGGGAAGGCTGACTATTTTGACATCAACATTGATCTGCATCAATGTTCAACTTTGAGTTCATTCCTTTTTACTGTGATTATGAATGAGTTGACAAGTCACGTTTAGGATGAGATATCTTAGTGTATGTTATTCGTTGATGATATTGTGTTGATTGATGAGACTATAGATGGAGTAATTGAGAAGCTTGAGATCTGGAGATATGCATCAGACTAAAGTATTTGTATAAGCAGGGCTAAGACTAGATATATGGAGTGCACTTTTGATGGAAACAATGGTGAATGAATCGATGTGAAGATTGATAATGATAACATTCATGAGAGAGATTCTTTTAGATACTTGGGATCTATTTGGTAACATGATGTGGAAATTGATTGAGATGTTACTAATAGAATAAATGCAGGTTGACTAAAGTGGAGATAAGCCTCTACGGTTCTCTGTGGTAAGAAAATTCCTTTAAAAATCAAAAGAAAATTTTACAAAGAACCCATGAAACCTATGCTCTATGGATCTGAATGTTAGCATGTGAACCATAGACATGTGCAGAGAATGTCAGTAGCAGAAATGAAAATATTAAAGTAGATGTGTGGACAATGACACACACACACACACACACACACGTAAAGATTGGATTCAGAATGATGCAATCAGAAGGAAAGTTGGTGCAACTCTAATCGATGATAAGATGAGAGAAAATCGCTTAAGGTGGTTTGACCATTTGCAAAGGATGTTAGTTGATGCATTGGTGAGGAGATGCGAGTTTTGGGATGCTGAGTCCGCTAAGAGAGGGTGAGGAAGTCCCAAGAAGTGTTGTAATGAGACAATACATGGAGATCTTAGTTTTTTGGATTTAAGCGTGAGGATGATCCAAGATAGATATGAATGAAGGCAAAGAATCCATGTAGCCGACTAGGGGTGCTAATCGAATTGAATACCTTCGAATCCACCAGGATTCTGATTCAATTCGTTATAAAAGTTTTGAATCCGAATTCGAGTCAAATTTAAATGAATTTGCTAACTAAAATTCATATCCAATTCATTTTGAGATTTAAATATTCAATTTCAATTCGTTTTATTTCGAGTTTGAAATATTAATTGATAAAATAAAAAATGTACTAAGCCTTCTCCCACTATAAGTAGAGTCGACTACATGGATTATTGCTCAAATCCATGTTGAAATATTAAACTATTTTTTACACTGGCTGTCGACAATCTAACACAACCCCTGCAAGAGTGGAATTTGAACCCTGGTCTTTTATGTGGTGGACACATTGTACTACCACTAGACCATTAATTGATGAGTTCATATAAATAATATTATATGAGAATTATTTTAAGGGATTTTTACCGGGCAGACCCTATAATCTTTGTCAATTACCTCTACGACCTTTGAAACATCGATATTCCTCCGTCGACCCCGTAATCTTGCTAACCCTTACCCCATAGACCCTATGGTTAATAGACATCCATTTGTCCGTTGAAGGTAAACGGAATCTGTCAAAAATAGGACACTTTTACCCTTCATATTTATATAATTTACACTCATATTCTTCTCCCTCCTCCTTAACTCCCCCATGCTCTTTTTCCCCAAAAAGTGCGCATACCATATCAAGTTTCTCTTTATTCAGATCTAAAGATGGTGTGATCTCTTACCACCTCATTACTGACGGGAAACTCTGTGATTTTCTTGGTGATCGACAAGGCTGATGAGAGGAGGGCTGCTTATACCTCAAGAGCTCCAGCACTTCCGCCCGATTTGACCTTGGCTGTGGCGAAACCTGAAAGAAAAATGACTAGGGGGTTTATTGGGTCTGCTGTAGCTCTGTTTGGGATTTCACAGGATGGTAGGTGCGCTCTGCTCTGGTGTGCGTGATGGAGAGGGAGCCGTAAATCTGACCTTTGTGTGGCCGGTGGGTGGTTGGGCTGTGGGAAGTAGAATCGAAGCGGGAAAGGAAGAAGATGAGGTGGTCTTTGATTTGGTTGGCTCACAGCGAGGAAGATGGTGACCAAGGATATAAGGAGAATCAAAGAGGAACAATGCAAAGAGGAGAGAGAAGAAATAGATGGAGAAAACATATGGAATCCACCAGAAGGAAGAAATAAATGATCGAAAAAACAGAGGAAAAGATACCCGGGACGGTCCCTGGGATTTTGTCTTCAAAAAACACAAGTTCTTGCCTCTATCTACCAGCGATGGAGTAGAGAAGCCAGGTTCTCAGGATGTTCACGCGGAGCCCAATGACCTTCACCCCGTTGGACCAGACCATCAGGAAGAAGGTCAGATACTTCTGGGACAACCCGACATCGTCGGGAGTCTTTCTCCACCTGCGATTTGGGGGAGATAGAAGTAGAAGAGGGCTGAAAGGGATGGTTCAGAAGTAAAAAGTTGCACTGTATTTGTTCGTCAGCTTCAAATATTCGATTCATCGGTTCAAGAAATCGTCCTCAACCATTTTGAAAAAATCATTTTTGTTATCGAAAGAGATGGTTTATCCGTGAAAATAGAAAATGTTTAGTGATTTGGTAGATGGATGGAGATGAAGAAAGAGAAAATAAAGAGGAGGAAGAAGAGGAAGGAGATGAGGAGGTGGGAGATCCATCGTCAATTTCACCTCTGATTAGATTAACTCATGTTATTGACTCAAGTAAAATTAAAGTTAACGGCAGGGTTTGTGGGGTAAGACGGAGCAAGTTTACGGGGTCGAGGGAGGAATATCGATGTTTCAAAGGTCGTGGAGGTAATTGACAAAGATTATAAGGTCTGCCAGGTAAAAATACCTTATTTTAATTTAAATATTTCACTGTATAATTGTATTTTGAACATAAATTACTAAGATAATTTGAAAAAAAAACTAAGGAAATATTAAATCGATAATATATAGTAGATAAAGATACCATTTTTTACAATTATTCTACGCCTTTAAAATATAAATATACTTTTCTTTTCTATTCGATGAAATAAATATATAAATACAATATAATTACATGAGCCCATCAAAGCGATGGAATATCATTACGAAAAAAATCGAACATAGTATTATTATCATCGCATGTTAAAGCATGACAAGTACAAGCTCATAAAGAAAAATAATACAAATTAATAATACTGTTGGAAATAATGAGAATACCAAAAAATAACTTAGCAAGATAAAACTTCTTCATTTATCTTGAGGATCTTCAATATCAAACAACTAAAGCCATGAATAATATATATAAACATTTTTTGATGTACAAAGGAACAACTTACATTTTAGTGCGAAGAACTTTTAGACTACTTGTGTGATATAAATATCATCTTAATCATGATAATAATCATCATGAATTGTCATGCAAGGAAAAATCAAAACAATAAAAGACAGAAGCGAGATATATGGATAAACCTTGAATCTCTACAAACGTTAATGATGTACTTGATGTACAAGACCTTCGTTTTCACATGGTAGGAGAATGAGCACCACAATCTACCCTGGGTTTGTTGGATCTTTAGTCAATAGTGAATATGATAATGAAATGGTAGGGTAAGGAATGTGTGAATATTAAAATAAATGTAGGATAAGAAATTGAGATAACAATCTTAAACATTTGATTTTCCCTACTAGACGACTAATATTTTCTACTCCTTGTTTATATTCAATATCTTTAATTAATAGGATTATACATGCATACATATATAAATATGTATTAGATTATGAATGTATTGGAGTGCTTTTATGATCCTCTTTAATGTCTTAAAATTTCGGAATATCGTGCTAAGTTTAATTATCGCACTTATACCAAGTAATTCATACCAAGCCACTGCGACTAGGCTGAAATAAGAACTAGAGAAGGGAACTTACATTGTATAACCGATGTATGGACATATATCTCTGACTCACGGTATATTTTCGTGCCAAACCACTTGACCTTAATTGTAGAGGAAGGAAAGATGGAGTCGTACTGCGAGGTCTAATGTTGCATATACACGTCATGCATTGACAAGTCACATCGATGTAGAGTAGGGGTAAGGAAATCATGTTGGTGAAGTCTGGACATGATAAATCATTCTAATGTAGCCTAGGTATGCTAATAAATTTAAGAGTAACCACTTAAACACTACAATAAGTTTGTTTGAGAGTACCTTTAGACGCTTGTTGCAACATGAATTTGATGGTATTTTTTTTCTCATGCACTTAACAATCAAAATATATAATTAATAACTTTGTGAATGATGAAATCAAAATAGAAACAAGAATTTGCTTATTTTCATTGCCATTTTTCGGCATGTTAGTGATACAACGCAACCGATAAATCCTTCAATGTGAACTAAATGTCATAACATTTGCTACTATATATTCATATATTATTTTCTATATCTCTTACTTACAAGTGAATTGGATTAATTGCATATCAACTCTTTGATCTAATTATGATGTAACTCTTTTCTTGGGAATATTCAGAAAGGATCCTGATCGATCCAAGGTGGAAATGTTACATGTGTGTATGCAAATATCCAATGTTGCAAAAATCGGTAGTCGGTACTCGGTTGGTTGGGTCACTGACTAAGGATTAATCTGCAGTCAAGCAAATAATCAAATTTAGTTGGGCTTTAATCAGCTTTGAATTTTTAATTATTTTAAATATATGAATCATTTATATATATATATATGTTCTTATATATTTACATAGATTTGTCTAATTTTTATATTACCATGACGAAAGAAAAGAAGGATTTAAATTTAAATAAAAACATTAAGCGTATTAGAATAAGTTTGCTCTACAAAGTACAAAATGAAAAATATGGTATCTCTAAGAAAAAATGTTCGACTAGTCAACTTAATTGGAGTTAGTCAATACTCGATCGGCCACCCCACTGACTAGACTAGTTGGACTTATTAGTCGGGCTAGTTGGGGGGCTCTTACTTCATTGCAAATATCTATATATTACATGCGTGTATATACATGTATTATGAATATATATAATATACATCGAATCAGATTATTATCGAACGAATTCAAGTTAATTCAGATTCGATTCTTTTACAAAGAATCCACAAGTAAAAATCAAATTCAATTCAGTTTATTTCAAATTATTTTTTTCCTAATTTTATCAAACGAATTCTAATTGATTTCGAATGATTAGGTTCAATTAGCACCCCTATAGCCGATCCTACTTAATGTGGGAAAATGCTTTGTTGTTGTATAAAAAAGGCTTTAAATGTCGGATTTCGATTTCATTTCAGTGACTGACTGAAACGAGCTAGGGCCCCCAAATTTCGGTCGAAATTCTGTGACCCACCGAAATCGAAATTCGATTCGAATTTCAGCGAAATTGGATCCCATGTTGTATAGCGCAATAGAGGCTCCTCTTCACTTTAGTCAACCTACATTTATTATGAGTCGTATCTCAATCGATTTCCCCATCATGTTGCAAAATATATCCCAAGATCTAAAATCTTTTTTCTGAATGTTATCGTCACCAATCTTTACATCGATTCTTTCACCACTGCTTCCATCAAATGTGCACTCCATATATTCAGTCTCAGATTTTCTTATACGAAATCTTTTACTATCTAAGGTATGTCTCCAGACCTCAAGCTTCTCATTTACTCCATCTTTAGTCTCATCAATCATCACAATATCATCAACGAATAACATACGCCAAGGAATCTCATCCTGAATGTGACTAGTCAACTCATTACCAAGTAGCATGTCTTCTTCTTCTTTTGTTCCTTATAGGATGGCAAATTTTTTTATGACCATCTCGATCATTGACCCCTTAGTTAATCAAATTACTAGTCGACCAACTATTTACTATTGGGAACTCGAGCTATATGGTATATAAAAATTAATTTGGAGATATTTTGATCCTATTTTCTATTTTTAACCTCTATTTTAATTTCGATTGTTTATTTAAACCCTGAGTTGGATTATTTTATTTTAAAAATATGTAAAAATTAGAAAAAAATCCTTAAAAATCACAAAAATATTAAAAAATTATCTAAAACCCAAAAATATTTCATTTCCCTTATTTTGATTATTTTTATTAGTATTTATAACTATTATGGCCTATATTATATATATATCCTATATATAGCCTTATATTTCTATTAAAAGAAAAAGAAAATATAAAAATATAAAATATAAATAGAAAAAAATATAAAAACATAAAATCAAAAATCAAAATACAAAAATCTAAAATTAAAAAATAAAAACTAAAAACCGACAAAAAAGAACATATAGACAAATTCTTCACAATCTTATTTTGTGCATTTTCGCCAGATCTATCATGCTTGTTCCATGTGTCCGACCTTTACATGCATGCATACTATACACACCCATTATATAGTTATAATAAATATTAAATCTTCATTCATTTTTCATTGCTTGATTATTCGTTGTGGGTTAATTGTTATTTTAACCCATACTCCATGTCGGTCACCTCGACGACTATGTTCCCGCCTTGTGTGGAACATACAACCGCTCGATTTTCGCGTTAAACAGAAGGTTGGAGAGGCTCAGAGGAAACCTCCCATAAACATACAAATACTTCTTTACTTCGTATTGTTATTTTTTTATTTGTGAATAACAAATAGTACACAATATATTACGCACAATGATAAATTAATTTTCATTAGGTTTTGAATAAAATGAAAAATAAAGAAAATAAATAGAACCAAAAACATATACGTACAATATTTATACAAGTTATTTATTCACAATAATTTATCTTAATTATTTACAAGATTGTGAAAGTTAATTCTAATTAATTAACTGTTAATTCAGTTGAGTAGTTTAAGATAGAAGTTAAAATAATAAGAATAATTATGATGAATGCGAGATTTATCACATATGCACATCGCTCCCTCTCTACTCTCACAACGATCTCATTATCACGTCACTTTCATTATCATTTTCCTTGCAACTTCACCCTCCTCGCCAACACAATGATAAATACATTCATCTCCTTACTCCTTTATGTGCCTCCTCCTTTTATCCGATTGCTCACAAGCGGAGGCACACTCAACTATCATCCTCATTCTTTTTTAGAGATTTCATCTTTAAAAAAATAAAAGATTTGGCCCAATAAAAAACCAAGAAATGTTAATCGAATTATACTAGGTTGTGAATCAATTGGGATAATATATTATAGGTTGCAACTCAATCTATTATTGAAACATCTGCTCTGAAAGAAACTTTTGAAGTATTTTGATAAATGGATAAAATATTAATTAAGTTTTTCTTAAAAAATATACCTAAAAGTTAAAAACCTATACCTATTTTATGCAACGGAGAAAATTATGCATGCTACAAAGTATCTTTTAACCTTAAACAACATTGGAAAAATAAAGACACAACATCAAGATTTGAGCATATTACATGTTTAGAAACTACTAATACTCTTATGATTGATCAATCTAAGAAGACGATCGATCAATAAATACAATTTAGAATCTTTTGATGTATTAAATCAACAAGGTGACTGATGATACATTTAGAAGAAATTTACGCGCGCATGATTGATCAGAGATATAAGGCAATAAATTCAGTCATATTTTGACATGATATAGAAATTCATTAAAGTGAGGTCTTAGCATACGTATATGGTAGGGATACAAAAAGAATTAGTTGCTTCATGCGACTCTTGGAGTGCTTTGATCTTCTTTATATTTGAACCTACAAGCTGGGAAGTGGCACAAATAATCACTAATAAATTATTTGTCATTATTAAAACATGTGATAATTATTTAATGGATGGATAGATTTAAAAGAAGCATCTTCTGTTTTGTCATTCTTCAGAATGAAAAGTTGTCTAATCCCTTCATGTGGCCTTTTAACGAGCCCTTGACAAGACTTGTAATGCGATAGAGAGGGAAATAGAAGGTAATGGGAGGAAGAAGATGGAATAGGTGGCTTTCGAATGGCTTGGATGTTCTTCGTTTCAATTTACTTGTTTTCCTTAACTTAGTTCGAGTTTCTATTAAAAATCATGCTAGCCACTCCCTCGTTTGATGTTCTGAATTGTAAAATATCATGTCCATTGAATTTCTAATGATGTGTTACTTCTATTGAGTACCACATTGAATAGATTTTTGAAAAATTAAATATATAAGTGATTGAAGTACATATAAGGACATCAACTTCTTTTTACAGTTTAACCAAATAAGCTTCTCATATTTTGTGCTCCTTATCATCTATCCCCATCCTTACTATTTCATTTCTCACAACAATATCTGACCTATCAAGAGAAGGTCTACCTGTGATTAAGGCTAAACATCGGGACCAACCCCCTTCAGATTCAAGATGACCCAACTCAAGGCCCAATAAAATTAATGGGCTGTAGTTTGGACCGAGGCTTGAAGTATTTTCTTCCACTCTAACCACAACCCAGTCCAACCCGATTAATATAGCCTATGGTTCATGTCAATCGACCCATTGAAATAATTTTGGGTGAGATCATGGAAAAGGAAAATGATTGATTGAAGGTACCTTTATTGTTAATGGAACAATGAGGATAAATGTATATACATGGATTATCAATACATTACACAATGATTCAAAACTAATAATTCGTAAATAAAATAAAGTGTATTACACGAGAAACATATAGGAGAAACAATGAAAACAATGCTCATCATGTATTGAAAGAAATGCTTTTACGATAAAGATTATGAGAAGTTGAACTACATGTTTGTTCTTAAAGAAGAGAGTGGACACTAATGTGTATGTAAGTAATAAAAATGATAAGAGTACAGAGAACTTTAATATAATAATTTGGATTATCGATTATTATATTGGACATCTTATTATGTCCTTATCGGATCGAACATGTGGACTAATGGGTTTGCATCGAGGTCGGCCCAAACTTGACACGTTTCTTTAACGCACAAAGTTTTGGCTCAAGTTTACTGGATCATGCTCGTAAGTTGGGTCGAGCTGGCGCAGCCCAACTCAATGCCTAGGATCACTGTAATCATCAAATATGGTGAAATGTATACCAAAAAAAAACATAGTAGACACATTCAAATTGATTCCAGCTTCAAAATTATACATTATCTAACTCTTTACCCTCTCTACGGTTATCAGGATACGTCAATTTTAAGCGGTCAATAGACTCAATACAGTGGTGCATCTCTACCTCCATATCGGATCATCCGACTCACCAAATCTGACTGCCACGTAAACATCTTGTGCGGGCCCCATCGCGTCGTCTTCGAGAACCTGCAATGAACCACCGAGGTGGCGTATATAGGAATATCAACCCACCGTGCATGTTCTTGGTAAAGCCCTCTCTTCTCGTCTCAAAACCCTAAAACTCTAGCGGCAATCACTCGCGAGAAGGTAAACTCCATCACCGATCATCGCGGTTCCTCGATGTCTACTACCACTTTCTTTATCGTTTTCTCCGCCTCCAATATCGATCGGACGCACAGGCCAACGATCTCGCTGCGTTCGTTTCGGTTTATGTTTTTTCCCTGACATGCAACAATGTCTATCTGATCGTCGTGTTGCTTCTATTTTCATTTTTTCTGCGATCAAAGTCGTCTCGTCGTGTATTTTGGAATATCGCGATAGGATGTGTGTGTTGGGCTGTACCACGGGCGCACTTTTACTGTTAATGTCGATTTTTTCTTTCCGTTCTTTCGATTTGTAGGGTCGAGCGGCTCCGCGATGTCTTCGAAGCGGATTCAGAAGGAACTGAAGGATCTGCAGAAGGATCCTCCCGTTTCTTGCAGCGCAGGTATGCTCTTTTTTGTAGGGATGTTAAGGTCTGCTTACGCACTGGAAGGAGTATATTTTTATTCCGTTTTTGCACATTACCGTGTTTATGGGCATGTGGGTGCTGGAAATAAAGGGTCTTGATGTGCAGATGGACGCATGCTGCTTTTAGCATCTAACGATGTTTAGTTCGAACTAATTCGATTCTATGGCGTGCCCAAAAAATGAGTAGTATAGATCAACGATTACAATTTGCTTAGTTGTGATGCAAATTGCAGAAGGAAATGGATTTCTCCCTGAAAGATATGATGATACTATATGATGTCATATTTTACTAATGAATAGCCGGGGCACACAGACATGCTGGTATAAAGTCGGAAAAAAAGAAAGAGAGCATGACTCGATTTTAATTTTGGGAATAATTAGTCCTCTAATTGAAATAAAAAGGATGGAATGATAACATTATTTTCATGTACAGTTGGCATGGAATTGTGATTAAGCACATTTACATGGGAAAGAGTTTAAGAGAAACTATTACGGGTCAACATCCTTATTTGTTTTATTTATCACACCAAATGAAATGAATGTCATTTCTTTAATGATAATGTGATAAATTTTACTTGGAAGCAGTATATTCTCCATAACTTCTATTTACAAAGAGTAGATGTCGAGTCATGTTATGTTTAGGTAGGTTATTATATTGTGATGGTCCTTTATAGAATGAAGCTTAAAATCAAGACATGCTGTGTTTAGGTAGTTGCACAATTGGCTTTGTTCGTGAATATTTTGGTTCTTCTTTGGTGGTTAGCAGGGGTTGATCATGGTCTGGCTTCCTAACTGTGGGAAAACATCCCCTTTATTTGTAGAATCTCTGCGATTTTCTGTAGCTTACTTTTGTGAGTGCTCGTGTAGTTTTAAAATTTTGATCATCATACATTTTTTGCAGGACCTGTTGGTGAGGACATGTTCCATTGGCAAGCAACCATTATGGGACCTGTGGATAGTCCATTTGCTGGTGGTGTATTTTTGGTCACAATTCATTTTCAACCCGACTATCCATTTAAGCCACCAAAGGTTTGTCGTTAACACTGCACATGTTGTCATTAACATGGACTTACCTTTTAAAAAAAAATTCTTTTACCATGTGAAGTCATGAAGGTTATCTTGTTATATGGTTAATTTCATTTGCATTATGATTCTATTATTTCTTCAGTAGAGACTTGTAAAAGGGTCGGGGAAGGTCAAATAAGTGTTGGAAGGAAACAAACTATTAAGATGGAGGTGACATTTGGATTTAAATTTGGGTATGATTCGTATGACCCAAAGTACCTTTTTGGAAGCTAAGAATCTAAGTAGACAACCCCAGTCAAAGTGGGAAAACTCTTGGTTGTTGTTGCTGTTGTTGTGTTTGGTTGAATTATCTAGTCATCTATGCTACACTTTCAAATTGACCGTTGAGCTGATTCTTGACAATCATCTCTTGCAAAAAGACTGCTTTTGTTGAAGATCTCTAAAGCATTTTGTAGGGGTTCACATTTCAGATCTACAGGGACATTTTCTCTTGAAATTTTCTTTTAGAGGTTTTTATACACTTTTTACTTCATGGAGGTAGTTTTTGGAGATCATCTTTAAAAGGACTGTTTTATTGATGATTTATAAGCATCCGATCTATTTTGAAGGTTTGACATTTCAGATCTAGTGGTAGTGGGACATTTCTGCTTGGAAATTCATGAAAGCAGAAAAACACTTTTTGGACATTGTATACTTTACATGACACACTGTATTGCTTTTTTCTATTTGGAATTATACGAGTTTCAGTAGTTAGTCTCAAAATAGATTGGAAAGCTGGAGGATGAGTCGTAAGGTTTCTGATATTTTTTCTTAAGGAAAGCACACTGTTTCTGCATTAACATGGAAATAATGCCCAATTCCTAGCGTGCCTGACATGAATTAAACTTGGATGTTCAGGTTTCTTTCCGGACAAAGGTTTACCACCCTAATATTAATAGCAATGGTAGCATTTGTTTGGACATTTTGAAGGAGCAATGGAGTCCTGCTTTGACTATATCTAAGGTATGCCATCTTTTCTCTTTTTGCAATACATATTATATGTAGGGATGCAATCTGACATGTATAGATGTGAATGTATATGTTACCATGTCTGTAACCATTTCAGAATTTGGACATAAGCACACACACATGTATATTTACATATATATGTATGTATGAAATGTGTGCTATCATATTAAAAAATAAGTCACACATTCGAATTGGATTTAAGTAGTAGAAGAAATACTTTATCAATAATTTCAAATACATATGAGCAAGGCCTTAAATGTTGGATTTTGATTCATTTTGCTAAGCTTGTAACGAGAAATTTGGTGGCATTCAGTGAAATGTTCAGAAATAGGGGAAATTAATCGAATTCTCATTTTTTTCAAAAATTAGGTTTTCTAATATTCCTTTTTAGAAGTAAAAAGGGTGATATCCCATTTTGGGACCCCACCATAGAAGTATTATATATAAAGAAGAATTACAAGTAATTATATGGTTAGGCTTTACACAAAGCTCGACTACATTCTCAGAATAAAAAGTATTTCCACCCAAAAATGACATCATTTTTGGCACACTAGATTGCCCAAACCAATGCGAAAGGAAATGCGCTATCCTCGTGGCCAAAGTGACATACAGATCTTATATCTCCCCAGAAACTCGGGTAGATTCGTCCGATAAGCCAAGGTATGCTCACCCTACACGAAACCTGAGTCGAGAACGGGAAAGAGAAAAATAGATTATCCAAATCTTCCTTTGCCTCCCCACATCTATTGTAATTGATATTCTCCACACCCAACAACCACCCCCTATGCCCTTTGGTGAGGATTCTGCACAACCTAAAATAACCATAGAATGATCTTGATACAGATCATGAGCTTGCTTCTCCAAATCATACGCATGTCTACGCCCAACTCCACCTCTATTTATTCCTCCCCCGCCACAAAAGCATGTATGTCTTCTTGACAGAAAATTTTCCATCTCCCCATGTAAAATGATCTCTACCCTATGGGAGTCCCTCTAGTCGCGCCAACTCCAGATGAAGTGCCATGAACTCCTTTGCCCTTTACTCTGAAAGGTCCGAGGAAAAAGTTGGAGCTGCGTCAACTCTTCTTTGTTTGTTGCCAACTACATCAGCCTCGTGTTCGGCCCCCAGCATGTCGTCCCCTGTCCAATTGTCTCGCCAAATATGAGAATCAGCTACGTTCCTGATTGAGGGCCTCAACTTAATTGCCAGCTCCGGGATCACTTGCGTAATGCCACTCAACAATGCAGACAGAAGTCGCCTAGTGGCAGCCTTCAACGACATCGAAGTTCCGTAAATCTTCCTCAACAATATGCATACCAGGTCCTCTGACTTGCCCCATATATGGATTACCCATTTGGCCATAAATGCTTTGTTCATCTCCCCCATACCCAGGTCACCCTTATTCTTCGACGAGGTAACCCTACCTCAGTCCACCATATGCATGCCCTTCCTAGATTGGCTCCCGCCTGACCGGAAAACCTCCTCATCAAAACCTCCATCCCCTGGCACACCCTAGTGGACAATATCCTCGTAGAGCAAAAAAAACCAGGATGGTCGAGAGAATGTGATTCAAGAGAACCATCTTCCTACCCCTTGACAACATTCTTGCCTTCCATCACGCTTGCCTCCCCTCCAACCTCACCAGTAACCCCTTCCAATCCCACATCTTAGGTCTCCTCGCCACCAACAACCGGCCCAAATAAGTAATCGACAATGATGTCGCGTGGCATCCCAACTCTGCCAACATGTGCTCCAACTCTTGGTCAGAGTTACCTAAAGGAACCACCTCAGACTTGGCCTTGTTCACTTGGAGCCTCGATAAGCCCTCAAAGATATTCGTACTGCACGCCACTTTTTGTATCTTGTCCTCCTCCGTCTCATGAATAAGATAGTATCATTGTCATATTGTAGAAGTTGGATGGATATATCCTCCCTCCCATAAGACCGAACACCATCCCCCAGATTCCACCAACCTCATCATAACATCCAACGCGTCGGCAACAATAACGAATAAAAGTGACGCCAACGAACAAACTTGTCTGATCCCCTGTCGAGGTTGGAAAAAACCCCTTTCGGTTTGTCGTTGACTAGCACTACGTACGAGCCCATCATCACAAACCACTTGATCCAAGCAATCCCACAAATCCATAAAGCTCCTCTTCTTTAGGAATGCCCAAATGAACCACCAATCCACACAATCGTATGCTTTCGAGAAGTCGACCTTCCAAAGCATGTCCCTTGTCTTGTTCCTCTAATATGCCACCATCTCTGAAGCCAACATCAGACCATCAGACATCTACTGCCTCGTTATAAACGCCATCTGTTTCGGTGAGATAATTTGCTTGAGAACCCCCTTCGAGCAGTTAGTAAGGATCTTGGAGATGATGAGGTAAATCACATTTGATAAGGCAATCAGTTTGAAGTCATCCACCCTGGTTGGCACATTCTTTTTCGGCAGTAAGAAGAGAAGTGCCTTGTTTAGCCTCTCGAAACCCTGTTTACCCTTACAAAACTTCGACAACACCTCCATAATGTCCCACTTCACCACCCTAATTGCCCTAATACATTTGGTTCACTGCTTCGAACCTTTGCCCCAAGAGGCATCTTACTCGACCCTGTAGCTCCCCTAGACCCTCAGATGTTGCCCTCCGATCCACGAGCTTTGAAGAGATCTCGCCACTTCCTACGAGTGCCCATCATGCGCCATGTCCACACTAGGTTCAACCACCCGTGGATCCTCTTTACGCGTCGGGTCCCTAGGCTTCAACCAGGAACTCTTGCCATCCAAATGGAATGGGTCACGCTCCTCCAGGCTCCAGCCGAGTCGGATCGCCTTGGAGAGGTCGCTCCACCAACATACCCGTAATCGAGTTATCCAAAATATCTGCAGCCAAAGGGTTCGCCGCTTCGACCATACTCGGACCCCAACATCGATGCGAGTTGTCGATGCTTGATGATGCGGATCCCACCCCTTGGATCCACCAATGTCACCGGGTTGTCCATCGTGGCCCACCTCCCGAGTAGTCCAACATGATAGCACCTTAGCAAAAGATGCTTACTTCCCCATATTGGTCGCATCGATCTTTGATTCTAGGCTTGTCGTGCGAGATATCCCATTTACCACAAATGGATGTTTTTTTTTTGAAAAGGGTTGAAAGCATGCCTTTCCCCTTCTGGCTCTTTATTCCCTTGCACTGGCCCCCCGCCCTCGTGCAACTGATTTCTGGCCCATCTACCATCCCCTTTTCCATGCGCTTCCAAGATGAAGGAAACCCCGCTGAACTGTGACTTGAAGAAGGAAGACAATGCCATCTTCCAACCATAGCCCTTCACCAGCATCCTTGACAGCTCGCCACAGAGAAGGCTGTCGACTATCACGCTTGTCACCTCCAGGACATGTGCCAAGGCAACTTTGACTGTTGCGAGGATCCTTTCGACAATCGGGACTCCACGGATCGAGAAGAGCTTTACCCTCCTCTTAGAGTCACAACCACCATCACGCAGGAGGGGGTTCCTCTAGTGAACAAAGCCCACCGCCTTGCACGAGAGGTGGATCAACTTCCTTGCTTCTTCCAACGAGAGGCCTCGAGTATAAACAAGCATCTCGTCAAGCAACACCACATCACCACTAAAACATCGACCTAAAGCCCCACTAATATTCTCCATCACGTCCGCCAGGATTCTCCCTTTCTCATACAAACCCCCACCAGAATCCGATCAATTTTCCTCTCGACGGTGCCCACTCTCTATCTTCAATACCACCAGATCTCCTCCTCGGGCATTGGAAGCTGCGATGCCCGTTTCCACCACAACAAAAACAATGAACAGGGTCTCGACAAACCACCGCATGATGCCCCCAGCCGCTACCTTGTAGGCAACACCCTCGAAAGATGCCACCTGAGCCCCCATCTTGTCGTACGTCCATGCTCGAGGAACCCTGCCCACGTCTGCCCACGTCGGCACTGTCGCCCACCGTTGTCCACCCCCTGGAGTTATCCTGCATTTTTTCCCTCCACCTCATTTCTAATATTCATTTATTAATAAATGAGATGAGTGCATTGTTTTTTTTGCAAATAATAGTTGTTAACATGATATGTTACCTTAAATTCCCATATAATCTCTCCATCAATCGTAGTATGCTTCTTAACGACATAAATTGATTTGGAAGCAGATTTAGAAGGCATCAGTGTCACATTATGAGCATGAAGAGAATGGTGACATGTTACATAATAACAGAGAAAAATATAGGCCATCAACGAGGACTAGCAAAATAATATATTGTGTAAGAAATTGAAGAATAAGATGATAGCTTGGAACTTGTATCTAATCAAAATACTTTGAACTTAGAAGAATAGAATAAGGCATATACATACATACACTAATCTTTCTAATACGTATGTCTAATAAATGCATTGTAGAGCTTGTGATTGTAAAATATATGCTATATGAGACAAACAAATCAATTAACATCAAGAAACTGCGTAACATTCACAAGCACCACATGTATACTACCTAATATTAGGCAAATACTTACAGTCACAAGACTTAGAAGGTTTCTAACAATATAGCACTTGCTCATGTTCGGATGTACTTGTAGTAGAGAGAAGCGTTAATAAAGAGAGTACATGATGTTAGAAATAAGTATACAAAAGCGTATCAGAAATAAAGATAAAGAATAAAAAATGCGAGAACTTTTAGCGTGGAACCCTACTCCCTAAGGAGTGGGATGAAATCACGGGAGAAGGCCTCAGAGGGTCATATATTGCATTGCACTTTCTCATCTGATACATGAGGTTTGGGGCTTCTTATATAATTTCCACAGACCCTTCAAGCCCCACCACCGGTAGATGTGGGACTAAAATTTGGGTGTGGTAAATGGATCTTGGAAGGATCCATTTACCCATCTTACGTAAGTGATACATATACTCCAACATTTCCCTTTATGCTGGAGTATGCAATGCTCAACTTGGATAAACAGAAAGAAATCTCAAACTCACAATACAAGATACTACATATAATATCGACTTAATGTGCACAAATGTCGGCTATTATCGAGGATGTTGCTTCTGATGCTATGCAGGTAAGGAGGAACAAACATGCTGGAGTGTGAGTCAAACTGAATCTCCTCGTCGGAGAGCATGAGATCTGTAATGCGCCTGTAAGAGTCACTGCAACTGGAAATGAGGATCCACCTGAAGAACTCTGGCCCATCACATCATGTGAACAACTGCTCCTCTACTCTGAAGGGGCCTAACAGGAAAGTTGTGAAGACATCCTCGTTGGTGTCCACGGTCGTTAGAGAACGGAGTCTGAAAAGTCTCCTCGTCGGAGAATCAGGTCCCCTCCCATACTGACTCAGAGAATGGGATCTCTACTCTGGAGTCCCTATGGAACACATGAAAACTTTGAGATTGAAAACAAAGATGGGGACCAGAAAACTGATCGCACACTTGTGCGTTTGAATCGGAAA